>OZ010676.1:51419335-52024335 GCA_963932185.1 Troglohyphantes excavatus | reverse complement strand
GCTGGGAATGTCTGTTTTGCAAGAGGATTATTAAATGGTTAGGGAAGTTAACAGAGTCGTGAATTCGTAATCAGAGAATTGCGAGCTTGGTCCCAAAAACCTTCATGTAAGCACTTTAACACTGCACAGTGTTACCTTACGTAAAATCAATCTTAATGCTAAATGAAATGCACCAAAAAGGAAATTCCATTTACCATTGCAATCTATTAATGTATTCAACAACCGAACATTCTATTGGCAGTGGATTTTCAATATTTATTAAAGGAAAGCTCTTGACATTTCAATCAATACGTGGCAAATAAAAGGCAAAGTAATATACTGTTAGGCCTTCAAAACTGATAGTCGGTCCAATATCTGCATGTTAGCGTGCTGTGCAATTTCGGCAAATGAGTTGTTAGTTCACGTGTCTTTATTGCCATCTGACCGTGGTTCAATATTGGCAATTGATATTTAGTGGGGTTCCATGCCTATGTTAAATAATAGTTTCAATTCAATTTGATGCTAAAGTTTAATTTTTAGCGGTATCCTTAAAGATGGTATGCTAAACATTTTTGATCCAAGTGGCTAACAATTCACTCCCTCGGGGTTTCTGGGGACCCGGTTATTAATAGTAGGGGGGGGGGTTCATTAAAAATATAGCATTTACTTTCAAATGAATGAAAAAGTTTTCTATTTGGGGTCATATTGAAAATGTGAACAACATTTTTGGTCCTCGTGACTAACGATCAATTTCCATTGGGATGTAAGAATGGAAGCAGAAGTTTTCAGTAGGGTACACTCATTATGAAATCAATATTTAAAATAATTATTTTTTTTGGTATTTTAAAGGTAATTATTTTTGTGTCAAATGCCACCTTTCCCCACCTCCCTGCGGTTTGTATGTATTTCCAGTCTCAGAATTATTTTTTTGTAAATGCATTTAAATCCACTTTACTAATACTCCACAAATGATTTCTTCTAACACTCAAGTAGTCGCGTGTCATCTGTGAGATGTATCTTATATAATTTATGCAATAATACTGATTATCTACCATTAAACTTAAAGGAAATAGATCATTATACTTCTATATTAAAAACATGTTTAATAAGAGTTCGAATATGCCCGTTAAATTCAAAAACAAGGTAATACCTTCCGAATACTCACTGTTACTTTAGAGATGGCTGGTTCACATTAAATCTGTTGAGGTCCAAATATCCGAGCGCTAATCGTGGTGTGAAAGCATGGAAAGCAGGAAGCTAGTGCAGGTACTGTGTTCGTCCTCTGAACGTCGTTCTAAACGAAAAGACACTGTTCCAAGGTCTTTTCTTCGGGATAAATCTACCCATTACCATTAGCCCTGTTACGTAGCTGTAGAGCGACATTTTTAGATACAACCAAATTAAATCACTGACCTTAAACTTGTAAATCTCAACTCTAAAATCAGATACGAGAGGGTAAAACATATATCCATTAACACAAAGAACTCAAATTAACACTTTCTCACGAAATTGCCCCAAATCAATTCAATGCAATCGAATAGGCGTGGAACCATTCCGATAACCCGAAACGATGAACTCTGAATCATCCAACCACTTTCCTTACTTTACCCTCTGCTGACTCGCATTACGATTCGCAGCACGATTGAGTGTATGCTTTATCACAAGTTTTAATGGCCATATCGATAGAGCTCGAAACTTGAGCATTTTGTCCGAAAACTTAATCTCCTTATCAAAGATCTGCTCGTACAACCTCTTAACGGTTTCTGTACGTGACCTGCATGGATTGGAAGAGGCCTTTTGCTACCGAATGGATTGAGATAGGATCGAGAAGGGTAGTTCGGAAGTTAAAAACCAGGTGGTTGATGATCTACATTTTGGGATTATTACCAACACTTTGTGGACAGATTTATTTATTATTAAATATTTTTTTTGAATGATGATACTTTTATGTTGCTTCATTGGTCTATAGTGTGATACTATTGGTCATAAATTGATTGTCCATACATTAATTTTAAATCGTTATTAATATATTCTGATCCTATTAATTCACTAGAATAGGAATTAATTTGTATCCAATTTTCCAAAGGATCCAATTTTCATAAAAATGTTTTGCCTGTACGCGTAAAACATAGATTTTTTTTAAAAAATACGTTTGTTGTTCAATTGAGTAGCAAATATTCTATACGTGTTTAGTCACAAAATTTACTAAAAGTTGCAAAGAGGTTAATTTTAGTAGTTTTTGAAGCGATTGTCTAATTTCGTTATTAATTATACGTGAGGAATATTTTTTATTTATTATCATCGAAAAGCTTAATCTACGAATTCTTATGAAATTTTACACCGTGGGAGTAATTTCTCCCCTGGCTCAATTACACCATTACTCCTCTCCTCGGGTTTAAACTATAGCTCCCATGAAAATTTGAGGAATTTCGCAACTTCATTTCACTCGTTAAATTCAGTAAATATGACTTCATAGATTTCAACTATCTTAAACACATAATTATTTAACGATTTCAAAACATTGGCTTTCAAAGTTGTCACCGCGCAGACTTAGCAATGCATATTTCAGAACTTATACAAACCAAAATGTATGACTGTCAATTGCTTAAACATAGACGACTGTTTAATTGTGATCACAAATTTAAATGTTAGCAATCAAAAAGAAAAGCATCAAGTACAATTTAGTTATTTAAGAAATATTTAAATTTTTAATATTTTTGATTTGTACTATAACTTAAAATATTTATACAAAAAATTTGTTTATTTTTCCAATTTTTTTACAACATATGCAATTTGTATATTTTTTTACAAGATTTAATTCCATATCAGTAACATTTCATTTCAACTGTGAGTGATTTTTCTCTTTAAATTTCAACATTAATTTCATTCAATTTTAAAATCTCTTCACAATATGTACTGGTAGTGTTCACATAGTTTTAAAAAAGGGCAGGGGGGATTTGTCAAAAAGGGCACTTTTTGTTAAGTAAAAGGGCACTTTTTGTTATGTAAAAGGGCAAAGGGTACGATTGGGATACCAAGGCAATCCTACAGACCTACGTTTTTGCGGAAAAATATTTTTTTTAATTACAGGACCAAAAAGAAGATATTGAAAAAAGGCAGGGCACATTTTCACTTCTAAAAAGGGCAGGGCGCATCGGCACTTACAACAAAAAGGGCAGGGCGCGGCGCCCTTTGAAAAACGCATAACAGGAACACTATGTACTGGAATCTTTTACAAAAAAAAAATCTAACGGATGGTAAACGTTGACTTTTGTATAACATATCTCCGTTAAAGATTTCAGTCTAGTACGAATGAATCGATTGATTTTAAAACGAGACTTCTACTTAGGAAAACCATGTAAGAAGTCGACTTAATCAACTGGTTCAAATATACAATTTACCAAAATCATTCGTTTTTCCACCCACTTGTTAAATTTTGTGACTGTCCATTTCAAATTCGACTGCTCATTTCAAGTTTACGACTGCCCAATTCAAATTTACGACTGCTCGTTTGGAATTTACGACTGCCCGTCAGAATAAACTCTAGAAAAATAGGAGCTTCAATTCTAACATTCCATTCATTTAAAAAAAAAAAAACGGACTTTATTTCCTAAGTTCATTTTGTTGCTCACATTATAAGTACCCCAGCCCTTATGGGATCCAGTGTATGAATAATGGGGGAAAGGGGGGTGGGGGCAGTAAGAAAGCCACGCTGGAACTACGCACTGTGGGATCTCTCAATAAAAGCCCCATTCTTTTACATGAGCGGGCCTCCCTCCCTTCCGAGCGCACTCAAGCGACAACCATTGCAGGCCTGCTTGATTATTCATAATTCTCAACCACCCCAAAAGCGCATTTCTGATTGGTCGAGCGGAGAGTCTTTCGTGCATAGAGTTCCAAGTCCGGCTGGATTATTGCCACGGTTTCAAATGAGAGGGGGGGAATGGGGGGGTTAAAGGATTGGAACCCCCTCTCCCCCTCTGTTAAAGGGGAGCGTCCTCAATTACGGAGTTTAACTGTAAGTAAATTCGATTGTATAGATGAATAGTGAGTGCCTCTTAGTCCCGTCCGTACACGCGTTTTGGAAATTATTTGTCTTGGAAAGTTCGGGTCTAACTAGATATTTTAAGTAGAAATAACAAAGACTTTTAGAAATAGTTTAGTCAACATAATTCTTTTCATTAGAAACGTTATTAAAATTCTATAAAAGAGGAACAAAATATGGAGGTTGTAAAGTTGTTTTCGTTGCAAGAGGGTTTAATTTATATTGCAATAAATGCCTATCTTAATTTTTTTTTAATTAATGAATTTAAACTTTTGTGTATTGCTGCGGAAATTGTTGATATACGAACGCATATGACGTCGCTATTAAACATTAAACATTAGTGCCCGATTTAGAATTTTTGGGATTATGGATACAATATACTGAACTCTAACTGTAACTTCTGGAAGGCTCAAATTGGTTTTCCCCTATGAGTGTGACGGAAGCCAATTGAAAGCAGCCATACCAATCCACAACTAATTTTGGAAAGTGATTTAAAGAATTTTTTTAATGACATCGCGTTGTAGAAATGTCAAAAATGTAAATAATATATTATATTTTCTACTTGTAGAATAGATTTTTATTATTGCAAAAAATATAGTTTTTGCTGTTGTTTTTTATGCACTTCGACTTTGCCTTCCGAATGACTCTTATATTTTTAAATAAAAATTGCATTCATAATTTGTTCCAAAGAAAAATGCAAAGTAAAACTCAGGCAAAAGCAGTACATGTTGACTTATTTTAGCATGAAAAACAATCGAAATTTTGCGGTAGCTATGAAAGTGATGATCAGTTGTTAATCCTTCAATGACTTCAAGTCAACGAAATGTCTTACCCAATCCAGAAGTTACTGCTAGAGATCAGTGATACAATATGATTGATACCTCCCCTAATAAAATCAACTCAAACATTTAATCCAAACATTTCGGTGAGTGTAACGTTATTTCACGTTACAATATTTCCTACATGTTTAGTATACCTACATGTCCTACATGAATGTCCTCCAATGAATTTCCTACATGTTTAGTATACCGTTAAATAAAAGCACTAGACTTTAAAAGCTGGGGTCACTATTAAAATGCTTACTTAAAAATTATGAAAGTCTTTCTAACTATGTTGCGATTAAATTTTTCATAAAAATTTACGAAAAAGTTTTATCAATTTTTCACATTGTTTACGAAATGGTGAAATATTTTTTGAATTTTGGCGAATTTTTTTACTGTTTTTGACCAAACATTTATCATCGAAGTATGTTAAAGAAAGCCTTCTTCAAATTTGAGTAACACTTTTTAACAGTGAAGACGGGAGAGTTATTTAGAGTCTAAAAGCTTGAAAAATGTCCGAAGAAATACTACACAATTAGCCGTAAATAATTATTAATATAAGAAGTAAACTCCTTTAAAACGGTCCGTTTTACTGAATCTGTATTACTCCCAAACTCCATTCAAAATTCTATTAAGAAAACATTTATTTGATTAATACAATAATTAAAAAACGAATAAGAATCATTCCTGTATCCTGAAGAACTCGTTTATTCCTCCTATATAACATTACTGCAGACCCGGTAAATGTGGGGAACGGTCCGGATAGGTTACTATTATAGATTTTTCGAAAATAACTTTATGTATATGTTACCGTTAAAGTATGAAATCCGTTATTTCATAGAATACCTAGTTATTCCATGAAATAACTGATCGTGTCCGTTAAAGTGTAAAACTCTCTTGTATTTCATGGTTTAACTAGTTATTACATAGAATAACGATCTGCAGCCCGTTAAAGTGTAAAATAATCTATATCATATATCTCGCACGACAAATACATTTACCTTCCACCCCTGCAATTCACAAATTCTCATTCACAAATGTATGGAGCCTGTCCATATATCGTGTAAAACCCAGTGTGTCAATAAAAAATGTTTTTGTTTTAGAAATAATGTTCTTTGTAATTCCAAGTGTCATTTTAGTAAGCCTTGTTGTAACAAATGATTTTATGGTACGTTTCCATAAATACCATTTATACGCTGCATAAATTAGATAAATTGCTTCTTTTTCATTTTAATTGTCTATCATTAGTTTAATTTCATTTTAGATAAATTGTTTATTTTACACTTTAACTGTCACTCATTAGTTAATTTATAGAATACCTAGTTATTTCATAGAATAGCTAGTTAAAGTGTCAAATTAATAACATATTACACACTTTAACGGACACGATCAGTTATTTCATGGAATAACTAGGTATTCTATGAAATAACTGCATTATATACTTTAACGGTAACATATATATTGATTAAACAAAAATATCCAAGAATTCGCAACGCTCTCTGTGAAGCTATTCTCTTTGAAGACACATTTCCATAGTACTACAGGTTATCACAGCACAGTGGTCATAACGCGGGTTTGAAAATTTTCACTGGCTGTCAGATTTTTCAATATAAAATAAAGTTGATTATTAATTTGTATAAATCATTAATTTGGATAAATTAGTAATTGCCATGACTAACATGGCTTATTGCTATCAAGATTACGTAAAACATGCTAAGGTTCAAGTCAGTGGTTTTGGAAAGGGGTTAAGGTTCAATTGCAAAATTTTCCGTTATCCCATTCAAATTTCGTAAAAATGTGTAGAATATAATTAGCTATTTATTTTGAAATAACTCGCATTTCATGAATGCAGATCGATTCTCTATCAATACTGTTGTCTTTACCTAAAACAAAAACTATCAAATTGAGTTCCAGAAAGACTATAAAATTTACTGGCATCATTTTCCAGTACTATAACGTTTTACGGCTATAAAAAAATTTCAGAATATAGTGCTACGCACTTTGTGGCCGACCCCTTTCTTCCTCAGTCTGCAATTAAGGGGGTCCATACGAATTTCCAAATGGGCGATTAGAGGCGAATCAACTGAATGGCATAAAAGAAAGGCTTTGCCGAGAACACTTGATTCAGATTAATGAGAACCACGACGTGTGATTACCAAGACTGAGAGGGTCGCCGCTGGAAACTTTAGGCAGGAAAGAGATTCTCGTGAATGCTTTTAAGATTCCTGTTAAACAATGGATGGAAATAGGAGAACATGTCAATCTTATTGAATTGTATTGGGAATGGGCATTGCAATTAGACGAATGCGCGGTAATTTGACATGTTTTGTGTTGTAAAGCACTGTTGTGTTTGTTTAAAAAATAAATAAAAAAATTTAATGCTATTACTGTATTTTGCGAATTGAATACGCGGTTTGTATGTTTATTAAATTTAAATGAATTAAATTCTTACTCTGGCATGCAGATTGCATTATTTCGTCATAAAACTTTCTCTACTACTTTATAGGGGGTTCATGAAATAGTTATAACAGCAACTACAGGTTTATAACGGATCAAAGTATTTTTTCCGACCACATTCCTTCTATCACAAAAAATTACCTGGGACATGTTTAATGTAAAGTTTTATTCATAAAGAATACTCTTCCCGTCACCAAATCAAACGATCATATCTCGAACTCAAATAGAAGATTCATTGATTACTATACTTATATACTACCTTAAAGATTAAATATTTTTCATTAATATTAATTCGACGTTGATTTGCCGAGGCTAATGCGTTTTATTAGTGCTTATTTCGAAAATGAACTTCCGCCTAGTCATTCTTTTTTTTTTTAATCGTTTTCAGTTAAATTGAATATTGTCTCTCATCTCAGAAATCTGCCAATGTTTCTCAAGCTGCCATTGGTTTTCAAGCTGCCGTTCCTCAACATACCAATGTTCCTCAACATACCAATGTTCCTCAACATATCAATGTTCCTCAACCAAATCTAACATTGTTCATCAATTTATCAATCAGCCAATGTTCTTCAATCAGCCAATGTTCCTCAATCAGCCAAACTTGCACGATAAAACATTTTTATTCCCAATCACTCGATGCTCCACTGTCACATACTCTTCTAAGTTACCCAATGCATCTCAGTAGCCAATTCACTTAAACATTGCCTACTAGCTCATCGTAACAAATGCAATCATGTCAGACCATTAATTGCTATCTGACTATTCAATGCAAATTGTATTGATATACATCTCTCGATTTACCAATTTAATTCTAAAAATGTTGCAAGTCCAAACTTTCCAGAATGTCGTCTCAATTAACATGCAAACAACTTGATTGCTGTTTGAAAATATTCTTCCTGGGGCATCTGACAAAAGCAAGCCTGAACTCTGTCCTTGACTATAAAAGAATAGGGGGAATCTTAATCTTAAAAGAAATAGACGCAATCCGTCTTTCGTCGCGAAGCTTTTGAATTTGAAAAAGTGGTGTAGTTATTGGATGCAGCAGTGCAAGACCACCGAGGCACGCACAAATCCTGAACAATGCTGGCGTTCTCACTCCATTCTGTGTTGACAAATGGCTGGGATTTGGAAGAGGTTTCACTTTTTCCTGTTTTCCGACTTTGATTGCCAAAGAGAGTTACGGAGGAAATATCGATTAAGTGATGTTCAGACAAACAACTCTTTTGTCAATGACGTGGATCAGAAATTAAAATCCATTACAAAATCTACACGATGTTGGTCTGGAATATATGAGTGTATATAGGTGAAAACCGAATTACATACACTGTAAAAAAAAGTACTTAAATATGAATACCTAAATCTACTCGTTTTTTTTAATGCAATTACATTGTAAATGTTCGATGACGTACTCGCATTTAAGTAACCGTATTTAATCAAAAATGAGTAGTGTGATTTAATATTGCTCATCTCGGCTTCTGTTCAAGCCATCTTAAAAAAGCGACCTGACAAACTTAAAATAGTTGTTCAGAAGATGGTTTTCCATATTATTGAGCCCCAGTTGCTCAATGGATAAGGCGTTCAGCTACTAATCAGAGGATTGGTGGTTCGAATCCGTGCGATGGACTTGACACAGAAAAGTAAAAAAGTAGTGATCTTGCGATCGGAGGGTTGCCAGCTTCGATACAAAAATACTAGAAAGTCGTCCAGAACACCCAACAAATTATACTGGCGTGTATACGGGACTGGTGCACGATAAATCTGATTGGGGTCCAATGTCCTGACACCTATATTGAGGTTGCGTCGGGTGCCAGCTCAGGTGTTGTCCTCGTCATCTGACCATGGTTCAAAAATACGAGGCATCGCCCGAGACAAAAAGTTTCGTATGCCGCGTGTATGCCTGTCGTATGCCAGCCGATTTTTCGTATGGGAGATGTATGCCACGTATGCCATCTAACTGATGACCGCGGAGATGGTATGCCCGGTGTATGCGAACGGCATATGCTTCCTATTTCGATCCAGGGACAAAAATATTAATATGCCTGGTGTATGCCTTTCGTATGCCAGCCGATTGTTCGTATGCGAGATGTATGCCATTGAAATGATGACTTCGGAGGTGGTATGCCCGGTGTATGCGAATGGCATATGCTTCCTATTTAGATCCAATTTATTGCGACATTAATGTTTTCAACTTTATAATTGTTAAGTTGATTTTTAAGTATCTCCAGTTACATTATACTTCTTTGAAACCATTGCATTATAGTAATAGATTGAGGATGATAAAAATCATAGTGAATTTGAAATGGGAATAAAAAATGGATTTGTGTGTGTGCGTTTTTTTAATTTAATATATTGTGTACCCACTGACCCTTAACTTACATTTTTTCACTATAAAGGAATAGTGAAAAAATGAAAATCAGAAAAAAGTGGAGCTACCTAGTTCTTCCACCTATCCCTTCAAATATTGTACGATGCAAAAAAAAATTATGATATTTTTAAATTAGAAAACGTTATACTGATAAATTTGCAAATGCTAATTTGAAATTGATTTTTAATTTTGAACTATAACATATAGGCATTTTATATCTATGACATACCTAATGTGAAATAATAGAAAAGAATCAACTATTTCATTCGAATTAAAATATAAATGAATATGAAAACAATTGCAACATTTTGTGAAATAACTGTTTGTTATTTTTTAGTAGATTTTGAAATTGCCTTTTTAATCTGTTTTTATCTAAAATTTAAATTATATATCACAATACAATTAAACAATTTCTTTTAGATTCCTTTCCACATGATTTCTACATTTTATATTTAATTATTTACGTTATATAGCTTGGATTTTATTTTCTTATCTTGAAAACGACTCTTGACACTAGATATTAAAAAATGTTACCCATGTTGCAAAATCGCCTTAAAAAATTATTTCTGCATATTGGGGCGCTCATATTCGCCTGTGTCACAATTATAAACATCTAATTAATGTTGAGATTTATTGAGTGTTTACAACTGTATAATTGGATGTATAAGTTAAGTCCAAGGTCTTTGGGCAATTGAAGTCTGTCTTCAGAAGGGGCCCATTCCTCACATATAGAACCATTAACGTCAAATCGAACTTTTTACACGTAATTTCTTCAGTGACGGCTGAAAAGAGATACTTCACTTCCACTTAACGATTTATAGTGAGCGTAGGCGAACGTTCTTTGAGCATGCGCGGGTGAAGAGTAGCACAAAACATTTTGAATCATCCATTACGTCACTCGCAGTTTGTTGTGGTGTCAACAGTTCTTGGAAGTAATAGACACCAATTCTGTTCAAAAGAAAGCACTGTTATACCTGCTAATCTCATTAGAGGCTAGTTGAGTTAATGTGAAATTTAAACTGTGCTGTACGATGGAATAATGTTAAAGGTTCAGCCAAACACACAGCGGAATACATCCCGCAGTGGAGAAAGGAGCAAGCTTAACATGAATAATAAATTCGGGTGAGTCATCAGTAGAGTCCCAGGACGGAAATGAATTTATTATGGAAGGTGCTGTGGGAATCAAGGTATGAGTTAATAGGCATATTAGGCCCGGGCCTAGAGGCCATAACTTTTATTTAACTAATATTTATTTGGTAGTGTTTTTCATGTCAGAATCATTAAACTTTCTTTGAGATATTAGTCATTATTTTACAATTGATAGATATCAGTTTCTTGACATGAAAAATTTCATTTATACTACGAAAAATATTCCCAAAACAAATTTATTATTCATGTTAAGCACAGGAGCAGGTTTCAAATTTTAAGGGGTGTATAAGTCTTGTGAATATTAATTACATGACGACTATTTTCCATGACGTTTAGATTGACTTGAAAAAATTTCATTATTATTTTTATTTCACATTTGGTGGACAGTATAATGATACTTTCTCTTTTTGGAAACAGTAATTACTTTAAATGTAATTATTCTTAAAAAAGTTTTTGTGGCATGAAATGTAATAAGAAAAAATACTGCCTAAATAAAAGTTACTTATAAGATTTTTAAATAAATATCAATGTATGACATTATAATTTCATATGAATATACATAGAACAGTTTTGCATTCACTAAAGCAAAAGTTTGAGCTTCAAAAAATCCTCTTCAAGAAATGTAATTTTTTTAAAAAAGAAAAATAATAGTCTCGAACTAAAAATCCTAATCCTGCATTTCCTAATTATATTCGTATAAAATTATACAGTCATACATTGAGATTTTTTTAAAAATCTCATAAGCAACTTTTATTTAAGCAGTATTTTTTCTTATTACATTTCATGCCGCAATTTTATTTTAAGAATAATTATATTTAAATTAATTACTGTTTCCAAAAAAAAAAAAAAGAAAGTAGCATTTTACTCTCCACCAAATGTGAAATAAAAATAATAATGATATTTTTTTTCAAAAGTTAATCTAAACATCGTGGAAAAAAGCCGTCATGTAACCTACACAATTGATGCGATCTGCATACATGTGGCATACAGAGGTGATATGCCAGACGCATACATGTCGCATACGGAGGTGATATGCCAACCGCATACATGTCGCATACGGTGGCGATATGCCAGGCGCATACATGTCGCATACCACCACCGTATGCCAGAGTAATATGGGATATTCTCACAGGGCATACGAGGCATACGTATGCCACATGTATGCGACATATATGCGGCATACTAGAGGCATACACCTTTATTTTATCTCGGGCGTTCCCGGGTCTTTCCTTCGAGATAGGCCCCGAACCGTCGCCAATAGCCCACTGTGCAGCTCTAGTGCGACGTTAATTAAAACAAACCAAACCATATTATTGGATGTCGATTGCTTAAATGGAAACTGAGTTATTACCATTCAATTATCTTACTTCCGATTCTTTTGGTACACTTTTTTAACATTTATTCTGTTTATAATTTCTTCAAGTCGCCTTGGTAGATTAATGGATAAGGCATTGGGCTGCGGTGCCTGAGGGTCTGGGTTTGATTCCCCGTAAGTCCTGGTTGCAGTTCTTGAAATTTATTGTAAGTTATTTATGAAGACAGAGTATGTAGCTACACATCTGCTCTTTTTATTTAGTTTTACTCATTTTTGAGCATGTCTTTTTCAAAATTGAAACTTATGTATGCGGAGCCATGATAAGCATCGAATGTGCAAACGAGTACATTTTACTTATTTTCGAGTACCTATTTTTAACTGTGAGCATTTTTCGAAAAGAAATGGGAATTTCTATATGCTCAAAACTTGTTTGACCTTTTGCGATCGAGAGGTGACTCTGTTACCAAAATAATAGCCTGTTCTCGTTCCCTGTTCTTCAAATTGAAAGAAAAATTCGTATTCTTGAACATAAAAACCTTTTTCTGTCTTTAACTTGGTCTTCATTTAACTCCTTTAAAAGTATGACATCTCTTGGGTATAACTGAGGCAAAGATCGGGGCATTTATCGGGGAAAAGAACAGGAACGGGATGTAACTGTGCTATAAAAGTAAATAGCAAACACGTTCCTCGATTGCAACGGTTTAAATTCATAAAGGCCAGCTGTATATTTATTTTAAAAGCTTTTATAGATTACCTACAATGTATGATTCAGGCATTCTATAGAAAACCTAGGTAATAAACAGAATACTTGGTGTTTTGGTGCAAAGTATGAAATATTTATTTTAATATTACATATACTTTCCCTAGATATTGTATAATGCTATTTAGGAAAACTATCTAAAAGAGCCATGAAAAGGCTTTTATAGAAAAGGCGTATGCCTAGGCAATATATACACTGTTAAAACAAATATACTTAAAAATAAGTAAAATGGACTCATTTTTGATTACATTCGATGCTTATCATAGCTCCGAATACATAAGTTTCATTTTTGAAAAAGGCATGTACTCAAAAATGAATAAAAAGAGCAGTTGCTTGCCTACATAGGCTGACTTCATAAATTACATTCAATAAATTTCAACAATTACAACCAGGACATGCTGGGAATCGAACCCAATCCGTCCACCTGATGTCGTCCGAACCGAAGTCCAGAGCCTTATTCGTTGCACTACACGAGCGACTTGAACTAGTTATAAACAGAAGTAATGTTAAAAGGCGTACCAAAAGAATGGGAAGTTAGATAATTGAATAGTAATAACTCAGTTTCCATTTAAGTAATCGGTATCAAATAATGTGGAAAACAATCTTCTGAACAAATATTTTAAGCTTGTGAGGTCGCTTTGTTACGATGGCTTGAACAGAAACTGATATTAGCAACATTAAACCATACTGCTCATTTTTGCGAAAGTACGATTACTTAAATTTCAGTACGTCATCACTCATTTACGATGCAATTGCATTCAAAGGAAACCAGTATGTCCATGTACTCATTTTTCAGCACATTTTTTTTACAGTGTAAAATGCCTTGCCACGTAACATTAGAAATATCATTAGCGGAGGTATTTTATACTTTGCCGGTTTGTCTTTTGGCATTGCATAGAAAATGTGAGAAAAATCAATCGTTTGACATACTCCAATTTTTGATATTCTATATGTGTTACCTAAGCATTCCATAGAATGCTTCTTTTATTGCTGGTGACATATACATTTATTTTAATTTAATAAAAATGTAATGTTAATACTTTTGGGGTATTCATTTAAAATTAAAATTAATATTAAACGTTTATTTTATGAGAAAATAATGTTCTAAAGTAAAAATATTTCCATTGTACTTTATAACGGACCAGTTTTAGGAAATCGGAACGATTCCGTTTTAGTGTTTACAGAATTTTCCGTTAAAAATAATTTGTTCCGGGTAAAGGTGGTTGGTTGAACTAACGCAGCATTTCGAGCTACACAATGAGCTATTGCTGATGGTTCAGGGTCTACATTGAAGAAAAGGCTAGGGAAATTTATTTCGTCAAAAATGAGAATGGTTTCAAATAATTGTAGAAATCGCGATTCGAACCACAGACTTCTCGGTTCGTAGTCAAACGCTCTATTCACTCGGCCAAGAATGCTCGTTTGAAACCTGACAATATAGTATAAGAACCAAACATGAGCTGATGCTTCCGAAAAGGGATTGAAGTAAACTACTTTCGATAAAAATTTGATGATTCTCTTTTTTTTTGTCAAAGTTACTTCATTCCATGACGAATAGATTGTCAAATATGACGAAAGTAGCCTTCGTGATCGCAGAATTCTCAAAAATTAGTATTATTTCTGATAGTGCAGTCTCGTAATTTCTAACCATTTTCAGATGACGAGAACAACACCTCAGCTGACCCCTCACGCACCTAAGGCAATCGTGAGGACATTTGGAGCACGGCAGATTTAAAGTTCATCAGTCTCCTTTTAGCGGCGAATGTTTTTTAGTGGTTGATGAGGAACGAAACTGGCAACTTACCGATTACAGGTTCGCTGCACTCTTATGTCGAGATTCAAACCCCAACTATCCGGTTGCGAGTTCTGTACTCTATCGCCTCGGGTCACCCCGAGCTCTTTTCTAGATAAACACATACTATGAAATGGGTTGTTTAACAGTGTATTTTTAAATAATTTATAACCATCCATTTTGACATAATTATGAAACTGAAGACCTTTTTATTATTTTTTTAGATAAACATTTCCCTCTATTATTAGTTAGAAATATAAAAAGATGATTACCAATTTTTTTTTTATTCTTCCGTCTCATACAACTCTCGTCTTCAGAGAATTCTTTATCCATCTTTTAGCATCGTTAGTACTCATTTAAAGTATGCTAGAATTAAAATTTTGATATTCATATATTCTCTTTGATTGTAACACGCATTTAAAATTTCCGAACGAGAGCAAAATAATATTAAAAAAAAAAAAAAGGATTATCAATACTTTTTTTCCATTTAATTTTTTACACGTTCGACTAATGGACGCACGAACCAATATCTACGGCAGATCAAACTACATTTCGCTACTGCTTAATTTATTTTGAAATAATAAAAAAAAAACATCGGTGTCAGTTAATCGGCTATTGGTAGCCAAGACTCTCTACACGCGATAGGACTATTATAGTCTGATAAATATTTATGCAGCTTTATTTGAATACTCTGCGTTATATCCGCCAGTTAAAATACGTTAAGTTTATCGTTACATTCTTATTTTTCTGTTATCACTAGAGTATAGGATATTTCGGAAAGTATAAGATGTTTTTGAAAAAGTAATAAAAGTTACGCTTCAAGTAAAATAAATGGGAGTTTATTATGAAAATTGCATCTAATTTACGGAGATATGAGGGTATCGAAAATGTATCTTTTCTAATGGGAAAAAGGACATTGTTTAGTTATTTTTTTATTTAATTACACTATTTTGCTAGAATGAAAATAAAATATAAAACAATTTAAATATAAAATCACACTTGATTTATTTTAATCACGATAAATGTAAGTAAAATAGAATGAAAATTCTTATATCTAAATATGTCTGATCTGATGATATTGGGCTCCAATGTTTTGATATTATCTAAATAACTGTGCGTCAAGAAATGTAGAAATTCTTACAACTACATTGACTGTGATTATCTTCAAAAAAGAAAACATCGGTACTCTAGTTTGGAATATTGTATATATAATTATACCTTAGTTGATGATGCAGGTATATATAAGTTAGTATAGCTCACCCGCTACCATATTTAAATGCACCTTTATTTTTAATATCACCAGATTAAGCAAAACA
The DNA here is from genome assembly GCA_963932185.1 of Troglohyphantes excavatus. NCBI lineage: Eukaryota > Metazoa > Arthropoda > Arachnida > Araneae > Linyphiidae > Troglohyphantes > Troglohyphantes excavatus. The sequence goes on along the minus strand of OZ010676.1, from coordinate 52,008,336 downwards.
ACGAGGTAATGTTCACGGTTCTTTCCTTCGGGATTGATCCGAACCGTCGCTATAATAATTGAATATATGAAAAGAACCGTACCAATTCAATGGGACTTCATTGTACTTGTACTGTTCTTATCATCGATTTATTTCATTGTGTAGCTCTAGTGCGACGTTGATTCAACCAGCATTTTTTTTCTTCAACTAGATGATCGGGGTCTACTTTTGTGATGTCTTTAATCAGTGCACGTTGAGTCATAAAATATTGTTTTATTTCTGTTAATGCTTGGAAAACGAAGAGCGTCAGATAAAAAGGACCGTGCAGTTTTAATAATACTTTTTTTTTTTTTAAATTGCACGTACACTTTTATTCTGAACTCACTGTTCCTCGTGTAAAATAACAATAAAAAAAAACAGAAACGAACTTTTAACCCTCCAACGCTCCCTCAAAAAATAAAAGAAATCGCTAATGGAAAAAACAAATCCAAATCAAACGACGGCGCTCCGTAATTCCGTGACATCACTTCCGTTTCGCTTCGCTTGTCAAGTGAGTGACAGACACGGGATAAGAATGTGGAGGCGTCTCTCGCACTCCAATTGGACTACCGCCTGTCAATCAACTGTGTGCAATGACCACTAAGCCGTAACTTATTGGATATTGACAGTCGCGGGGCGTGCCCTTGACGTCACGAGCCCAATAGTGTGATGAATGGGTTTGTTTAGGTAGCGTGCGGGGGCTTTGCATGTGAGGCCAAAGTACATTGTATTCAAAACGTGAACTGGGGAGCAACTTTTTAACCCATTCTATTCTTCTGGAAATAATGCGATTGAGGAAGGGTTGAAACTGCTTTTATTTCATAGCAGGATGTCAAATAAATGAAAAAAGGAATTTTATGATTTTTTTTTTTTATTTTTGATAAGTAAACATTGTTGAAGCAAATTTTTTTTTCTGGAAAAAATAGAATATCAAGCCTTGTGATGATAAATAAAGGGATTTTTTTTTGTCGTTGTTTAATTGCGTTGAATAATCGTGTAAATAACATTGGCAAGGGTGTTTCGTGGAAGGTTTATTTGTTATGTATCCAATTCTGTGGATGTCATATTATTTGAGAGAAATTGTTTATCGATTGATATACACTATGTCAACATTTTGTAAACGCAGGTTTTGACAAGAAAGACGAGGTTCAGTATTTTGTAAGAATATATCATGGGATTTTAGAAATTTGATGCTGAAAAATAAATTAGGTAAACAGTGGCTGCTCGGGAGTATGAAAAGTTTGGGGTCCTGAATCAAGAATTAATGTAGAATTCAATGATCAATACGAATAAACTGTTGTGAAAATCGAACTTTTCCTTGTAAACACACGAAAGTAAATAAAATTGAAAATTAATCCGATTTTAAACGAACAATTGAAAATGTAAAGGTAGTATTAGATCACAAAAGAAGAATGAACCAAAAGTTAAATTGACAGAAATGAATCTTTCTATATATAAATGTGAAATCCCTCACCATCCGTATTAACCCGAGACAAAATAAAGGAGTATGCCTCTATGCATACATGTGGCATATGTATGCTAGTCGTCAAAATGAACTAAAATATTCTAAAACAATAGCTGTGTCAGAAACTGACCTTGATAAAATTAAAATCCAAGTAAATAAATTATTGTAAAATGACGATGTGTTAGAAACTGACCTATGTGAAATTATCATCAAATATATCCGAAATAGTGACAATTCCGTATAAAATATGTTCATAGGAGAACAGACATCTTGGGTAAAAAATATCCTCACATATAGGAAATTACTGTTATTTCGGTGAAAATAATGTCATTTATGAACTAAGTATGTTAAAATAAATGTATTCAAAGTAAGACATCCTTGTACATTTTACTATTGTGGTTCCACCAACATCTCCCGACAGGTTTTAAGGACATATTGCCTCAATGTGTTGTAATTATTATATATAAATAGAATTTTTTATTGAAAATGACATAATGTAAACATTTATTACAACTTTAAATATTTTAAGCATAAAAGTATAACTTTATACAATTATCAATGGCAAAATATGACATGGGTAAAAATATTACCTTTTCAAAACACGTCCTGTAACAAATTATTCAAGTTTCCTAAACACGTCCTCTGAGAAATGTTTCCTTTCAAAACACGCTCTGACAAGAATTTAACTGTTAAAATGTAACTTAGAAATTACATGTTAAAATTCAAAAACACGTTCTTGCAAAAATTTGTTTCAAATCACACCCTTGATCAATTTTTAATTTTCAAAAATACGCCCTTGGTTAATTTTCACTTTTAAAAACATGCCCTTGAATTAAGTTATTGACCACTCAACGTGTGTTAAATCAAATATTGTTACACAAAATGAGTCTTAGAATATACTTTTAGGAGACAAGGTTACATGCTTGAGTTTAAAAGTTGTAGAACACATTATTATGGAGTGAAAATTACAGAAAACACAGAATTACGCGATTTTAAAGAAAATAAAAACCCTAGTTGTACATAATTTTTTTTATTATAAAAAAAATGGAAATAAACATTCATTTCGATTATTTAAGATAAATCATTACTCAAAATATTAAAAAAAAAAAAACATTTCAATAAGTCCTTTTTTATAGGGTGGGACATATGTAATACCACAATGCAACAAATGCTTTAAATGATATTCATTGAAACACAACTTTTTACCGAAACAAAGTGGAACTTTGCAGACAGTACGGCACCAGGAAGTGCGAATTCCTTTTTTTATGCTGCATAATGCACATCTTCTCCTGTAGATTGTCATTTAGATGGACGTGAGACAGGAGCCATCCAAATCGATTTACACTCATTAGTTTACTGATATATTTATTTCTCATATATGGTATGCTACTCCAATAATCACGATAACTGGGAAGTTTATTAATTATCATTAGAAAATTTATTAATATGAATGTTCGAATTTCTCTATCATCAGTCGGAGTGTATCTTTTGCCCTCTTGCTCGGCGTATAAATTTGATTGAAAGACAATTAAATCAATGATATCATCACATCAAGGCCGTAGCCAGGATTTTTTTTCGGGGGGGGGGGAAGGGGTATGGTTGAAGATTTAATTTCCGTTGTTACTACAACACGTTCATGCTAAAATATGCCGAATTGTAGTGTTTTGGCTATTTTTTTTTAAATGATACCTTAGAACACATTTTAATGCCTATTTTTTTAAATCCATTTTAACCAATAATTAGTGGAGAAGTAGCAAAAAAAACCTGTTTTTGACGATACGCAATTGATTCTATATGCAGAAAATATAAAATGTTTGAACATATTTAACATTTCTATAACGATTTGAGAAGAAAATATCCACAAAATCCCTTTTAAAAATTAGTTGGGCTACAGTATGGCTGCTTACAGTCAGTGGTGGCGATTGGGTGCTAAAAGTGCGGGGGCAAGATCAAGAGGAAACAAGAAGGGGGGGGGGGGGGGAAGTAAATATCTTGACCATCCTTTTTAACTTTGAAATACAAATTATAATAATCATTGTCTTAAAATTTTATTCGTGAATACTTTTGGGCATCCGTATAAAGGTCAAAGGAGGGAGTGGATTAATGGCCAACTCGGTTGACGCGGCTCGCCTTCTTCTTCACGATGGTAGGTTTATTATCCACAAAGGCTGAATTCCTGTGAGTTATTGGGGGGAGAGAAGGAAGCGCACACTGCAGTCAAAGGCAACAACCCCCTACAGACGGTGCAAAGCTCTAATAGGGAATGACTTAATAATCGCCCTAGTCGATGCATCCCACTATCCTCTACGCGATTGTAGATTTCGATATCTTGATCAGCCATTAAACCCGTGGAGTTATGAAGGTGAAATCGTATTCTGCAGTTAAGACCGACTTTCTACTCACGAAAGTCAGAGGGCGTAATGAGTTTATATTACGTCTGGTTGACGCGGCTCACCGTCCTTTACATGATGGTATGCTATTTATCTCCATAAAATGATTCCATGGAGGTATATGCGGGCGGAATCGTATACTGCTGTTGCCGACGACTGCTCCTTGCCCTTACGTGGTACAAAAACGTCAGAGGGGCAGAATGGGTTGGGTTTTTTGTTTATTTTTATGTTTTATTTTTAAAAAGTGCAATATTAAAAAAAGTGAAGGTAGTATTAAAAAAGTCCCACCATGCATAAAAAGCTAAGCAAAAGGTGGGACAGTTTTTAACCCACCTAGCCCCAAAGAGTTAAACAGCTCGTTGAAGCAGCTCACTGAAAACACGACTTGAATATCCACCAGAAAAGGTCCTTTTAGCAATGCAATAGCTTTACTTGATAAGAACTTTCGACCAATCAGAATGACACTAGCTCGATTCGGGATAATATTAACTTGATTCAAAGCGATATTAATTGAAAAATATTACAACTCAAAACTTATATGTGTAAAAAAATTACAACTTAAATCACGTCCATTCCTTTCCTATAGGAAAGGAACAGGCATTCTAAAACATCAGGCATTCTAAAATATACACAAAATGTGTAAAGCAGTGTTAAATTAAGTTGGGACACATAGAGTGGAACGAAAAACCTTTTTTTAGAAATTCATATTGCCTGAGTCATTTATACGGTGCCAAACTCACTAGAACAAATTGTCTTCAAATTTCAGCCCACAATATTGCCATCCTGAGGTTCCACATCTCAAAAAAATATTTATATATAGCCTTTTATAAAAAAAAATTCTGCTTTTATTTAATAAATAATTTTTATTAACTAATGTGTTAATTAATATGATAATTAATATTAGTTATATGATAATTAATATTAGTTATATGATAATTAATATTAGTTATATGATAATTAATATTAGTTATATGATAATTAATATTAGTTATATGATAATTAATATTAGTTATATGATAATTAATATTAGTTATATGATAATTAATATTAGTTATATGATAATTAATATTAATTAATTATGATTTTGTCAATAAATTACTTAACTAAAACTTTACAATCAGACGTAAGCGCTGTAAATTTCTTTTGTACTCTACATAAATAGCAAATTTACTTAATTTTAATAGATGGCAGCACGTGTTCTATTCTGATAACTATTTTACCATGGCATAGTTGTCACGTGGATTTCATTTTCTGGGACAGTTTTACCCACGTATGCTGAATTAATGAAGCATTTCCTGTGGATTAGAAAGTATTTATTGTGGAAGGGGAATAAGAAAGATTCTTCAGTAATTGTTTCTTGGGATATTTCAAGAATTTGGAAGAAAGCCTCCTTGCCAGTGATATAAGTCACCAAGAAAGTATTCGACTTATAAGAAATTATAATGAAAATTATAAAAATAGCAAAAGAATATCAAAATCTCGAAAGGGGGCTAAAAAAAATTAGGAATGATTTCTTCGACCAGACAAACAGTACTTCGTTTGATATTCCTTTATGCAAATGTTTGAATTATGAACAATGTAAGTGTTCTTTAAAGATTCCTAGTATGGAGCGAAATTTTTTAACAGATCAACGGCATGAAATAAAATGGCAATAGGGTCGATTGACATTTCTGCAAGCCGAAAATTGAAGCGTATAAAATAAAGACAACATAAAAGGCGAAGCCAAAGCAAGAGAATGCAAAGATAACGTTTCTTCTAAGTCTATTACAGATTTAGAAGAGAACGCCATCCTAGGATCTGATTCAGAATTAGAAGATATCCCTGAAGATGATGACGATTGCTTAGCCACGAAGCCAAACGTCTGAAAGCAACTGATGACGAAACTCCCTCAACATTCAAGACAATTCAATGAAAATATCCTTGTCAAATTTAGCCATTGCTTGTGATAGAACAGGAATATCGGATAGGTCAGCTGCTGTCATTGAGTCCTCTGTGCTTCATGATGTAAGGAATGTATCTATAGATATTCCGGCTAAAATTATCGACAGGAGTAAGCTGAGGAGAGAACGTTGAAAGTTACGGTCCCAGCTAGATTCTACACAAATCACGCAATTTTTGTATGCCCTCTACTTCGATGGAAGAAATGACAAGACTATTATGTATGAGAAGAAAGGAAATTATTCAGGACTACAGCTGTAGTAGAGCATATATCTTGTCAGAACCTGGTACTGTTTATATAAGACGGAAAGACATCTGGATAACAAGTTTTCCGCAACAATAGACAAATCTATGGAAACATACGAAACTCTTGCCGTGGGTGGCAAATTTTGTCTCTATTCCAGTTGCTTTTCGCAAAATTGACAAAAAAGACATCAGTACAGACTAAACACACTTCTTCGACATTTCTAGGCAGTATCATCGGAGGAGAATCGGCTTTCCAGAATTAGCAAACAGAAGACCCGGGAAGATGTCTCACTCAAGATGGCTCACTACAGCCAACAAAATTCTTCGCATTTAGGTTTCGACCGCCAAACTAACTTTAGACTCATTAGAGACTTTAAGCTCATAGTATAATATGTTATGAAAGTTTATGTGCCATTCTGGTTTGAAATAAAGAAAATCCCGGAAGCCACTCATGGAGCACGTTACCTTAGTTGAATGATAAAAAAAAGTTCATTCTTTCCAGAAGAATTTAAGGCAATCGTTCGCGAATTTATTCAGAGGAACAGTTACTTTGCTCATTCTGAGAATATTCTATTAGCGATGTTAGTAGATGAACGAGCACACATTCGAGAACTTGGCCTCAGAAGAATATTTAAGCAAGAAAAACTGACTCAAATGGGAAAATACGGTAATTTAATCTTCCCAATTTGAATTTAAAAGCAAATGACTATTTTGAGATGATTCACTATGACAATCCTTTGGAACCACCAGTTACCACGAACTTCACCGACGAAGACATAACAAGATTGATCAGAAGTGGTTCACAATTTGAATAGAGAAGCCATTCTCAAGTAGTAGAGAGGCATGTGAAACTGGAAACACAAGGAAAACAGAAATTTGACATCAAGATGAATTTTTTTGGACCTCGTGTGAAATCTGAAAATAATGTGTGAAAATATGTGCATGTGTATTTTATAATAATTAGAACAGTTTTTTAATCTGAAAATCAAACAGTGTAAAAATTAAATTTAAATTAAAAAAAAAATAGGACTTTTTTACTGTTTGACTTTAATATTATATTTTATATCTCTATGTGGAACCTGAAGATGATGAACGATTGCGCTGAGATTTTTTCACAGCGATTTTTTCACCAAACGGAACTATTCGTTGGGTCAGGAAACAGTAAAATTTTAATTTTTTTCTTTCGCCCTTTTCACTCTACCCTAATAGACAGTTATAATAAAGTTACACCATATAAAATTCAGTTAAACGCTAATAGTTAAATAACTTTTTATTCGCAAGATCAATCTCTTCACCTTTCACAAACAGTCGATATAGTCATGCAATTTTAAAAGATTAAATTTTTATTAACTAATGAATATACAATTTTAAAAGGAGATTCCTCTAAAAAAAATGAGAAGATCTCTATTCTCACTTTCACTCGGAGCTATGTTGTAATCATGAAATACACCTAATGCTTCAACTCCAATACACCTTCGTTTATGCACTGGTTTAGATTTTTCTTCTTTTCGTTGATTTGCTACTGAATGCATGATATGAACGGGATGTTGGAAATCGCGTTGAGTAGTGAATCTAGCATCATTGACCACACGAAAATTTCATAATATGCGTAGCCGGATGTTGATGCATATTATCTTCATGTTTGAAAGATTTTCCACAATCGGGGCAATAAATGTTTACTCTTTATATGTGTGTGAATGTTTAAATGCTGCTTCAAATAAAAATTTCCTCTAAAACTCTTCTCACAAATATGACAAAGTCCTTTTTCTCAGAATGATCCTACAAATACCGCTTAAGATTATACTTCTTTTCAAAGGATTTTTAATAAATGTGGCATATCTAAAAGGTAAAAAAAAACGATCAAAAATTGTTATATCTATTAACATAGATATTTCTTTTCAAAATAAATACTAATATTAAAATATAAAATTTTTTTACCTCTTTTTAAAATAGAACATAAACACATCGCAAAATGTCCAAATTCTAATTATAATTAAAAAAAATAATCTCATTTCAAATATGAAATATTTTTTGAAAGTTAAGGAAAAGTAAAATATGTTACTAAAAATATAATAATAATCATCTTAAAGTAATAAATGAAATTTATCATATAATTATAAAAACCAGTAAACCAATTACTTTCATAAGATATTTCCAAATCCTTCGTCTTATGAATATGTCTGTCTAAATTTGATTTTCGAATAAAAATCCTCTTACAAATTATATATATAATAAACAGATAAAGTCTTTCTTTCCAGAATATATTTTGAAATTTCGATTACGAGTAAACTTCTCCGCAAAATTTTGAAAACTCACAGCTATTAGGTAATTTTCTATTCAATTATAGCTTAAGCCAATGTATTTCCACGTTGCGTCGTTTTATTAACCCTACCGTAGATTGGGTATTTTTTCTATTTTTATAGCAAGAATATGTTTGTGTCGCTGTTTAAAATGCAAAAATAGTATCAGGTTACACAATACACGATGTATAAGGTTATACAAAGGAGGGGAATGTAGAAATTGCAGTCTTTTTGTGGACTGAAAATCTTGACACAGGATTTTACTTTGAAGGTGTTGCGCTCCATTTTTTGTCAAATTAAGAGTAATTTTAAATATATTTTTTAAAAAAACAACACCATTATAGTATTAACCTGCTTATAATAATATATTTTATTTAGTTATTTAAATGATACTAATTAATCAAAATTATTGATTATTTAGTTAGCTGTTATAGTTGAAAACTCTAAATAAAAATAAAATACTCCATAAATTATTTTATGAGCATTTTAGTTTTACATTGTAAGAAAAGGTAGTGCGTTATGCATAACAAATATAAAAGAATATAACAATAAAATTACTTCGAGATTTATCTAAGACTATTCTAAATGAAGATGTTTAGATATTGCAAAAAAAAATTTAAGAATTTTTTTAAAAAAAATAATCTAAAATGCCTCTTTATTTCCCAGAACAAATTTCGGAGGGGACCTGAGCCCGGTTGCTTTTGCCCTGTTAACTATAACTTAAGAAGTTTTTAAAGAAAAACAGGTTAGCGTTGTTAAAACTTTTTAGGGGATCTTTATTAAAAATGCATTAAAATAATTATCCCATTTTTTTATAAACCATTTCATAGAATATGATGGGATATTTTGTAAATAAACAAAAATTAATCAAAAAGGTTGGAGTTATGCACTAGTCTACTACCTCCTCTCCGATCCATCATTTTTAAAGGCTTCTAAATCCAAGCTGTGTCTAAAGCTCTGAGCTTTATAAATCAGACTCTTCTCATTGCAGAGTTTGTATTTAATATCTTAATAGACTTGGAAATATATAAATATTTATAGAACCCTCATTAAGCATAAATTGTTATTCCCAATGAGGAATTCAAAACATAAATCCCGACCGAAATCCTTTTTTAACTCTATTCGAAATTTATTGGAATTGGATATGCCTTTCATTCTGTTATCCATTATATATCCATTGACACTTTTATTATTCACTCTATTTTAGCATGTCCTCACTTATATTTACTGTGTCTCATATTTTTAACCGACTGAAAAGCGTGCCAACCAAAACTTTAAAATAAAACTGCCCCAAAAACTTTAAATTAAAATCGCCAAAGCGGGCCAGAAGCAGGGAGATTATCAATTCAACTGTTATGTTTTTTTTTATTATGCATGTTCGCGTAAGATTTCTGTTCTAATTCAGATATTTGGAAAATTCTTTTTTTGTTGGATATCAGACGTCTCACAAGGGAACTATTTAAAAAAATTATCCGGTTATCCGGCATTTAACTATCCTGAATTTTCAATTAACCGGATCGTTTGAAAAAAAAAAGATTATCCGATTTCGAAAATTCTTTTTTTGTTGGATAGAAAAAAAATCCACTTCAGCAATAACTACAAAAAATAATCGGTTATCCGGTTGTTATATGTCAGGAAATATGGATTAACTGGACTTTTTGTTTTAAGTTTCTCCAATTTCAAAATGTTTTCATTGTTTGACAGAAGTTGTACAGCAATGCCATTTCGTTTACTCAGCATTTATTGGCATGGATTAAAATTGTTTTGCAATATACATTGAAACAAAATGTGATCAACAGTTGCTACTTGAATTTCTTAGTGTGTAATAGCAGGGGACGCAGCCTCCTGCTAAATTAAAAACTAAAAACGGAAAAACGAAATAATCTTTAAAAAAAAAAAAAAAAAAAAAAAAAAGGAAAACCGACTTTTTTTAATTTTACGAATGAGTTGAAAAAATTGAATGTTTTAATATCATTTTTATAGTAAATTATAATTTTTTAAGTTGGTGCCAATTTACAAAAATCATACATAAATTTGGCGCCGATATTTAGTATAAAATTGATATGAAATAATTCAATATTTTCAGCTCGTTCGTAAAACTAAAAATTATATTTTACTTTTTAGCGCATTTTTCGAACAGTCGGTTTTCCTTTTTTCTTAAAAAAAAAGATTATTTTATTAATAGCATATTGTTTCAGTACTATATTAAGAAAAAGAGGGATTCAGGTAAACGGCGTTTAGGTATGCTGAAGCTCCCATAGAAATTATTTTTAAAGGACTCGGCCTCTTTTCCATTTTTATTTCCATAATATTAATTTATTTAATTAATATTGAGATTTTATTTTTTATTCCTTAAACAGCAAACACTTTTAGGACTTTTAGTTTCTAAACATTCTATAAATAAATGTTTTAACTTACTATATTGATTACTTTTCTTTATGTACATAAAAATATAACATAAATTCCTTTGACTTAAGTACTTTAACTTTAACTATCTTTAAAAGTATTTTGCCTTCTCATTTGAAATGCTGTACTTAGGTTAAGTGTATGTCATATCCAGAAATTTTCTACAAATAAGTGTAAAATATATTAAAAACAATTTGAAATTCTTTATATATCTAAAAAATATATACTAAGAATTTGATTTTATAATAATTTTTTCTGAATAAAATTTTCCTCTAGAGGACACCTCTATTGCAATTTCTGTTGGATTTAAACTGCGAAGCAAATCAAACTAAAGCATCAAACACCCGACCATTACAAATACATGTGCTGCCATCTACATGATCCGAAAAGCAATAAAAACATGGAATTTATAAATAATCATTCATAAATCATTTATAAATTTAATATGTGATGTGTTATTATGTTAATATGTTTGGTGTGTTTTTCCGAGTAATTTTTTTTCACAAATTAAATTAGTGTTTCTTTACATTTTTAGTTATTTGTTGCATATTTATAACTTATGATTTTTGTGTAAAACCTTACAAAAACATTTTTCTTACTCAATTTTAAAGTGTTACGAAGGTGGTTAATTATCTAAAGAATGCGTTTAAAATGGTGGTTAACAGGTGATCTTAATTCTTTTAAAAGTACAATAGGAAAATTTTTATTAAAATAAAATAGTATCTCCATGTTATTTTGTTTCTTAAATATGGCTAACGAAATTTCTTGAAGAAAAAGTAAATGCATATGAGATTATTTAAATTTTAATTTTTTTTAATAAAAATCATTTTAATTTCTTTTACTAAAACCTTCAATTTATGATGAACAAACAGTAACAAGTCTTGTAATTTATTTTAATGATTGTTATGTTCTTGCAGTTCGTGGTTCGGTGGTCTAGGGGTATGATTCTCGCTTAGGGTGCGAGAGGTCCCGGGTTCAAATCCCGGCCGAACCCGAAGTGTCCTATTTTAATTATCTAAATAGTAATTTTGTATCTAATTATTCTATTTGCTTTTGCGACAATGGTAAAGAAACTCAAGGATTTATTCGTCTAAAAATAAAACTGCCTTTTCAAAATTATTAATTATTTTTAGTATTTTTTTGTAAGAATATTTTTTAAAAATATTAGTTTTATTTAATTTTTAATATTTTTTTGAGTTTATAAGTTCTCGGTTGTTTGACTAAAAGAACGTCGTGCTAGAACTGTAGAGTTGCCAATGAAAAAGTGATCGTCGTAATTGGAGGGTTACTCGTTCTATTATCGTCGTCTGTCAAACATTTGCCTTTTAGAGTAAAAAATAGTAAGAAACTAACCAATCGTTTGGGATTTTCTGCTGTATGTCTGTAACACTTAAAAATAGGTTAAACAATAGTTTCATTTGAACTTCGAATATGATTAATGTATTAAAACAGCACAATATTAATATATAATCAGCTGGTACCCCTTTCGAACAGTCGTTTTGGTCATCTCGTCTCTTTGAGCAGTCGAATTGGGACGATAACTGCACAATGTTGTTCAAAAACAGCTGGTACCCCCTTGGAGCAGTCTCTTGGGGTTTCTCAACCCATTTGAACAGTCGATTTTAACACCGGGCATTAGCAAATTGCTTTTCATGAACAGCTGGTACCTCATTGGAGCAATCGTTTGGAGTTCCTCATCTCCTTTGAGCAGTCGGTTTTGTCATCTAAATTCCCTCTCGGTCAGTCGTTTTGAGAATCTCGCATCACATAACTTTTTTTCATTTGAATGCAACCTAAATTAAATTCTACACATTATTCTTTAAAAAAAAAAAGAATATTCATACTCTGCAAATAATAACAAATTTATCTATTTTATTAGTTTTATATACGGTAAAACAGTGTATTTCAATTAGAATTTGCACCACTACAACTAACCATGGCATATAAATATATTTGACTACAAGATATTGCCAGAAAAGAATAGGTAATGTTTGGGGCGATATTTACTTATTTCAAAACAGAGTGAAGCTTTTTGGTTGTTTATACCGTTTGGTATTTATACAAAAAAAAAAAATCAAGTTTAAAAAAAAAATAAAAAAAAATCTATTTTTCAATTATACTTTTTTTTTTAAATTTCATAATAATCCCGCAAAATGTAAAAAAAAAAAGTATGCATTTTATAAACTTAAAAATTATAATACAATGTATTCTTCAATAATGAATTTCGTTATTGAATAAATAATTAATTTTTCATGAATAAATATTTAAATTTTATTAATTAAATTAATATTTAAATTTTATTAATTAAATTAATATTTAAATTTTATTAATTTAATTGATATTTAAATTTTATTAATTTATATTACATTTTATTATTAATGTAGTTAATATTTAAATGTAGTAATTAGTAATGTAGTTAAATTAATTTATAATTATATAATTAGTTTAACTAACAATATATTTTTTTAAACATTTCTTATTTCGTCGTTTTTGTTAGAATCGTAGATGTTCCATCGTTTAAAAAAAATTCAGAAATTCTCCGAATTATGAGAAAGCTTTTGTTACACATTTGTACTGTATTTTTGGACTTTTAATTTATTGAGTTTGCCAAAATTCCCTCATACATTTTTTTAGCTTTCCTTACTCGTATATTGTTAAAAGAAGGGTTGCAGTGATGTGATTGTTCAATCACATTTTTATAAAATATTTAAATGTGGTTTAAGTTATTTTATATGTTTGAAAATAGACGAATGGTGAAAATTGAAGTTATATTTATATTTGTGCTGTATAAAAATAAAAAAATTATTTTTCATCTAAAATATATGTTGTTTGAATAAATAACTTTATTTTTTATTGTTCAATTTCCTTTAATGTTAGTTTAAAGCACACCTTCAAAGTTTTTATGTTTTAAATTTAATAACCACGATAAAAATCTTTTTACCTTAAAATATTTTAAAATGCGTAAATAATTCTGTATGATTACTAACTCATTACAGTTTTAAAGCAGAAAATATATAAGAGTTTAAAATTTTTTTTATCTATATCTTAAAGTTAAGATAATTCAGTATATGATAGTTACTGTATTTTATAATAGATGGCGCCACGACAACATAGCTAAAAATCTTAATTGAATTCGCAGCTGAAAAAAAAAGGGGGGGGGGGGTGAACTGCTTGTTCCACAGTATAGAAACCATAAAATGAACTTAAAATTACATATATTTTTGTTTAGAAAACCATATACAAATAAATCTGTAATAATAACGCGTAAGATTTTTTAAAAAATATTATAAAAATTTTATAGGAATTTTGATAGAATATGAGCAACTAAAAAGGGAATTACTTTCTTTTATTAGGTAGAATGCTTTTTTTACAAGCATTTTGAAGACACACAAAAAAAAAAACGTCATTTCTAAACCGGTATTTTTGATTTTGCCATTATAGTATTCTCATTGAGTCAGCAATTTATTTACAATCTTATCTCAATTAAATCATAAACAAGCAGAGTTTTCGGATTTCTTTTAAATAAATAAAAATTAAAGTACCGAGTACAAAAGTCTACCAAAAGTTTATTTTTCGATATTAACTTTTACACAAAAAAAATCGATACAATTTAAGTATTCTTTGCGTTTGAAATTAATTTTGAATTCTGTATTAAAAAAAATTATGATACAAATAAAAAAGTATTCGCATTAGACTAGCAGGTGGTTTATTTTAACAAAAGGGCAAAAAAAAAATTTGCCCGAAAATTTGCAGTTCCCAAAAACTGAAAATGAGCATTTGAAATTAACTCAGTTTAAAAAAAATACATATAGGTTAAATCTATTAGTTTTAGAAGCAATTTACTCAATATTTTGTACTGTAAAAAAAAAAAAAATACTTAAAATGCGTACTGAACCTACTCGTTTTTTTAAAAGTACAATTGCATCGTAAATGAGCGATAAAGTACACAAATTTAAATAACCGTACGTTCTCAAAAATGAGCAATGGGATTTAAATATTGCTAATTTCAGCTTCTGTTAAAGCGATCTTAATGAAACCTGAAAGATTTAAAATAGTTGTTAAGAAGATAGTTTTTCACATTATTTGATGGCGATTGCTTAAATTGAAACTGATTTATTATAACTCAATTATCTTACATCCCATTGTTTTAGCATATTTTTTTAAAAAAAACTTTTCTTCTGTTTAAAACTTCTTAAATGTCGCTCCAGCCTATGTATACAATAGTTTACTCATTGAACTCATTTTTGAGTACATGTCCTTTTCAAAATTGAAACTTATACATCCGGAGTCATTTTAAGCGTCGAATGTACTCCAAAATGAGTACATTAGACTTATTTTCGAGTACCTATTTTTAACAGAGTACTCGGGTGTAGAAAATACTAAAAGCCAAATTGTTCAAATGTACAATACTTTCCCCTAATACTCTGGAGACGTCTTTGCTTTTGAACATTTGCTGTCATGTCCTCACAATGTCGGAGATTTAATATGAATCGTAGTATTATGCAGAGGGAATAAAAATATAAATTTTATGCGACCCATACTAACTTTAACGATTGCTTATCCAGAACAGTCCATATTTCTTCTGTTGCAATAAAGATGTAAAAATGTACACCTAATTAAGTTGCCAGAAAAGCGCAGGCACGTAGGTATAGATTTTTCATGGGGGGGGGGGTTCACTGACTGAGCAACGGATTTCTTTACTTATCCTCCCCCCCCCCCTTCCCGAGGGGGGGGGGGGGGATACGGTACCTAAGGAAATCCGTTTTTTTTTTTTTTTTTGGGGGGGGGGGTCCCCCTTAGAGGGGGAATACTTAAACCCCCTCCACTCCAAAAAAAAACATCAACAAACTTCTCCCCCCCCACACACAATTTTTTTTTCTCAAAAAAATTTATAAATTTTCATTAGTAAAAAGGAATACGTTGGCATTTGAATATCGAGGCAGCAACAGTTATCACTGTCATTAACTACTTTTAACAGTTGTCAATAACTGTACTTTTAAAATTAGTAACTCACTCCTTAATTATGAAATAAAATTAGAGAACAAATTTAAAGTTTGAGAATCCTTATAATATGTGTGGTAACGATTAGTTAGATAATTTATAGTTATGATAGTTTAAAGATCTAATAAGCGGTTTAGTTGACCAAAACTAGTAAAGAATAATATAAATTATAAAGGCTACATGATCTAAAGTATAGTGGAAGTAAAAACACTCGAAATTGCATGGAATTGTGCAATCCAATCGCCACTGCTAATTTTAAATTAAACATTAAATATACATGATTTAATACAGAGAAAATTATTTACTTATTACCAATAAATATTAACTTCCATTAATTAAATTTAAATTGTAAAGGTCATTTTAATTCAAAGATCTAAAAGAAACAAAAAGATTATCAACTTAACGGCGCCAGGTGTTGTCCTCGTTATTCGATCATGGTTCAAACATACAAGGCATTGTTCCCGGGTATTTCCGGGGTAGATGGGCCCCGAACCGTCACCAACATTCCAATATGCAGCGACGTACAATGGAGTGTTCGTTCGGAGGTCTAATTTAAGTTTAATCTTACAAGTTGGGCAATTTAATCTTCCCTCGCTTTCATTTGCTATTTCTTTGGGCTTAAATGTTCCCAAATCAGAGATTTTTAAAACTCGCAATTCCAAACTTCCCCAGGGGGTGCGGGGGGGGGGGGGGTGTCGACCGGAACAGAACCGCAAAGAGTAATAAAACAAGATTTATTTACGAAATAACGCTGAAAATGCCAGGACCGAAGGAAAATGCTCAGACGTTTGGCGCCTATAGATTACGCAATACTACATTTTAATGTAAAAAGTTTCATATACATATTTGAGGAAAGAAAGAGTGTCTGATCTATTTTTAGAATTAAATAAAAATAAAAAAGGCGTTACAAGCCGACTTGGTCTGCGTCCTGGGTTGATTCGTACAAAAAGTAAGAAGAAAAAAAAAACGCTCAATTGTTTTTCGCGAAATTTAGATAATACTCAAAGAGCAGGTATTTTCACGGGCCAACAAAAACAATAAATTAAAAACCGTTATAGAAAACATGGGAGATGGTTTTGTTTTAGAATAAACTTTCAACTTATATTGAAGTATTTTAAGATTAACGAAATTATGTGGTCTTGGAGCATCTTAGTCTTGTCATTTTTAAGTCTTATTTTACGACCCCGTTTGACGATCTATTCCCTTTGTTATCTTTATTTCAAATTAAACCTAACATGACGTCATCGTGTTTCGGTCTCAATACCCCATGCCCACAGTGGGGCACCCCCCCCCCACTAAAATCTCTATTTTTATGATTTTTACAGTAATTCGGTATTTCATTTTTTTAAATTTTACTTACAATGGGAGGGTTTGAACCCCCCCCCCCCCCCCCTTACCCACGTGCCTGGAAAAGCGCATTAAAATATTTGCATATGCGTGCATTGCGCAGAACGTAGGTAACAAGGAAATAAAGGGCGAAGTAGACAGACATTTTATTTTCAGGCCAATAAAAAGAGGATATGAAAAATAAGTTAACTTACAATTTAAAATGTCCTGTCTGATATCAAATGACAATACATTCTTAATTTATGTAATTTAATATTTAAGTGTTCCTAACTTGTTTTAATAATTAAAATTTGTCATAAAATGAATCCCAGTGTACATAAGTTTAATTTATTGTAATTTATTGCAGTTCTTACTAGAAACAATGTATTTATTACAATGCGGTCATGGGAAAGACATAGTTGAGTAGATCTTATTAACTCTTTGCACTAGAGGACCATGCTTGGCATTGATGTTCCGTTTATAAAACGGTTACATCCCGTTTCTGTTCTTTTTAACCCTTTGCACTCCGCGAACATCTTTGACAGTGCGTTCTTTCCACGGAACAGTTATTCCTCTTTCTGTTCTTTTACCCTCAATTTTTTATGCTCATAGAGGGGAGAAAATCGTAATATGTTTCAGATCTGCAAGAGAACAATTTGAAAAAAAAAATCGATGTTTTTTAAACACAAGATCGCGCCGTTCTCGTTTATTTTAAAGAACAGGGAACCAAAAGAATAAGTTGGTATGTTTGGCGCCTAATAGGCGACATCGGAGTGCAAAGGGTTAAAGAGTTAGTTATTCTTTGACCTGTTCTTTTTACGTTCAGGGGAGATAATTATAAAAATAAAAAAAGTTAGGCATGACGCTAAATATTAATCTTAGTATGCCAAACATATATTCGGTAGTTTATGACATTTGTCAAATATTAAAAAAAAAAAAAAAAAAAAAAAAAGGTTGTGAAAGAATTAAAATTAAAAGAAAATTGTAGATCACCAACATACTTGGTGTTTCTAGATGACAAAAATATTTTGTATTTAAGTTTGCGAAAGAACAACTTTTTTACTCAAGAATATGTCGTTCTCTTTCATTTTGAATAACAGAGAGAAACAAAAAAAACGTGTCATTATTTTGGTGATTTAAAGCCGACACTCAAGTGCAAAATGTTAATAAAATATTTTGATATCAAAGTGATGTCACAATTTTAAATGGAGTTAGATAAAGAAAAAGTTAACAAAAATTAAAGTGTTTTTTATTTTCAAGAACATAAACAAGAAAATAAAATAACTCAGAAAAATAACTGGTCGTTATTTTGGTGACTAAGAATCACCACTTGAGTCCAAAAGCTTAAACAAATCCTTTAAAAAAATAACTGCAAATGTTACACAAACGATTTAGACTTTTTTTTATTACGTTTAGGGCGAGGCCAAATTACACAAGAATACATTATTAAAATTTCTAAAACTACATAATTTACCCAATTTAATGAAAAGCTTTGGCAACCACCGCCAGAAAATAAATTGAAGTGTAAAATAAATCAAAATATGAATAGAATTAATTAAATGGCGGATAAAAAGAGAAGTTGCTTCGGGCGTTGACCAAGTATTGTAGAGTTGCATTTGAAAAGACCAAATTAAAAAAGTAAATTGACTTCACTGTAAAAAAAAGTTTTTAAAATGAGTATCTGAACCTACTCGTTTTCTTTGAGTACAATTGCATCGTAAATGAACGATGACGTACTCAAATTTAAGTAATCGTATTTTCTCACAAATGAGTAGTGTGATTTAATATTGCTAATTTCAGCTTCTGTTCAAGGCATCTCAACAAAGCGACCTGACAAACTTCAAAAAGTTGTTTAGAAGATGGTTTTACACGTCATTTGATGTCGATTGCTTAAATGGAAACTGAGTTATTACAATTTAATTATCTTACTTCCCATTCTTTTGGCACACTTTTTTTATTAAATTATAATATTTATTCCTATAAAAACGTAAGTTTTAAAGTTAATTTGGCAGTTTTCGGAATGGTAGCTAACAGGAATATGCGTTCACCATATGAGATTCTGATTCTGTAAAAAAACAAATAAATAAAAAATTGAAAAATTCAGAAACACATCAAAAGGCGATTCAATTGTGTACTTCGAGCATGGATCCTTCATAGTAGGGAAAACATAACTTTATAGTCTCGCTAACATCAAAGTGAGGCCAACATGTATGGCCACAGACACGTGGTGAATTACGTCATTCAATTAATAAATTTTCACTGTTACACATTTCTCAATTCATCAGCCAATCGCGAGTATTTTTTAATTCATAATTTTGAAAAGAAGTCACGTGTCTGAGGCCATTCGGTCTGAGATGTTGATTTCATGATTAAGACGTCATATTCGCTTTATTACAGTCCAGTCATGCTCGAAGATTGTGCATTTACGATACATGACCGCATACGTTATATGATATCACTTTTCGGGTTTATGAAATAAACGTAAAGTCCGTGTAAATGAGTCCGTAAATGAGTCCGTGTCACTGGATTGGTTGTTTACCCTCCGAGACACAGGATCGAACCAATCAAGTGTTGGAATCCTTGATGGACACCGAGCGCAGCGTCTGCAGATGAAAAAGGCGAGGACAAGTTTATCACTTTTATCCTGTTTTATTTAAATAACTCGTTTGTTTGAAAAATGCGGTTTTCCGGTACAATGTCAACGTATGGTAACTTGTATAATTCAGTACATTACCATTATAAAGGATTCAGGGTTATTACCATTACCATTATAAAGGTTCAGCTCCTTAGCAGAAACGGGGCCCCTGAACTGGATTTTTTTTTTTATGTTGGACCAGTCTACATGTATTTTCGTACTATCTGCAGAATAAATGAAAAACGCGAGTTGTATGTAGCAAATAGAAAACGTTTCTTTTTGAGCTTAAATTTTCTTTTCTAATCATTGTTAAAAATACTTTTCTAAATTAAAAGCCGTAGAAAAGCAGTCAAACCTAAAATAAGTTAAATTAGACTTAGAAATTCGAATTTGGGGGATGGATGTGTTAGAGCACTGCCAGAAGGATTTCAAATAAAATCTCATTCCAGCAAATTATAAAAATTTGGGATAGATCTCCAACACAGAAGGACGATGAACAGTCTTCCCCCCATCCCCCCCCCCCCCACCATCTGCGTATCGCACTAGCTTGAGGCCCTGTGCAAAGGCACCTTTCGCACACCTCTAAATGTAGCTCTGAAAGATAGTTGCATTTTCGAACTTGTGAACTTCGAAACAAATATAATATTTTTTTAATGACTATTGTCTAATGGTAATCCTATTTATTTCTCGTAAACAGATGACAAGGCAAGTTCTGGAACCCCAATGGATCATTTGCAGGGGCGGCTTAACTTCCAAACGACACAAGCATCCGCTTGGTGCACCGGACTAAGGAGTGCGCCAACTTTAAGTGAAAATATAAATAATTTGAGGTAAAGTTTTTTTATGAACATTGGACAATTTTATAGGTTTATATTTTTAATTAAAATATATATTACAATTAAATTAATTAATTTGAGATTCATATTTTTACTTGTATAATAATACCTAATCGAGATTGTATAGATTGGAATTAATTATCCGAAAATTTCTCTGTTGACCGTGCAAGACCATTGATTTCCTTCATGGTTTCCCCAAAATTTTGCATCTTAGTAAAACCAATATATATTTTTTTTAGTTAACAAAGTTAGAAGATTCAATTATTAAGAAATATAACCCAAGTTGCAAAATTGGATTACAAAATTATTTGTACAAATAGGGGCGCCAAAATTATATTCGCTTGGGTTACAAAAAAAATCCTTGAACCGTTCCTTATCATTTGCGCTGTTTTGTCGATGTCGGTCGCAAGTTTACAGTAAGACTTGTTTTTCTGAGAAAATGGCGTTACAGCGATGCAAAGGCGTCTTTCTGTTTTGTTAGAACAGCAGCTGCCTTGCTCAAATCACTCATCAAACCATCTGGAAATTATAATTCACATCCGAAAGCCTTCGGATATTTGCATGCAATAACAGTAAAAAGCCATTATTTTAGTCTGTAAAAACAAAGACATCTCTGAATTCCCCGTTCCCTGGGAAATCGTAGAATGTTTACCCTTAAGCAGATGCACTGAAGACAGACAACTCTTAGGCATCACAATCGGCAAGGAAGACAAACTCAAAGAGCTGGTAATAAATAATTAGTATATGTGATGACATATGCTTATCTGGAAGTTTGAAACGCACATAAAATATAACCTTTCAACACTAGAAGGAAGAGGTTGTTTTCAACAGTATCAGGAAATGCGAAGAACTGATAACCAGTTTTAACCGACTTCCAGCGCCAACTGCGCCAAACAAAGAGGTTACAAATTCGACCTTTATGTACGATGAATTATAATTTCTGTTCTAATTTAGATATTTGGATAACTTTTTTGTTGGCTAGGGAATGTCTCACGTGGGAAAATTTTTGTAATAAATGTCCGGTTATCCGATATTAACAATCATGATTTTTCAATTAACCGGAAGTTTGAAAAATATATGATCACATTTGGAAATTCTTTTTTGTTGGATGGAGAAAAATCCAATTTAGCAATAAAAATACAAAAAAGGGTTATCCGTATTTCATTTATCCAGAAATACTGGAAATCACCCTATCTTTTTTTTAAAAAATCCTCAAAATTTTGAAATTTTTGTTGTTGGAAAGATAATGTATTCATTCAAAATAAAATACTATGAATTTTTGGCTATGGGGTCTTCAATTAACAGGAACCGTAGTTAACCGATTTTTAAAAAAAATAATTTTAATCGTTTTTTATTTAAATTTGTGAAAACTATTATAATATATAGTTTATCTGGCATTTATTAAACTGGATAATCAGAAAATGTACTATATGGGACGTAATTAAAATTCCAAACAATTTAAGTTTTCTTGTGAATAATACCTGGGAGCGAAGCTCCCTTCTAAATTAAAAACTAAAAAGGAAAATAATTTTTTTTAAAAATATTAACTTTAAAAAAAAAAAAGGAAAATTGACTATAAAAAAGCATTAAAAAGTTTCTTAACAAGTGGAAAAATTAAAGTATTTGATATTAATTTGAAACTTATTACAACTTATTGAAGTTGGTGCTAATTTGCAAAAAACATACCTAAATATTGACGCCAATTTATCAATAATAAATATTTACACTTTTTCTATTTGTTAAGAAAATAACTGTTAAAAAATTATAAGGTTAACACTTTAACATTTCGACACATTTAACATGTCAAAAAGGTTTTTCTTTCTTTCAAAACCGGCTCGATATTAACTTGTTACACTAAGAAAGTACTCACAGTCGTTGTTCAGATTCTCCATCTACTTAAAATGTAAAACATGTTTTTTGAAGTTATATGACTGGACTTTGTAGTAATTTTAAAAAGCATACGATTAACTCATTAAAATGTTAAAGATGTTACGGAAATAGGCTTCTTACACAAAAGATACTAGACTAATAGTAAAAGGTCTTTTGTTGTTTTTGAAAACCACTTATACTGTCAAAGCACATAGCATTAGAACTTCGACCCATAATTAAGTTGACATTTATTGACCGTAGTTTACTGCTTAAAAAAGCGTCCATAAAGAAATAAACACTCGCTACTGTTTCTTAAATCTTGAAAACATTTACTAATTTTATGACTTTTTTCTGGCCTGATTTGTGTTTTATATGGCACAATTCTTTAACTCATGCTAGGCACGTATAGAATACCTTTCTCACCTTCTTAACTTTTGAGTGTCGAAAGCTACAATCGTAAGAGTGATATCTAGGTATTGCAAAGTGACTATGCAGCATATGATGAGACTACTTACAGTACCTATCTCTAAAATTATACGACATTCATGAAAATTGCCAGTTACAAAGGTGTAGAGCAGCATCAATTTAGTATAAAACGACATCTTGCGCAAGTGAATGCTGTGAATAAACGCGTACAACGCTCGTTTGTTTGACTTGCGCACCATGAATTATTTTATACCTACAGAAATCGAAAGCTCCTTCCATTGGGGCGTGCAAACAAACGTGCGTTGTACACATTCTATTCATAGCATTCATGTGCACAACATTTTCTTCGTACTGATTTGATGCAGCTCTACAACCATATAATTGACTATTTTCAGGTATATAGTACAATTTTAGAGATTATCACACTAACTCCTGAAATTACCGCTAGGGGGCGCTGTAAGTGGTCTCATTCAAAGTTAAGGGGTGAGAACTGAGAAAGGTCTTTACAATCTGTATTATAATTTTAATACTAAGGAGATTGAGATCCGTCAGTCCTCTCGGGCTGCATAGTGACAATTTAATAATTATCAGCATAGTGACAATTTAATAATTATCAGCATAGGGACAATTTAATAATTATCAGCATAGTGACAATTTAATAACGATATCTAACAATCTTTTGAACACACGATAAAGGCTTCAAAATTAAAGTTAATCTTAATCTTATTTTTTTTTTAATTAAAATATCTGAAATTTGAAATTCATTGTTTAAAAAGCACGAGTTTTAGTGTATTCATGTGAAAAGTATATAACATAATACAAGTTGAATTATATTTTACTTTGATATTTTTTTACATAATATTTTAAATTTCCATTTATTACATTGCTAACAATATGAGCCGATGACCTTACTCTTGCATAGTCTTACATTTTTTTAACTAACTATTGTATTAATCCAAATAATGTAATGGTATACGTTTAATTTTTTTAAATTGAGTTTGTATTTCTTTTTAATTGCGTAAAAAGGAATGTTTTTTTTTACGATATAAAATATTAACTAAATTATATTTTAAATATTATATTGAAGAACACTTTTCCTAAAAAAAACTTTTGGTTCTTTATGCAGTTTTACATCACAAGCCATTCATTTTGCTATCGTGAAACTTGGAATCTATCAAAAATATACACTTTTACCACGTTCCAAGAAGTTGTGAAAGTCTTAATAGTCGTCTTTTCAACTACCTTGTAAATGTGAAGATTCAATCGCATAAAAAAAAAATTGTAGCCCTTAGAAAAAAATTTGCGAAATTTAAATGTATAAAAATTAATTTTTTAACATTATTCTGCAACGGAAGCAAAATTCGCCAGTTAATAAACCAGACTCATGAATAAGAATTTTATTCTAAGAAGTATGTTTCAATTAAATCTTCGCTGAGCTTACATATGTAAATTCGCAAAATCTGCGTAAAAAACCCACGTCATTCTCGCCTAATTACACCAAATGATATCTTTATTCTTGTTATTTTAAACCATTCTTCCGAAAGTATCTCATCTGCCTTGAAAGCAGACCACAAATAGTCTGCTCTAATGTAAGTTTTCGTTCGAATCGAGCTTCCAAAAGCACTTTTGATAGCTCTTTTATTTCACTACTCACCGTGATGGAGTCAATCTAGAAAAAAAGACAACTGTTATGTGCTTTTCAACACTATCTGCGGTGCTTAAAACGAACTGCGCTTATTTGAGAAGACTATTAACAGAGCTTCATTCATGCTGCTTTATGGGCTTTGCCTTGACTCACTCTTCTGCCCATGAATAATTCAGAATTGAAAATTGCATCGTGTGAAAAAGGGATTAGTTTAAAAGGATTCTGAATATTTGTTTGGCTTATTAGGAATATGTTTATTTTTAGTGTACTGTACCTTCTACCAGTGGCGGCCCGTGGTCGAAAATGTTAGTGCAGCCGAAATCATGTGACCCCCCCCCCCCCCCCTTATTTTCCACGAACCGTACATAAACGGAAATTTCTTAATTATTTACTACTCAAATCAAAGTTTCCTTTCAATTTTTACGAAATGATAACTTGCGACAAAAATAGAAAACACCTACTTATTTTTTGAAAGTTAAAGCAATCCTACTTTCTTTTAAACATGCGACTCGGTCAATTTTAATATTAACTTAAATTACGAAACAACAGCAGGACCATAATGGTCCTGAAACAACAGCACACAGTAAATTTATCACGAAAACCATTTCCGTTTGGAGAGATTATCGTAAGTTCACGTTTCACACACCCATTTTCGCGTTTCACGCAACAGCCAATCAGCATATCGAAACTGAAGTGCAGCTAAAACAAGAAAACTCATTTCGGCTGTACCTTCTCACAAATCCAGTGCATTAGTGTGGGGGGAATCTCCGTACTACGTAGAGGTTGCCATGGCAACGATGTAGCCGATTTCGAATTTCGCTTTTGGGCTGCAGTTGTGATTGAATGGAGTTTTTTTTCCTCCTGAATTGTGAATTACGGTAACAAGCTTGCTTTTATTTATCGGGTATTTTGTTTACTACCGTAAAAATTTCATTTTCAATTTTAATCTTCATTTAAGAAAATTAGTAAAATATCTGATTTTAGTTTTAAAATACACTAATAAATTTAGGTGCAGCCCGGCTGTACTTGCTGTAGTGGACGAGCCGCCACTGCATTCTACAGGAGTATGAAATCAGTATGGCCATATGTAGTATATTCAGTACTATGATACACCTAAGACTAGTCGCGTACTAGCACCTATAGCATTGCAACTTTTAATCAACTGAGCGACTAAAAAAAAATCACACGCCAACTGCGAGCGCAGTTGCCGTGGAACCGGTAGGGCTCGTATGGCTGCTGCATACCTACATTCATCCAAATAATGTGTTATGAAAAAGATTTTTCTAAAAGATGCCATAGTAAAATTTAATTGTTCCCTTTGCCAAACCTTTTTAAAATAAGTTCCGGTGCCTCTATGCGAGCAATTATTTATTTGCATCCAACTAGGGGCTGCCAGGTCTTAGATTTCGCAATCGTCAAAATGTAGGTGAAAAATGCCTAACTAGGATTACCACAATCCATACAAAATCGCCCAATGAGCGATTATTTGCCAAAGCTGCTAGTGCGGTAGCGAAAGAACTGATACTATGTGGAATTAAAATGTACAGTGAGCAGATAGAATTTGAGTTC
Organism: Troglohyphantes excavatus; assembly: GCA_963932185.1. NCBI lineage: Eukaryota > Metazoa > Arthropoda > Arachnida > Araneae > Linyphiidae > Troglohyphantes > Troglohyphantes excavatus. The sequence goes on along the minus strand of OZ010676.1, from coordinate 51,982,266 downwards.
TCCAATTGCGTGCAACTAAATAGTTCAGTTGCATGTCCGATAGTTGCCAGTGCGCGGATATTCTTAATCAACGATTAGGCCACCTGCCAATTCGGCAGCCTATTAGTAGAATCCGTAATCAGGCATAAATTTAACGTTGGAATGTTGATGGTTACCAATGAAAGTAAAGCATTTGGCATTGAATTCAATTCATGGCGAGTAAATGAATGTATAAAATTGACACCGTGTAGTATTCTCTTAGCATTAAGGAATGGAACCTGCTGTTCGTCTTCGAAAAGTTAAATTACCTTAGCATGAGTCTTTTAGCTACCTATCAATACATATAAGAATAGAGTTGTATGTCTGTGAATTCGAATAAAACCACTCATTTTGAGTTTTTTTTAAATTAATTAAGGTACACTGATTCAGAAAATAACAATCTTTTTTCTGTCTGTCCGGTTTTAACTCAAAAACGACTGAACGGATTTTGTGAAACTTGTACCGTTATATTAATTACCTCTCAACTTAACATCTGTACTTTGTTCCATGTGGATATTTGCAACCGTTCAAAAGTTATAGAACTTTTTCTACTTTTCTATTTACATTACTATAAGACTTTTATTTTTTGTGGATTTCTTCTACCCAAAACTGCGTTGCATTAATAAGATTAATACATCAGTATTTTTGGCTGTGTTACTAGCAAAAGATTATAGGAATCGATCGTTAACAAAACCTCGCCAATCGGAGGAGGAAGATAAACCAGTTGTTCTGTCTGACGCCGTGGGAACCTATTCGTGCATGGTTTGCCTTATTTCGAGATTTTAAGCACATCAGTGTCTGATTTCCCATCCAACGTGGTTAAATTTTTGCCATTAGAGCTATTTGTCACGTAGTGGAACAGTGCTATAGTGTCAGAATGGACCATTCTAAAATTTAACTTAGTGTTTCTATCTTTATATAGCATGTAACTGATTTTAAAGACGTTTCATGTCAAAAGTATTTGACCGAAATTAAAATATGAATATTTAAAAATTAATTTTTAATAGAAATATTGTCAGTAAGTATTGAAGCAGTGTATTTTTAAAATTCAAATTAACAATTCTCTGAAGGGTGAATTGTTATAAGATAAAAAAATATATAATTTTTTATGCCTCAGAAGTAGTGTGCAAAGACCGGTCGCCAATCTATACCATTGGCGGTATAAGGCTTAAGCGACAGAAACGGCCGCTTGGTGTGCCAGACTAAGAATGTCGCCCAAAGTTTTTGAAAAGTGAAATGTCAATGAATTAGTTCAAAATGTATCGATTATACTTAACATTTATAACATTTATACGTTCTAATTAAATTGTACGTTGCAATAAAATATTTTTTGAGATATGTATTATTACAATAATTATCTCTATATATTTTACAGGGACTATATATAGCTTGGATTTTTTTGAGCTTGAAAAAAGCGCATTTAATACTGCAAATCATTGAACCCTACCCCACTCCTCCCAAATTTTGAAATTGGCCAATTTAGTGAAATTTATTTAAATGTTTTTAGTAGAAAAAATTACTAGTCATGCCAAAATGCATATAAGAATTTTTTTAGAAATATTAAGGCGCCAAAATCATGTATCATGTTTGCTTGTATCAGAAAAAATCATTGAACCGCCCTGATTGGCACACAAAAAATTTCGCTAAATACGATCATTTATTTCTAATAGGAAGAATGCAATTTTTTCTTTCTTTGATATGTGATTGCATCGTCAGTATTAAAACTAATGACATCGATTTTATATTACAAGACTAATATTAGTAAAAAAATTTTAGACACTAATTTTCAGAGGAAAAAAACTTTTATAAAAACATCAGTTTACATAGTCGCGATAGCATGTACAGTAGAGAACATTAAAATTAAAAAGTGATGTAATGATTACAAAGTGATGTTCAAGTTTTTCGAAAACTACTCAAAGTTATTGAATGAACCTAGATTCTGAGAAAGTTTATTTTTCACTGTGTATAATGAGATATATTCGTCTAGCTACGCTAACTAAAAAAGTCGCGCGCATCTGTTACTACACAAATTGACCACGAGCAACTTCAGGCCACATTGATAGTCAATTAATAGGAGGTAAAATACTTATTTTATAATCCTCAACTGGTTACATCACGTCAAGACTAACATGAATGCTAAAACATGTTCAAATGTACGTTATAATTTTATCTAGTTTTCCAAACGTGATAGAAAACTGAAAAATTCACGAATATTACCCAAAAAATAATTTAAACCCATGAATTAGTTTAAATTAAAATGTGCCTTTTGATTATAGAGCAAATTTTATGAATTAGGAAATTCTTTTAATATATTTTCAGCAATATTAATATCAACATGTTAGCATTTTCTAAAGTTGTTTTAAAATTTGTTTGGTTAAAAGTTTTCTTTCAGTTTGTTTTATAATTTGTCATTTATATTGTGAAAGTTTAAAAAATGCCAAAATTAACAATAATTTTCAACGTAAAAGCAAGTTTTTAAAAGTTATAGCAATCTAGATATTGAACACTTAAAAATATAAATGAATAATCTATAATGCCCTTGCAAAAAATGTTTTTTGCTGAAATGAAATAAACCAAAATCAAATAAAAAATTTAGAAATAGAAGAAAATAGCACCAGGTCGATCAAAAGTAATTCCACCAGGTTAACTTCGAACTAAGTTTATTTCTTCTCCCAGATAATAGGAAAAAGATTGAATACTAATACAAACTGTAAGACTTCAATTTCTAAAAATGTCAATAGATAAAAATATTTAGTCTCATTCATTACTATTCAACAAAGAAAACTCTGTAATCCAGAGGATTTATAAATTGATGTAATTTTAGAAAGATACAGTTTACTTCTGATTAATCAGAATCATCAGTTAAACATGTACAAAAACATAAACAATGATATTAGCATTGCACTTTATAAGAAAGGATGACCTCTACTTGTTTTTACAATTAAAAAAAATATTGATAAAGTTATATATCTCTTTTATTTTAAAATTTGAAAATCCGAAGGTCCATAGAAATGAATACATCTACTAAACAAACGTTTTTGCGGTTTTCAGTAAGAAACACATCATACTTGAAATCATATATACTAGGAAACAGGAAATGTGTTTATATATATATATCGTATAATTTTGAATGTCCTAGTATTTAATGCCTTTAAATATTAAATATAAATCATTGACATATTATAAAGTTATCAAACCTTTTGGACTGGCAGGGCGGCTTAAAAGCCAAATTTTAGTGAAAATATAAATGATTTGATTTGGAAATTTGTTGTCAATATATAATATTTTTCTAGGTTTATATTTTTAATTAAATTATTTATTATAATTAAACTAATATTTTTTATTAATTTTATTTCTACATGTATATTACTTTATAGAGATTATATAGTTTGGGTTTCATTTTATTATTTGAATACGCACTATTTTTCCTGCACAAAATAGTTATCCCCCCCCCCTATTTCATTTCAGCACCTTGGTGAATTAAATATAGTTTTTTTTAGTCGACAAAATTAAAAAGTTTCAATGTTAATGACCTAAGTTGCAAAATTGCCTTAAAAATGATTTATGCAAAGTAGGGCGCCAAAATAACGTTCGCTGGGAACGGACTGGGACCTTTCTTAAAATATACTTTGAATGAAATGGCATTCACCCCTCAAATCCTGCCAATGGCTGTGGCTAAAAAACAATAAAGACGAAGAAATATTGAAACCACTGCTTAATTGTTCACAAATCGTCAACTTTTCAACATTTATCTCTAAACAAAAGACAATCTGCTATCACGTGTAACCCATGTATGTACCACTACTTGTGTTAGGGGAACATCTTCTAATACCATTTGAGAGGGTGGTACACTGTTAAAAATTTCAGTTCAATGATGTACCATATCATGGTTCAAAACAGAGGTCTGTTGCAAATGACACCATATTATGGTGGAATCTAGGTTGAACCAAAATTCCTTTATCGGAAAAAAAAGCAGAGGTTTCACCGATAATTGTTTCAAAACCTCTTTAACTGCAACCGAAAAGCCCGGGAATCCAATCCAAGGAAGACAACGACGAACAAGGGCCTTTGTGACCCAGTGGATAACGGCGTTCAGCTATTAATCAGAGGATTCCTAGTTCGAGCCCGATCGGTGAGCTCGACAAAGAAAAGCAAAAAAGTTGTGGTCTTGCGATCGAAGGATTTCCGGCTTTGCTACAAAAATACTAAGAAAACCCGAATTTTGAATTTTATGCAACGTTGGGTGGTTACGCATAATAAGCATTACATTTTTTTTCGGCCGACAATCAAACGTTTTAGTGCAACGTTTCATCACTAAAGGATATCCGTGGTAGCACCGTATAATGATGAAACTAAGCACCAAATATTGGTTGCTGCTAAATGATTACCAAATTTTGGTGCGAGTTTGTAATAATTTTTAACATCAGTGTAGCTGGAAATATGCGTGTTAATATCTAGGTTGTTACAGTTTAATACGACGGATGACATACATCTCAGAAACTGGTCAATAACTTGAGCTGTTAACCCTTTGCACTTGAGTGGTGAATATCTGTCACCAAAATAATAACCTGTTTTTTTGTTACCTGTTCTTCAAAATGAACGAGAATTGCATGTTCTTGAACATAAAAAGATTTTATTTCGTTAGCTTGTTTTTTTTATATAAATGTATTTAAAATGTGATATCACTTGGGTATCAACATATTTTATTTACCCTTTGCACTTGAGTGTCATCTTTAACCTTTTGCACTCCGGGCGACAACATAACGACCAGTTATTTTGTTTCCCTGTTCTTTACAATAAACAAGAACAGCATGATCTTGTGTTTAGAACATCAATCTTTTTTTCAACTTGTTCTCTTGCAAATCCAAAACAGATTAGGATTTTTTCCCCTTTATGAGTATAAAAAAAATCCGTGGAAAATAACGTAAAGAGAGGAATAACTGTTCCATAGAAAAAACACAAATCGCAAAGTGTTCTTGGAGTGCAAAGGGTTAAGTCACCAAAATAACGAAGTGTTATTTTTTTCTGTTCTTAAAAATGACAGAGAACAAGATATTCTTGAATTAAAAAGTTTTTCTCTCATAAATTTTAACACACTGACGCTAAAGCGATTTTTGCGACTGATTTGCTACTTGCAAGTTTAAATAATTTTTCTGTGCATGCCCGTTCAGATTATTTTGAAAGTTTAAATTAATTGTAAAGTGAGATTATTAAAGTGAATTATTGGGTTGTTCGGAAAGTAATTTCGTGTTTTTTTATGAAAATGAAAGACGATTTTCTTATAGTGAATAAATATTTTATTGAATTATATATTGTCCATTCTGGTCCAATACCATTTGCCATCTTTCTGGCAGTAGCATGATTCCACGTTCATAAAATGTTTGTTCTTTGCTGGCAAAAAACTGGGCCAGGTGATTTTTGACTCCTCATTTGAAGTAAAGGTTTTACCGTCAAAATTTTTTTGTAGAGACCGAACAAATAGTAATCAGAAGGTGCCAGATCTGGAGAATATGATGGGTGTGGCAGTATATCCCATCCAATCTGTAAAAGCTTTTGGAGAATTAACAAACTTGTATGAGGTCTCGCCTTATTTTGGTGGAACACTACACCTTTTCTATTGATTAATTCTGACCTTATCTGTTTAAGTGATTCATTCAATTTGTCCAGCTGATGACAGTACACTTCAGAATTGATCGTTGTGTTGTCTGGTAGAAGCTTAAAAAAAAAACGATTCCTTTGAAATCCCACCAAACAGATAGCATCACCTTTTTTGATGAATATCGGCTTTCGAAGTGCTTTGAGCCGGTTCGCATATTAACTACCTATACACGAGTAGACGCATTGGAAAATTTCGAGCCTTCTGATTCGTCGGTTTCACTACGTAGCTGTGACGTCACATTATTTCTCATCCATTATACTTACATTTCAATTGTCGGTCAAAAACTTCTTTCTTTACTTTTAGCTTTTATTTTTACCGGTCATTTTTCGTCCAAATGTCCGTATTTTCATTTTTAAAGGAGGCAGAATCAAATTCATTAAATTTAACTGTTCAGCGGAACAATATTTAGAAATATTAAAGTTTAGAAACATTTTTATGAAAATTTTTGGTGTGAAATGCACTATGGTGACAAATAAATGCCTTCCTATAAATGAGATAGAGAAATAAAAAATGTATGTAACCAAAAACAAAAACTACAATATACAGTGTACAAATTAAAGAAATAATATAGCATATTATACTACACAAATTATTTGAGAAAATAAAAAAAATAAAAAGTAGAAGAAATTTCCTTATTTATTGAAAAAAATTTAAGAATTTACTTTTACATTTCGATTGCAATTGTGTTTATTTATTAATTATTTAGCAATCAATAAACAAACAGGTTTATTATCATGAAATCAATTCATTTAACCAATTAAAAAGGAATTTTTATTTGTCATCCAAGAACAAATAAAAATAGATACAAATAATACTAGAATAATATAGATTAATTTCTTACGTATAAAATTAAAGTAAGGAATAGAATTTCAAAATGTTCAAATGTATTTATGTGTATTGTTATGCATTACGTTATGTGTATTGTTATGCATTACGTTAACAGATGGCGCCACATTTATTGCACTCTACTAAATTTTTAACATTGCTACGCAGAACAATTAAATTTGGCGAATTCGTTTCTATCTCATTTGAAAATGAGGATGGAAGTTTATCTTCCGAAAATACGGACATTTGGACGAAAAACGTCAGGTAAAAACAAACAACGTCAGGTAAAAAGTAAATAAAGGAGTTTTCCATCAACAATGCAAATAAAAACAGCTACGTAGTGAAACCGACGAATCAGAAGGCTCGAAATTTTCCAATGCGTCTACTCGTGTATAGGTAGTTAATATGCAGCCGGTTCATCTTTTTTACTCCATGATCTCTTGCGCTTAACGTTGTTGTAGGTAACCCATTTCTCGTCCCCAGTGATGATGTGCTTAAAAAATTGATCATTTTCTTGACGTTTGAGAAGCAAATCACAGACGTCAACGCGACGGCACAAATTTCTATCCGTAAGAACATGAGGAACCCATACGTCGAGCTTTGAGATTAAACCTAGGCGTTTCAAATGATCATGAACTGTCCAATTCGATAAATTTAATCTCTCAGCGATCTCACGAGTTGTTACGAGTTGATCTCATTGAGAGTTCGAATGCCAGCCGGGGCATAATTCAAAATAAACAGAAAAAAATAATTGTTCCTTGAAAAAATACTTGATAAAAAAGTTTATTTAAAAAAAAATCAAAACATTGATAATCGACTTGTTATTTAATTAAAATAATTTGAATAAAACAAAATCGATAACCCTTTAGTTTTTCATTTAAATAAATTCGAATTTTGTTGTGTAAGTTAACAAGCCTCCTTTCACATAATACATCATAGCCCAGAGTCGCAAGCGACCGCACATCAAAGCGGGCGCGTAGAATGCAAGTTCGAATCCCTGCAGGGGCAAAATTTAACCATTACGCTCGTTATATTCGGATTTCTCCCTTCGAATACAACCCAATCGCGAAAGTCGTTTGCAGGCTTTAATCGTTACTGCTGTTAAGTAAACAGAACGCATAGGATAGCTTTACTTGTAGACGCCACACTATATAATTTAAAATGTTTATTTAATATATATATATATATATATATATATATATATAAAATTAAGCGGTAGTTTATTTTAATTTAAAAAGTTTAATTTTTGCTGCAATTTCTTCAACTATAAAGGAAAAAAAGTAAGAAAGACTTGAACTTTCAAACGAAGAAGTGCAATAAAAGTGGTATATGAAGTTAGAGGAGATGAATGTTATGTAATAACTACCGAAATTTAAACTTGGATATTACTCATCAAAGCAAGTACTAAACTAAGAAGTTACGCGAAAATGGGTTTTGAGAAAAACTCAAGCCATCTGAGGTTCTATAGAGAATTGAGGACTAAAAGTCGTAAATGTAGAGTAAGTGCCAAAAGGGAAAATGTTGGAAAATGGCAAAAAAAAATTTTTTGTTCAACTCGTAAGAAATTTTACACTAGCGACCTCTTTATACGCTTTTTTGAACTACTTGGGGAACTACCATGCACTTTTCAGGCTTACCATATTATGAAACATTGCTTCTTATGACATTTTAACACGTAAAAACGGTCATTGAATTTTTGTGGCATTACATCATTTACAAATTGTAGTCTGTAATTAGTAAATACAATTAATACAAAATCTGATTATGAAAATTATAAATAATATTTTATATTTAAATATTGTAAATAAGTCAACCATCAAAATTCTAAATAGTATAAAGTGGACAAGATTTAAATTACAAATAAAAGAATAAAATAAAGCAAGGAGAACTGATTTCTTTTTCAAGGGGTTCCAATTAGCCGGAACTCCTTTTTCTGAATAATCTGTACGTATTAAACACCTAAAACAGATCATGAAACCCAGAAATCACAGGAACAAAAGAATGGAAAGTCAAACATATATACATGAAGATATATTCAAATCAAATAAAAATTACTTTTTTTATAAATTTTAAAAATTTCGCAATAATATTCATATTTGGATCTCAAAACGCAAAATGAAATCACAACAACAAAAATAAAGTTTTTTTAATACTGTTTAAAGTCTATCTTAAAAAAATCTACGGATGTTGTTCTTTTTATTAGTAATTCTTTTTAGAAGTATTCATATTAACAACTAACAAGTTTTACTATTCCATTCACAAATTTACGCCGCTTTCCTGCATTAATAATTTAATAACTTGGATTTTACTCATCAAGGCGAGTACTAAACTAAGAAGTTACGCGAAAATGGGTTTTGAGAAAAACTCAATCCATCTGAAGTTCTATAGGAATTGAGGACTAAAAGTCGTAAATGTAGAGTAAGTGCCAAAAGGGAAAATGTTGGGAAATGGCAAAAAAATCCATAAATAACTATTTTTTTTGTGAATTTTCAAAATCAAACAAATGTATCACATTTTGAAGAAATACTACAAAATATATTACACCCTCATTTTCTTGTGAAAATATACTACCGTAGTATTGCAAATACCCCGTATGGCAATACTGGTTCGACGCATAGGCGTAGCCAGAACTTCACAATTGAGAGTGCTTTTCCAGAAAAGTTGACTTTTATAACGAGGGAAGGGAGAGAAGGTAGCACAAGCTTCACTATTCCGTTCACAAATTCCCGCCGCTTTCCCGCATTAATAATTTTTTTCTTGTGTGAATTTTAAAAATCACAAGCAAATTTACCACATACAGAAAAACCACTACAAAATATATTACACTCTCACTTTCTTGTGAAAATATACTACCGTAGCATTGAAAATACTCCGTATAGCAACACGCATAGGCGTAGCCAGAACTTCATAATTGAGAGTGCTTTTCCAGAAAAGTAGACCTCTATATTCGAGAGAAGGGAGAGAAGGTAGCACAAGCCCCTCATTCTCATTTTTGAGTATTTTGAGTATTTTTTAACTACACACAAACACTTATTTTTTAATAACTAAAAAACTAAATAATTTCAATTTTAATAAATTTATATTTAAGTGAAATTTAATAAATAAATTGTTTTGTAAAATTATCTTCTGGAAATAAGAACTGTAATTGTAAGTAAAGATTTATTAAAGACTGTTGAGTATTTATATTTAAGAAATAAAAAAAAATCTAAAGTATAGCTTTTGTAATGTATTTTTTTTCTTCAAATTCCTTGATGATATCCATATAGTACAATTAAGAAAAAATATGAATGAAATTTATTACGGTTGATTAATATTTGGTTTCCTTTTATTGCATTAATTAATAAATATAAGAACAATAAAGAGCAAATTGAAGTAAAATAAAAGAGTGTGGATTTGACTAAAAGAAATAGAGGTAAGAAGTGTTTTCTTAAGAGATAAAGACGACACTTGGCGCCCCTCCCGTCTTATTTGGCGAAGAAGTCGCAAATCTCAAAGCAACCCTCCTCGGTGAAGTTTGGTTTGGGTCAAGACACTCGCGCGCGAACGGCAGACATTCTCAATGCAAGCATGATCGGCAGTAGCTTGTGCTTATCGCCTATCTTCCAATTATCTTCTTATGCTAATTGATGTGTGGTGGTGGCGTATAAATTCTAGATTGAATTCCGGGGGAAATTAGTTTACGGAACTTTGTGTTTGTTTTGGCGGGAAAACAACCTGTTGATTCCCCGTCGCGTGTTTTCTTCACGTTTGGGACGCTTGTGACGGATGGAAGTTTGCTGAAGATTCCGTCTGAAGCCGGCTCTTGGGTAAGTCAGAGTATTTATCTCGTGAAAAAAAAAATGCTCGCGGATATTTGTTCTGAGAGCTGCGGTTGAGGAATAATGTTCGTATTCTCTTTAATTTGGTTCTTTGTTGAATGCATTGAATTGTCATTCCTAAAAAAAATAAGAAGGTTCGAAAGTATTATTAAATAATGGAACACAAAATACAAGATATTAATTTTAAGGTTTATAGTTTTAGCTTTGAATATCTTTTTAATAATTAATACCATCATTTATTAATATCAATTTATACATTAATAATAATTAAAGCCAATTTACAACTCTATTAATAATAATTTACCAATTGATCTATTTACTAATAATTAAACTGATAAAACTGTGTAACTAAAACTGATGAATCCATTAATAATTAGAGCCAATTTATCCAAACGAATTAAAACTTTGATAATAGTTAAATATAAAGATTTGGTTCTTGAGTAAATCGGAGCGTTTATCTCTTCAAAACTACTTGATGTTATTTGTTTTGAGAATTGTAGTTTAAAGTAGAATTCGCTTTCTCCACATTTCTGTTTTTGTTTTCTTTGTTAAATTCGCATTCATAAAATAAAAACATTCGAATATGTAATTGAATTATGAAATACAAAATACGATAAAAATAATTAACAATTGATTTTTTCCATTAGTAACAATTGATTTATTTACTAATTTAATAAAACTAATACATTATGATTAGAGCCAATTAATCCTAAGCATATTATAGATTTAATAAGTTAAATCTAAACTTTTCATTATGCGTAAATTGAAGTGCTTATCGCTTGAAAATACTTTATCTTATTTGTTTTGAAAATTGTGGTTGTGAAATATAATTCGTTTTTCTTTCTCCACAATCCTATTCTTTGTTAAATTGGCATTCATAAAAGTAAGTTCATCTTTGCAAGGCAACTGATAAAACTGAATAACTAAGACTGATTAATCCTTTAAAGATTAGAACCAATTAATCCAAACAAATTAAAGCTTTGCGGACATTTAAAAGTAAAGTTTTGACTCTCGGATAAATCAGAGCGTTTATCTCGAAAAAAAATACTCGTGGTTATTTGGTTTGAGAGCCGTGTTTATAGAATAAAATTCGCTTTCTCCAAACTTCTAATCTTTGTTTAGTTTCTCAAATTGGCATTTATAAAATTCATTACATCTTTAAAAGTTAACTGGTAAAACTGAATAACCAAAACTGTTTTAATTCATTAATGATTAGAACCCATTGAATGGGTGAGATTAAAAAGGAAAATATTCCTATTGTATTCCCGTGGAATCTTTTCCTTTTTAATCTCACCCATTCAATTAATATTAACGAATTAAAGCTTTGATAAAAGTTAAAACTAAATGTTTGACTCTTGGGTATGAGAGTGTTTATCTCGAGAAAAACTCTCTAGGTTATTTGTTTTGAGAGCCGTAGTTGTGGAATAGAAATCGTTTTCTTCAAAATTTGCTTTGTGTGTTACATTGAGATTCATAAAAAAATAAGCATGTATTTAGAAACATTTTATTATGGACGTCAAATTTAAGAAAATTAGAAAATATCATAAATTAAATCGTAAAAATATGAATTTTGAAGTATTTTTTTTTGTCTTCAATGCATTAATAATTAAAATCAATCTCTTAACAATAATTACAATTTAATAATAATTAGAATAAAGTAATCTGTTAATAATAAATATAACTAGTTTAACATTCTATACTGCGCATATTTTTAAAAATAAATGTTTATTTAATTTAATTGAATTATGGATACATCATTAAAAATAATTTCGGAATCGGTTGTTAGTGAATTAAATAATTAATCTTTTACTTTTAATTTCATTAATACAAAACAATTTGATTCATTAATAATTATAATCAAATTAATTTCGACTCGCGTTAAATCGGAATATTTTACTCCGAAAACGTAGCTTTAGATATTTATGATTTGTAGTCTGAATATGTTCTAGCTATCGCATATATTCTTTTTTCGTGTTTAGTATTACCATTCGTAAAAATAGAAGTAATTTTAAACGTGTGATTGCATTATATTACGCCAAATTCGAAAACTTATCAGGCTGCAATTGTTTTATTCGTTTTTATTTTCTTGCAAAACATTAATAATAATTATAATAGATTTGTCTTTAAAATTGTAAATATATAACGATCAATTAAATTAAACTACTGAGTAACCAGTAATTTTTACCAATTAATCCATTGAAAATTATACCTTATCCACGCAATGATTTAATCAATAAATACTTTAATAATTTAATATTTGATAATAAAACATAACCAGTTCTATAAATATTTAATATAGGGTAGTCACAAATTGTTGAGCGATGGTTATTGTTTGGCTGTTTAACCACACATAATAAATAATTATGTTTGTTCTACTTTAACTATTTTGTTTGTTGCTACTACAGCTCATCGAGCGACTTGATTAAAATATAAGCGAAGTAGTTGGGCAAAGATAATGTTTTATTATGGCAATACTGCTAAATGGGATACATCCAAACAATGACCATCGCCCAACAATTTGTGAACACCCTCTATAATCAATTGATTCATTAATGATAAGTATAGCAAATTAATACATAAGATAAAATATCATTTTATGTTTTAATTATAAACAAAAATAATTAATCTAGTAATTGTAATAATAAATATATCCAATTAGTATACAACCATAAAGGTAATTCATTTATTCTTTTAAAATAAAGATAAACAATTTATCCATGTGTTATATATCTATCCCATTTATCCATTAGTAATAAATCTAACAAATTATCCAATAATAATAAAAGTAACAAACTTAATTCATTATTAATAAATATCGCCAGTTAACCATTTGCAATAAGTATAAATACTGTATACATTAATTTTAAATATATTTAATTTATCCATTAATCTATAGCAGTAAAATTACTGGGGGTTTGTTTGCTCATATGTTATATCTCGAAAACTAATTATTCGATTTTGATGAGATTTGGCAAAATCAAAGTTCCCAATCCGAATAACGTTTTAAAAATCAATGTTTTTTTCGACATCTTAATTAGAAGACCAGCTTTTAATATAAGGATGTTTCCGTATGTATTTTTCCAATCAACGTAAAACCCAAATTTTGTACGCGTAAACCCAGCTTCCGAGAGCGATCTTACTGAAAGGTGACAAACTTAAAATAATAGTTCAGAAGAAGGTTTTCCACTTCAGTTTGTGTCCATATATGAGTTATTACAACGTGTGTCTCTTATTATTCCATTCTTAGACACGCACTTTTGTATGCCTGGAGTTATTGTTGTACATATTTTGATAAATATTTTTCATGATAGAGAATGATTCCTTTATGAACCAAGCTAGTAGTCTTTTCATGAAAATACAGGAGCCCCAGTTGCTCAGTTGGTAAGGCGTTCAGCTACTAATCAGAGGATTGGTGGTTCGAATCCGGGAAATGGAATTGACATAGAAAAGTAAAAAAGTATTGATCTTGCGATCGGAGGGTTGCCAGCTTCGCTACAAAATTACTAGAAAGTTGTCCAAAATATCCAACAAATTATACTGGCGTGTATACGGGACTGGTGCACGATAAATCTGATCGGGGTCCAAAGTCCCGACGTCTATTGAAGGCGTTGGGTGCCAGTTCAGGTGTTTCCTCGTCATCTGACCATGGTTCTAAAATAACGAGGTGCATGTATGAATGTGTGTGTGAATGTGTATGTGTTCCCGGGTCTTTCCTTCGAGATTGACCCCGAACCGTCTCCAATAGCCCACTTTTCAGCTCTAGTGCGACGTTATTTAACAAAACCAAACCAAAAAACCATGAAAATACAGAGGTTTTCACAGAAAAAATTTAAATATAAAAAAAATCCTTTTTCAGTTTATTTTTCATTTAGAGTGTAGACTCATTTATTTCTATGGTCTATCATTTTCATTAGCATTGTCTCAAGAACAGCTATACTTTTGGTAGACCTTACAACGATCTTTTGTTATCTCAACCACTCCTTACTGGTCCACTTCTTAATAGGATCTACTGTAGTAATAAATATTACTATTTTGTCCATCTATTCTAATAAAGTTATAAGAAAGTCTGCTTGAAAGTCTGTGTCTGTTACAAAAAATAATGATTCGATTTTGATGATTTTTGGTTGAAATCTGAGTTTCTATTCATAAAAAGGTTTTTACGTCCCATTTTTTATATACTAATTACGAAAGTTATAGCTACAGAAATATTCTCCCTAATGTATTTTTCAAATTGAAATAAAAGTACAGTATGCTGGCACTAACATCAGGATCTGTTGTACCGATTTTAACGGAACTTGACATTAATATAGCAGATTGAAAGAAGATGTTCCACTATATTTAGTTTCAATATGTTTAAAAAGGAACTGAGTTATTACAACTTTCCTTATTTGCAGCTATTTTGACCATTTTTAAATAATAGAGGGCGATTCCATGGGACTTCCTATAGAGTATCTATCCCATAGAGTTTTCATAAAAATCAATTTTCCAGCAAAAATGAAAATTTGAAAAATATATCTCTAAAGTATTTGTTTTTATATAATTAAGGGATCTAGTTATTTTTTTTCAATAGTGCGTTGTTTTAAGTAATCCAGTGGCGAAAAATAGCTATTTTTAATGGACCATCCTTACAACGACCGTCACTGAAAAGTCCTAATCAATTGATTAGTTTGTACGTCATTATTGTATTTAACTCGCTACAACGACTTTTCATTATAACGACCAGCACGTACTGATCTTATAATGGATCGCTATACCCCGAAAGTTGGTCTCGTGCTTGGAGAGTATATCTGAAATTAGTGTTCGGAGAGTACATTGATAATCGCAGCATGTTAGGAGAGTACGCGTCCCAACCCACCTTCTCCATGACTAATTTATAATACTAAAATAAACGTCTGCCTGTGGATAAAAATAATCATTAACGGCATGGATTTATGTTGTTTATAGGCCCTTTTTCCCCCACAAACATAATTTAATCTACAACTGAAGTAAGAAAAAAGTACTAATTACTCTTACGTGCGTGAAAACAGTAGTTTGACGCACATTGCTCTTTACAAGACAAAGCATTTGAGTGCAAGGTGCCATAATCGACTGCTCGAAGGTTTGCCTATTAACACCATGATCGGATGCTCGAAGGGGATATCAGCTGCTATCTGTTTTACTGTACATGGCTGGAACATGTACTCTCCTAACACGCTTAAATAATTAATGTACTCTCCGAACAGCAATTTCAGACGAACTCTTCGAAAATGCACTCTGCGACCACGTAATCTGAAAGTTTACCGTATAAATCGAATCATTTTATCCACTTTTAATAAATCTAACCATTTTTAATAAATACAACCAATTTATAAAATTGATTAAATTAATTAAATTTTCAGCTTGTACATAAATCCCAACATGAAATTCACGAGATAAATTATATGGTCGTATTTCTTTATTCAGCGCAAGTCCCTTGCGAATAATTGTATTTAGAGTTGGCTTAAATTACTCACGCTTTCTCCTGAATTCTACTCTTTGTTTCGTATGTCGTATTGAAAATAAATGCAATTTTAAAAGTGGAATTGGATTACGGAACAGCATCTGCGAGACATTTTCTGAAAATAATTGGTTTTTAAACTTGCGATTGTGAAAGTATGAATGTAGTAAGAAGAGTTGCTCAAGGATGACAGTGGTTCGAAAAGATTTTATAATATTTTTTTCTCCTAAATTATAGTTCTCTATTGTTGTTTATGTTGAAATGTTATTGTTGTAGAGCATTTGAGGAATCAATTGATATGTTAAAATTAGTAAACTCTCGATAAGTTTCGTCACCAAGTTTTTGTTTTAAAAAAAATGTCTCGCGTGTATTTGTTCTATTGTTTCGGATAAATTCTACTGTGGAAGTTTAATATATTTTATTTTGCCATTAATGCAATAATTACGTAATTTGAAAGTGACATTCAAACATTATAAAAATGAGAAAATTCAGGAATTTAATTTTTTGGTTTTAAGGAATTTATTGATTATTATTTTATGGATTTAATACATCATGCCTACTTCAGTAATTCAATTAGATCTTTCCAGAATTATTAAAGAGTGAATTACAATTGAATCCTTCAAAAAAAAAAAAACCTTTCCACCATTCTAGAAATATAAATGTATTTTAAAAACTAATTGTACGAAATATAGTTATTTTGCAAATTAAAAATTTATTTTAGTTGCATATATTTTCTATTTTCAGTATTTAAAGCTTAATTTTTGTTAACTGTTTGGTTTGATTGAACATTTTAGAAATGGTAACTGTTAAAAATGGGTATTCAAATATAAGTAAAATATACTTATTTTTGATTACTTTCGATGCTTATCATAGCTCCGCACATAATTTTCATTTTTGAAAAAGACATGTATCCAAATACGAGTTCAATGGATAAAAATGAATAAGAAAGAGCAATTGCTTGCCTTCATAAATCCCTTTCAATCAATATGGACAATTACAACTCTAAGACTGACCGGGAATAGAACCCAGGTCCTCAGGGATTGCAGACCGATGCCTTATCCGTTGTACTCCCATTAGGACGTGAAGAAGTTATAAACAGAAGAAATGTTAAAAAGGTGTGCCAAAAGATTGGGAAGTAAAATAATTGAGTTGTAATAACTCTGTTCCCATTTAAGCAATCGACATAAAATAATGTGGAAAAACATCTTTTGGACAACTATTTTAAGTTTGTCATGTCGCTTTGTTAAGATGGCTTGAACAGAAGCTGATATTAGGAATATTAAATCACACTGCTCATTTTTGAGAAAGAACGATTACTTAAATGTGAGTACGCCATCGCTCATTGACGATGCAATTGTACTAAAAAAATGAGTAGGTTCAGATACTCTTTTTTTAAGTACAATATTTTTTACAGTGTATGTGTAAAATTATATTTTTATATATAGTTTTGACATGAATTATTCATATGTAGTCGCTGAATTTTTATAATTTACTTCTTAAAACATTTTAAAATGTCCAAATGTTAACTTTTCATATGCTTTCTTATATAGTAATATTTTTGGTTGTCCATTTCAACAAGTTTTTGCCAAATCGAGAATTAAACTTAATTATTAAACCTTTTTCCGCGTCTTTACAATTTCTTTATCTTAAAAATAATTAGAGATAATTCATAATGATAATGATTTTCCTTTTTCATGAACAACGAAACTAATTTTTATCTTATACATACTCTATTTCATCCGTACTGTTTTACCAATAGATATGTATTTTTTCCTAAAGGGTGCTTTAAAATAAATGCCCCTGTTTAGAGGCATCTATAGCTAAAACTAATGAACGAAATTGCACCAAATTTCATTTTAAGGATATTGAAGGCACCGAAGAAAATTTCCGTAAAAAAATAGTACCAATAATCACGGTTTAATTGAATTTTGGCGCTGTCGAAACAGAACACGAGTATAATATATATATACAAAAAAATTACGATAGTCGCATAAATTACTTTACTGATTAAACTGAAAGGAAATAATCCTTTATTCATCCAAATTACGACGCACATCGGAAGCAATTTGTTGTATACAAGAAAAATCAGAACATTGATTGTTGTTCTGGAGACTCTGATTCGGATGAATAAAGGATGATTTCTTTAGAATTTAATCACTGAATTAATATGGGCGTCTATCGCAGTTGTTTATATATTATACCTGTTTTCTGTTCGGGCAACTCCAAGAATCCCCTTATGGGTGATTTTTTTTGTACTAAATATTATCCCCATGCCTTCACTGTCCTTATTACGAAATTTTATGTAATTTCGTCAATTAGTTTTAGCTACAGATTTCTCTAAGCAAGGGAACCTACTTTATGGCCACACTATATATTTCTCTTCCAATATCACGAAATAACTAAAAAATATATATTTAAAAACGGGCAGTGATGATTACGTTTATTCGAGACCTCGGTGACTGCCGTATTGAATACAGCAGTGGAAGCAAAATATCAAAACATATTGAATGGACTATTTGATGTAAAGTATAACCTTACAAAATTCTTGCGTTTTTTTTATTTGAAAAATGTACTTATAAGGTAATTTTGTTATTGTACCTAATTTAAAAAAAATCGTTTAAAAACTGAAATATAGAGATCAGTAAACTTTCCAGTTTTCCAAGAATTCGTATCTTCTCGTTTAGTAAGATTTTCCGTTATCGATAGGTAACATCTTTCTTAATCGTTTTTCTTTAAATATTACCTCACGCCAGAAGGTAACTGGAATTGATTGATGAATCTCTTGATCTGAAAAACATCGGCTTAGCTACTCATTCACCATAGCTTGTTAAGAAAGGGAAAATAAATCATGTTTTCTTAACAAGAATTTTACTTGTGTTTTTACGTTTGTGATTGTTTGGAAGAAATTGTTGTTTGTTATTGTTGGCTTAAAATTCTCGTTTGCAACTATTTGGTTAAATTTTCCGTTTGTAATTGTTTTGTAAAAGTTATCGTTTGGTTCACATTATATTTTGGATTAAATTATCGTTAGGTTTGTTTGATTAAAATTATCGCTTGATTAAAATTATCATTTTAAGTTGTTTTATTAAAATTATCGCTTGATTAAAATTATAATTTTTAGTTTGATTACCATTTGAAAGACGAAGATATAAAGTTTTAACATTCTGTACTGTCAAAAAATTAATAAAAAATAACTCTCTCTGACAAATAAAACAATATTTTTCTTTGCATCCAGTTTAAATGTACGTAATCATTCCGTTTGCAGTCTTCTTTAAATCCCAGAAAAGTATCCTTTAATGAAGCGAATATTTTTAACAGTGCAGACGGAATCATTGACCCCTGGGATTTTGTAGCCAAACCATAACCTTAACGTTAAGGTATACGAAATCGGGGCATGGTAATTGAAAGGGAAGAAAGCCTCTGTAATCGTTAGGCGGAGTTCTCGTTAGTCATAATATGGTGTTAGGTGAAGAGAAAAATGGGTTCAATACAATACCTGATAATGCAAAGGCTAGGAAGCGCTTTGAGGAAAGGCTAAATCGTTTTCAAGGGCGGGAGTGTATTTTATTAAGCCGAAAACCCTGGCAACATAGAGATGATGGATGACCGTTAGTCCTGGTGTTTTAAAATCCCCAACCAAGTTGTAAACATTCCGTGTTAAATGAGTTATTTTGGTTGCACAGTTTGGTTGTTAGTTCAGTTATTTTGATTGTAATTCCGTTTTAAATGATTTGTTGGTTGCATATTCCGTTTTAAAATAGTTATTTTTTTTGCACATTCTGTTTTAAATTACTTATTTTGGTTGCACATCTGTTTTAAAGGAGTTATTTTGGGTGTCGAAATGTCTTTTCGATATTTTCGTTTAGGAATCGACTACTATAAGCATTAGTCACTGTACCATACAAGTATTCAAGTATTTTACGGTATATACTCTTGTGTCTTTAATATTTTATAAAAAGCTCGACTGTATGAAACTAGAAATAAGATTACAAAATATTTACTGTTTGGATTGAGATTATTTTCAATATAGTATTAAGTGTTTTTTTTGTATTTCGTTATTTAAATTAAAAAAAATTCCATCCCGTCAATATACAAAACCACAGATAGAATACAAATCTTCTACCAAATATATCATGTAATCTTATTTTCTCTTGGGTTTAGAACCTCATATTCTAAGTTTATTTATTCATATTCGAATTCAAATTAACCGCACTTTATTATATATTTTTATTGTTATCCTCCAAAATGTATAAAAATTAAACGAGTACTCTTTTAAACATTAGATAAAGATTTGTTGTATACATTTTTGAAATCTACTTAAAATTTCATATTTTTACATTAATTCCATATTTCCTTTTTTTTTCAGAAATGACTTATTACTTTTATTTATACAAACTTTTATTTCCTAACTGATGAATACCACTTTTTGAAACATTACAACATCTGTTGGTAATATAACAAAATATTGAGGTTACATTTTATTATGTTTGCAATCTTGCAATGTCGTCAAAATTACGAACAAAAACTGAAACTGGAATCCAACGTTCTCTGAATGCTGAGATTTTATTTCAAAAACCTTTGTTTTTTAGAAATATATATTTCTTTTCAACACTTTTTACCAAAATAAAATCTAAACCATAAGACCAGTTTACATCAAAGCTAGATCGTCTCGCGTTACTTGACAATACTTTTAAAAACACATTTCTTTTAAAGAAAGGTATTTAGTGAGATTAATTTGTACGTCTTAAAAAAACGTACAAGCGGATTCCAAGGCATTTGATCTAGGGCAACATTGAACAATAGCGTTTTTCTTTTGTGTTTGTTAAACATACATTTTAGGGTATGGCATTGAATTTTGTGGCTTTTCAACAAACCTGTTTCGAGCCGCTATTTTCAAAAAGCTTTGTGTTACATGGAAAGTTTTGCAATTAAAATAAACAATTGTTACCCAATCGATAGCGTTCACTTTTCTTGAGATGAAGTTTTTCACTAGTAAGAAAGAATAATAATTTAGTTTTCTGACCCAATTCAGAACAATTTTAATTATTTTATATAAAAGTCACTGTCTATTGAAGCCAACAAATGTAATGCGAATAAAAGACGTAATTGAAAAACGGGTCCTAAAATTATATTTATTTCTTGCATTTAAATATTCCAAGCAAAGCCGGTGAGGAATATACGGTCAATTCTAAGGAAAACTATAATAATCGCAAAATAAAATCTTCACTATTTCAAATAAGGTTTGTAGTTATTATAACTGCATACCGCCATAAATTTATATCTGGTTTTTTTAATGGAATTTTTTTTAACTCGCTTCTGGGATATAGATTACTGAGTGATTGACTACAGGAATATGGTTTGTTGCACTCAATTCATTTTTATGATGTTTGGAAAACTCCAAGATTTGCAGCAATGGGTACACAAACTAATATGCCGTTTTAATGAAAAAGGGTAAGGTGGAGGGAAATGGCTTTTATTATTCGATTTATTATGTTCAAAGTTCAATTATAGAATTTTTTTTTTATAAAAATGTTCACTTTTTCACTGGAAACGCAAACCTTTATTTTTAATTAATTCTGAGGGTTATAAATAATTTTAATAATTGTTTTTTTTATTCAAATATAGGGGAAATAGGTTTATTTTTGGGTATGGAATTTTTCATGTAAACAGGTATTAATAAAATTAATTATTTAGTTAAATTAGTAACTTTATTAAAATAGAATAAAGAATAATCGTCGACTCTTAAAAACTCAGTATATTTGATATTAAGGGACTGTGTTTGTAACAGTCTGTCTAAAAGCAAGTTTGTCCGTCTAAAAGCAATCCCCATTTTGAAAAATCGGTTATTTTATTATTTATTATCTTCGAAAAAAAAAACCACATGCGAATATAATTCATGACTTATTTTGATTCAGTAATCTACGCCGTACTTATGTTATTTTTTATTTGTTCCACAGATGATTATTTATTTAATTTAAAATATTCTGTTTACATTTTAGTGATCCAGCAATGGCATCCATTTTCTTCATTATCAAAATCTGTTCTTCGTTATTAACATTTTAAGTGAAAAAAGTATGTAACTTCATTATATTAACATATAAACAATGTTAACTATATTGCAGTTAATTCTTGTCATTCATAAAGTTCTTGACATTTATAAGGTTGTAAAATAATTGCACTTTTGCCGAAGATCGTTAAATTTTTAACGAATTTTCTATTTTTTAGCATTAAAAATTTGTGAGCCCATTTTTCTCACTTTGCAAAACATTGAGAAAAAAAAGCTAAATAAATTAGAGATTTTGCTATTTTTTTTATTGGAAAATATGTATTAAAGATTTTTTTATACAAAATCCAGTAATATTTACCAAAGGAACCAATTTGAAATTGAGGCTATGTATATAGAAAGATGAAAAAACGCGATTTTTAAGTTCGAATGCCAGAAATTTAAGTCAATTCAACTTTTAAAGTCATATGATTAATTCAGAAATGAAAATGTGATATGCATAAAAAAAGCGGTCAGTATTTTATTAAAAAAATGGCGATTTTTAAGATTTTTTGATAAATATTTTAAGAGTACATATAAATTTTGGGCATTCTTTAAAAAGTAGAGTAGAGTTTAAAGAAACACATGTATCTGTATTCATATTTGAGCTAATTAAACGATTTGCATTGTTATATAAAACATGTTATGCTATAAGAAAGTTTAAGCTTTATGATATAAGTTTTAAACAAAGTATAAAATAGTCAGAGCAGTTTGAGTGTTTACAACTTTTTATAAGTTTATTATCCACTTAAACGGAAGTAAAATAAATTTGTAAAAGTGGAACACTGTAATTAATCCCTACATATCTAACAATGAATACACCTTATAGTTAAATAACAGCAATGAAATACAAAATAGCTTTGAGTCCTATAAATCAAATAAATTGTTGGTGCGTTTGTCGATTACAGGTAGCTAACTGATTTTGAAATGACATGACCCAATATGGAAAATCGTACTAAAAAACGTGTTAAACACTTTCAGAGCTCTTCTAATTCACTTAAAATAGTGTTTGTTAAAAGCGTCAAAGTCGATAATTTTATACTTATATTTGAGTCGTCCAGTTGCAAAACTCGTTAAGCGCCATTCAAATGTTTTTACTGGAAGTGAAAGAAAAACTTTTGTAAAGTTTAATTTTCGAGTTAATTCCTTAAAATTTGGCATTTTAACGCAAAAGTTCATTCCAGATCCGGTTTCACAAGTACTTTCCTAAATTTGGTATAGTTTTTTTTTTATTTAATAATTTTTACTGTAATATGAAGAATTTATTACATTTTGTAGCAATATGCAGCAATATTTCCGTCACGTGGAACATTGTTGTCATTCTCTTACACAAAAATAATTGAAAAATATTGATAGGAGGCTGGTAATACCAAAAAGAACCAATGAGAGAAAAGAGCAAGGATTTAACGAGTTTTGCAGCCAAACCAAGGCGCATCAAGTACTTACAGGCGAGGATATAACGAGTTTTGAATCGGGTTGCATCGAATGGATTAACGGGTATGCGCGGCAGTCGGATTTAAAGAGCTTTGCAAAGGTATCAGGTTTTCGAAACTTTTTTTTCAAAAGTTTCGAAGTATTTTGCAACTGTTTGAATTACGGACCCACCCACAGAGGTTGGTTCAACAAACAAAATGGTGCAAAAATCTTGATTTTCGATTTTTTTTTTTTTTGGATTTAACGAGTTTAGCAATTGGGCGACTCATTTTAACTTGGGTAAATTATACTACCTAAAAATCTGGAATAAATATCTACTGCATGCGCCTGTTTTTGTTGATTTGACAGATGACAAAGCTTGTTATTGGCTAACGGCTAAACTTACGCCAGGGTTTCTTTGGTTTGTACGATTGGGGCGAATAGGGATAACATTTATATTAACATTACTAATTCATAACATTACTTAACTACTCTGATAATTCTGTTATTAAACGTGCATAGCTTTCTTTGAGTTATATTCGCATTTAAACGTGCATAGCTTTCTTTGAGTTACATTCGCATTTAACTGAATTTTTAGTTTGTGCATTTCTACCACACTTCAAAAATAACGAAGCTTAGTTATACGTGTAAAGATAAGTATAACAAAACAGTTCTAACCCATTCTCCGAACCTCGACTACATTTTCGAGGGAAATGGCTATTTTGGACATTGGCGTTTTCCCCCTCCATTTCTCAAAACACATACCATTTTCAACCCTTCATATAATTCAAGCCATTTGTATATAATCCTGCTTATTTTTGCTTTTCGAGAAGTGAGCAGCCCGCACCTTGTTATCTTCATGAAATCAGCAGCTGTCATGGAGGGGAGTTAATTCACTCAACTCTTGGGGAAGTGATTATTGGACGGAAATGTCCTTCAAATGTTCTTTAGCAATGAAAACGCTTTCTTTGGTTTCTAAAATCAAACATGCCCCTCCGAATTTTCTGTCTAAGAGGGAGTTGAAGTTTGTTTACTTTGCATTTAAAGTATGGTTGTACTGATTATAGAACTCAAGCTATCTGAGAAGGAACAGAGAGAAACTTAAATAAAAGTGTAACTCGTGCATAAGGGTTTCTTATTATATTCAGAGACAAAAAAAAATGTTTTAAGCCGTTGTACTCCGATAATGAATTTGACATTCATGTTCCTATAACGATATAGTTAAGTTATTAATAGTTATAGTTAACCCTTATAGTCAACAGTTATAGTTGACTGTTATTGTTTCCAGTTCATTTAATGCTTATAATAGGTATAGTTAACGATTATAGCTAACAGTAACAATTGACTGTTATTGTTTGCAGTTATAGTTAATCGTTATAGTAGTTATAATTAATAGTTATAGTTAATCGTTATAGTTAATAGTTATAGTTAATAGTTATAGTTAATAGTTATAGTTAATAGTTATAGTTGATAGTTATAGTTGATAGTTATAGTTAATAGTTATAGTTAATAGTTATAGTTAATAGTTTTAGTTAATAGTTTTAGTTGATAGTTTTAGTTAATAGTTTTAGTTAATAATTTTAGTTAATAGTTTTAGTTAATAGTTTTAGTTAATAGTTATAGTTAATAGTTATTGTTAATAGTTATAGTTAATAGTAATAGTTATAGTTAATAGTAATAGTTATAGTTAATAGTAATAAAAAAGTTATAGTTAAAATTAAAGTCTGGTTCAAATTTAGAATTATTGTAATGTATTATCAAGAATGCAATATATAGTTTGCACCTCCATGATCGTCGTTAGTTATGTTATAGTTATAGATAATAGTTACGTTTTTCTCAATATCTTTGGTGTTCCCAGATGACATATCTAATAACTTTTTTCTAAGTAGTGAAAAAAAACTAATTAAAGAACGAACGTTTGTAAACTCTAAAACATGCTTTCCTCGCTCATCTTGGAAAATCAAGGAATAAAAGAACGACTCATTATTTTGTCACCTGAAAGGTGTTAATGGACTACAAAGGATGAAATTTTCAGATTTATTAAAAAGTTTTATAAATCAACAGAATTTACAATTTTTTTTATAACATTCGCTTTTTTTTCGATTTTTTCATAATAAAAATGCTCTAAAATTTAAATTGTCTGCTTCTTACTTATTACTTAGACCCAGCTAATAATAACAACAACAAAAAGCTAATTTTCTTTTAACTAGTTCAAAAATATGCATACAGTGATTAACTATTATGGGTTGCACCCTTCGTATATAAACTCTCAAATTTCATTTACCTTTCTTCCCCATGTTTGTGCTATATATGTCACATCGCTCCCACTAACATGCGATTTTGTAAAATACAAATTAACTAATTTAATTGGAACGAGAGTTTCTAGCCTTACTGTTAATATGCTCTGAACAAGTTTATAATGAACTCACTGTGCATTAAAAATACTTGTCAAATCACAACTGTGTGTCAATCTGCAATAAAGAACCACTCGTACTCTTCTTATCTTTCAACATCTAAAGAAGCATCACGCTAGGTCATCTTGTCATTAGTCGAGTTCTGACCCCTTAAAGCTAAAATCTTGTGGCTTGCTCTTCCTAGAAATTGTTGCATCAATTATAATTGTGGTTTTTATGTAGCCAGTGTCTCCCTTATTTCGCAGAATTATATCCTGTAACTATCAAGTGACTTCGGTGGACTTCTTTATTCGCTCTACCATGGAATTACATTAAGTGCTGCCCAGCAAAAAAATCAGCATAAAATCTTTATCAAAATCTACATGAAAACCAGAATGTTGTTTCTCCTACCTTTATAAAAATTTGCATGTTTTTAATTCGTCTGCAGAAAAAAAAAACCTTCATTTTCCCTTCAAGAATTCCAATGAATGTTTAAATTTTCAGCATTAAATCTTCATGAAACTAGCATATTGTTACAATACTTTTATAAAACCTTCATTTTCACACCTTTTAAAAAGGTTTTATGCGGATTTTTTAGATAAATAATTTTTTTTTCGTTATCTTTAGATAGTCGAAGAATGAAAGAGTTTTTATGTTCATGATAATGCCATCTATATAAAGAGTTGTATATACGTGTTACTACATCTATAGAAAGACAAATTTTTGCAATTAGATTGTGATCCAAGGTGTAAGAGGATACCGCTTGGAAGAAAATAGGTCATTGTTTTGTTAGGTTATGAATAAGTCACTTAAATAACATTTCATTTTACTCACCATTTAATAAGGTATCAAACTTATTCAGTGAATACTCTTCAACTGGTATCACTGAACACTGAGAAATCATAAGCTAAAAACTTAAGCTATTAGACACGTTAAAATTTTAGAACACACGTAAATCAAATAAACAACATGCAGTGACAAAGTAAGTTGGTGTCAACTGCTGTCTAGTGTGCATTGCTTGAAATAGTTTGAGTTTTGGTTGTTTGAAAGCAGTATCAACTGAATAATTAACTATAAGTGATCCGAGGTACACTGTCACCAAAGAACAACAGTCTCCCCCCCCCCTTTTTTTTAAATAGTATATGCAGTATCGTAATTTTTTTTTACATTAAAATAAAGATTATGTATTTGTAGTGCCTATAAATTAAGATGTTTTTCAATTTCAAATTAGTTTGCTTGAACTCTATCATGTTATCCGAGTTTTATATGTACTTCCTTGCTCTAACACTGGTATCCTGCTAAATTGACTTTTGAACCTTAAAGCACCAACACTCAGTACATATATATAAATATCAATCCAAATCAATTGATAAATATGCGAAATATAAATTTAAACATGCTTTTTAAAATCACTGTCCTAACTCAAATGCATAAAAGATAAAAATGAATATTTATCTTAAAAGTTCTGCGAAAGCTTTTTTTTTATATGATTAAAGGTGAAACTCTCTTTTTTATTATAAACAAATTGTGCGTCAATTAGCTACAGATTTATTGTATTTTTTTTTTTTTTTTTGAAAAAATTATTTTTCTATTGTTATTGAACGGTTCATTTGTCTAATTAGAGAGGAACCTGACCATACTTTGCCAATTTAAAGATAAACTATACAAAGAAAGTTATCACCAAAACAATTTTTTATACTAGAAAGTATTGAATAGCCATTACTGAGTTCGTAATATTTTTTAGAAATCCCATGATTTCTATATTGTTATTTGAGACACCTATGGACTTTAAAACTATTTTTTATCTCTTCTAAAAATTGTTAAAAAAAAAGTTTACTAAGCCTTTTAAAAATAACGAGTTAAGTTTTCTAGGGCTCAAATTTTCTGACCATTTATTTGTGTTTTTTTCTTCTTTTCTTTGGCCTATAAATAATTTTTGAGCAGGAGAACTTTTATCGATTCATATTTTTTGCAAGAAGTGCGGTTACTATAATTTAAGCCAAATTGACATTATTAGACTCGGTATTGTGTGATGAAATAATAAAAGTTTTATCAGCTTTAGAAAGAACATTTTCAACTAATTTTTAATTTATTTTGTGATTTTTAAAACATTTTTTAAAAATTCAGATCTAACATGTCATCCATAATTATTTAACAATGAAATTTAAAGTATTATGTTTTCAAAAACAACATTTATCTCTATATTTTAAACGACTCTCCTGAAATTGAACATCAAAAATTGAAATGGGCAATTCAAAATAATTTTTTAAATGCAAGTCCAAGGACACTCTTAGGGGTATGCGGCGAGTGCCACCGTACAGGGCCCCGCAACCATCCAAAATGATCAAATTAAAAAGCTGTTTGGACGTGCGAGTTGTCTGTCTGAGAAATATATTATTCTAAGAAACATGCCGAATGTTTTCACCAGAGACGATTTTGGTATCGAGAAGCATTATGTCTTTCGCCCTTTCCAAGGTCACAGAAATCGTATACTTGTTTTCAAGATAAGACTAACTTCTAACAACTGTATGAGAGTGAAAAACTCTCATGTGTAAATGAGCCTTAATAACTTCACTCTAAAATCAAATGCTAATTTTAAAACTGTATTTGAATTCTTTTTAATTTACGGTTACCAGTAAATCTAGGTAATTTTGGTTCTCCGATCATAGGTTTTCCGGTGTTAATGAATGATTTTTTCGATTATAAATTGAACGATTGTGCATTAAATAAATAAATCGAAAAATTTAATAGGATACTTAACATAGCACATATCTCCTTTTTACGTCTTCCGATTCAAATAAGTTCTACTACAAATAAAAAATTGCGTTACCAAGAAAATTCAGATTTTATTGGTGAAGAAGAGGAGCACTTTACACATTTTCTGTGTGCGATTGCAGTACCCTTTTGCACTCTTGACTAAAGGGGCCCCCGAGGCCAGATTCGCACTTGCCCACTGTGGCCCAGGGCCCACTGTGCAAGCCAATACTTGTCTGCGACTTGTCTGAATAAGTTTTTCTTTTAAAAATTACGAAATATTTCGCAGTTTTTGACTCTAACAGGATACATGGCGATTAAATGTTGTTTTTGGCGAAAAGTTGAATCGAAGAATTTTTGACGAATATTTCGTCAAATTTGAGAAACAATTTTTTAAATTATGTTCAGTATTGATTTTTATTTCTACTCTTAGTTTCAGATAATACATCGAAACAGAAAATATTATCGACTACTTTTAAATTTTTAATTGATTAACTCATATGCAGCCAAAATAATGCAATAATATATTTGCAATAGGATATTTCGAATTATATTCTTGTTGAAACTGATTTATTCATATCTTCTAGTAAAAAATATGATTCTAGTTATTGAGACTAATCATCTATCTATAATAATAAAAGAAAGTGTCTGTCTGATAAAGGTGAAAATTCACAGTCGCCACTCGCCACGTGGCGACTAACTTTTTTAAAGTGGCGATTGAAATTTTTTGTTGTGGTCGCCACCGCGGATTCCGACTTTTTTTTAAATCAGTCTCGAGCAACTTAAATCGCGCCGATCGCCGATTTTCCAAATCCGAGGTCGCCATACGCTTGCTACACATCGCGTCGCAAATGCAACCAAAATTGACGTTATTTCGCAACCATATAAAAATAACTAAATAAAATCTAGGTTTTTTTTTAATGAATAATTAATTGATTTATAATCTATGAAGATAGTAACATTATTTTAACAAAATTTTGGATCGAAGACTTGATTTTTTTTACAAACGTTATAGGTAGCGAACGATACAACATTTTAATTTCTTAATTTTCACCTTTACTGTCTGAGGATTGCAAAACAACTACTTCATCTGAAAAGCTGAAAATTTATATATAAGTACTATTTGTTCTCAAGATGAGCACCTGAGGCTCGGATTTGAAAATTCCGTTTAATTTTTTAAATGATTTTAATAATTTTAAAAATATTGCATAAAAAACATCTTAAAAGCTATTTCCAAAGTCTAGAATGTGCCTTTGTAGCTTAGCCACCTGTAGCGCGCAAGATTTCGAAATAATAGGTCGCGGGTTAGGGAGCCACAAAAATATGTTTTAATATATATTCCTTAAGGGGAGTCGGAACCTCTTATACCGCCAATGTTAAATTGCCATTTTTCGATGTACCTTTTCTCAGAATGTGCTATAGATACAAGTTTGAAATTGTGTATGTGTAAACTAGAGACACTTCTTAATTTACTGAAATGAGATTTTAAAGAAAAACCTTTTAGGATTTTAAAAATATGTTTTTGTAATGGAAGTCGCTTCAATTACGTAAAAAAAATCCCTTTTATTAGTAGAAAAATATTTTTAAAAAATAATTAAAACAACAAACTTTAAAAACTTATTTCAGCATAATCTTGGGTACACATAGATCATATATAACAATCATTGCACATGTATAATGAAATATTTCTGTTAAAAGGTACACCGAACCCGAAAAATCACATTTTGAGAAAAATGGATTTGAAGAATACGAATATTACCTGTTAACAAGAGTAAACTAATATATTTTATAACATTTTAGTACTTTCTAATTGTAGTAAAAACAAAAGTAATATGTCATTTTAAAGGTAGTTAATTGAAAAATAAAAATATGTAAAAATCTCGTAAATCATATTTTGAAGAATTTGTTGTTCCCAATCCAATTACTGGTTCCTCAGCAACGTGGTGCCAAACATCTAGTCAATTATAAAAATATTGATGAGTGAGTGAGGATTTCGCTTTTATATAGAGTGATAAGGAGAGGTGAAAACATCTAATGTCCAAAATACCACATTTTCCTTTACAGTAACTTTTTTCTGATTCTATATCTACAAATGCGACCACTAATAAGATATCCATTAGTACCTTGCTAAAGACCGAACACGTTTCTTTGGCTTTCTCTGCAATCCCCGTCCAACTCTTGATCTTATTTCTTGTCTTCCCTTAACTGCTTATTTCCTTGCTGACGTATTTCCTTGGAGTATTAAGAAGATCTTGTTAGAGTCGCTACTTTGTGGTAGTCATTATTATGACATTTTCTATATGACTGTAGCACTATGCAACTAGCTAACGATTGTTAAATGAAAACGCAACCTGGTACATATAAATGTATTAATAACAAAAAGTAGCAAAAATACCCGTTAGCACTAAATAGCAAAAATAGCACTAAATTGCAAAATAGCACTAAATAGCAAAAGTATTTATTCTTCGTAATTAAAACGACTAATCTAATAATGGGAGTTTGTGTTTTTCCCACTTTTAAATTTTTCTGGAAAAATCGTGAATCTTATGAAAAGTTTATGGAACGGAACTAAGGGCCCTAATTATGAAAATTTTATGAGACTACTAAGGGATTGTCCTATATATAAAAAAAATCTCAATATATGTGTACATAGTAAAATTTTATGTTCGATAAACATAAAAAAAAGATGCTCCAAAGAATAGGAAGTAAGAAAAGTAAGTTACAATAATTAAGTTCCTTTTCGATACAAAATTAAGTAGGAAAACTTTTTTCCTGTATCACTGTTTTTAGCTTGTCAAGTTTTATTATGAATAATCCGACATAAATGGTGAGACACATGGTGAGATTAGCGTGAACCAAATTTGTCATTTACGTCAATTAAAAAAAAATATAACGGTACACATTTTTTAGTTATAAGTTATCTTCTCAGGCTGAGTTTTTCACTCGCAAACAGTTTTTGGACGTGACCCATAAACTTCCAAAAACTTTAAAGCACTGGTTGTACTATTAGAAATTTGTGAACTCAAATTAGTGTGTTTGATATGCGTTTGCAAAAGAACTTCCCAAAACATGAAGAAGCAGAAAAAAATTCTCAACAGTGACTCTTTCAAGAACTCTAAAAGTTTTCAGATAATAAATAATCAGATAGTATAAACGATCGATGAGTCTTTCCGGGAAAGATTACGATAAATTTCGACTTGCAGAAAGTAAATTACTCACACGTGTATCCCGCATTTAAACAACCCTTTCAGTCTCATTAATGACAATTGGAATCATATTGTATTAAGTAATAGTGGTGTAAATCAAAGTTATACTTACACCAGTTTTCTGCCATTGCATTCATTGGTGGAGTTCAGAGTGGATTGTTGATACAACTAGTGGTAAAGTGGTGTAAGTTTGACTGACTATTACTTTCACAGCCTCAATTGGGGAAAATACATTTAGAGCTGAAAACGTTAAGATGTCGAAAACATGTCTTTCCTTTGGGAATTATGATTTTACCAAGTATAATACATGGTTCGCACGGTCCTTAAAAGTCCTTAAGAACTACTTAATTTAGGTAGGTCCTTAATTAAGGGCCCTTAAAGTCCTTAAATTTTGTCAAATTAGTGTTTTTTCGTTACTAATTCACATGGGTGGTATTTTTCCGTGTTTAACCTGAAAGTCCAAGTTTTTTAAATTTTTGAACTCGGAATTCCGGGTGCATTAAAATTATTGGAATGTAGAATTTCGGATTTTACGTATGTCATGTCCACACTTTTGACCGTTATGCGCAAGTATAAATAAGCAAGGAGAGAAAGGCGTGAATAGACGGATTTAGTGTCAGAAAAAAAAGTGGAATTTTGATCTCTTTTGTCCGATTTTTTAGTCAACGGTATTTCATTATCATACAGGACACTTCATTGTTAGAAAATTTCTATTTGTTGTTTTGTGAAGAATTGATACTAATTCTAGAAAACCGGTGAAAATCACAAAAATATAGCATCTTTAAAGGATGGTTCTGCGCCAGAGTTTGCCGGAAGTGGTATCCTGCACCAACTTGCTACAGAACCACATTTACGTGCGGTTCTATGCCAATTTTGCGCCAAAAATGTGCGATTCTCCGATGAGGCGTAAAAAAATATAAGAGGTCCTTAAAAGTTATCAAGAGGTCCTTAAAAAATCCTTAAGAACTACTTAATTTTTATTTTTGAAAATCTGTGTGAACCATGTAATAGAAATGGAGTAATTAGTTTTCGAGATAGGGTTATACAAACACAGACACTCAACCTACTATTTTATTTTGATAAAGCCAGTTGTTTATCAATTGAATCGAAAGATGTAAAAAAGGGCTATGTGCTGTGTTAAGTCTTTGTAACAGATCCTCTTTCTACATTTTCCGATTCAATTATAATATGGCTAATAGGCAAAATTATTCTCAAGCTATATGAAACCCTAAAAGTTATATATATAAAAAGCTAAAACTCAGGAAGTAATTTGAGATACTCTACAAATACAGAAGATTATTATTGGAAGTTCCTTTATTTTAAAACTTTTATTTGTAATTGAATTCTTCAATTTCTCAAGCAACAGAATCGATTAATGAATCCAACAATTTTATGTCTAGACTTTCAAATAAGTTTTATAATTTAACAATTACGAAATACAATTATTGGTCTTTTCCTTTAAAAGAACATTTTAATTGGGTAATTACAATTGTGAAACCCAAATAAGATATTAAACTAATACTACGGAATAGAATCTTAATAATTGATTAAGTTATATACATTATTTTTTATTGTTTATTTTCAAACTGCCTCAGGCTACTAAATTCACGTTTAAATGAGTGTATTAATTTGATAATTTAAAAGGCTTTTAATAAAGTGTCATGTAAATTTTAACATCGAAATTGAATTGGTTTTAATTGCGCATCTTTCATAAAAGAATCATAAACTTTGATATTTTATATGTAAAAGGGTTAGACGAAAATTATGGAGAAAAAAAAACTAGTCACCGAGAAGAGCCAAATATTTTACGGAAAAGAATAGTTCAAAGTTCAGCTCTGTCTAAATGGCCGCTGTTGACGTCACGTTGTTTACAAGACTTAGGTACAGCAATTGTCAATTCGTTTGAACTCGTTTCTCGTTTGTTAATTCGTTGGAACCAGCTTAAAGAGGCGTTACCCAACCACCAATTAATCAAAGCCAGACAATAGCTATTTCATTAAAAAAAATGTCAGAACGTTCTTTGAAGTGTAAAGGGGTAATATTATTTTCCTTTCGCTTTTTTTTTATACTAGCTGAATTACCTAGCGTTGTCAGGGATTTACGCAGAGTGTTAGCCGAGATTTTTTAGCGGTTTTAGTAATAATTAATTTCTGCTTTAAAGGGTGGGAAGGGGGATGGGGTGGTTTATTGAAATATCATGTAGACATTGACCTTCCTCTTGTTTTGAAGGTCAAGTGTGAACAATTTCGTCAATCTCAAAATAAAACTGTAGAGTTGTATAAAAAACAAACCCAATTTTTTTTTATATATATATATATATAGATAAAGTAGAAATATGTAATGGTTTATGGTAATGTGCATCTAAAGTTAACAAAAGGCAAGAGATTGCGACTTGCATATTGTGTGGAATAAAAATCTATGTGCTTTTGATTTCAAATCGGCAAAAATGTGTCTTTTGACTAGCGAAAGAATGGAATATGAAACATTAGGTTATCAAAAAAAAAAAAGGTAAATAATAAGTTATTTTTTTTCTCTTAAGAAGATACATATATAGTGCAAAAGATTGTATAACATATAAGAGTATTATCTAAACCTATTTCTGAAGTATGAATTGATATAATTACCTTTTTGTAAATTTATTAATAAATTATACGCTGAACTTGTTTTCTATTTCAATTAATTTAACCATATTATTTCTTTTGTATCGACCACTTCAATCGATTTTTTTAACGTTACTTTTTTTCTTGTGCATTGCTTCCTTTTTTCTTCTTTTCTATAAATTTGTTTTGTAAATAAAATACCTTACTAAATAAATAATAATCGTCAATACAATGCCTCTCAAAAAGGTGGTTACATGCTTTATTTCTTTTTACAAATTAAATATAGGTAAACATGATGCAAATCTATAAATTATTCAAAATAACGTAATAAATATAATTACAATTAAACTTCAAACAATACATATTCACAAAATTATAATATTTTTTCAAACTTTTATGACGTCAAATCTAAAGTTGAGAAAGAAAATAACCAACTATCATTACTCACGATTATTTTTAAAATGTTCTATAGCTCTCTATTTGAATTTACAAAACTAGAAGACATTCAAAAACGTTAATTATGCCATTTTGAAAGTGTAGAAAACAGTGATATGCAAGACTGGCTTTAAGCTGATTAATTTTATTTTCATATTTAAAACTTTTTTTGACTTTAAATTTTAATTAGAATTTTTTTTAAAAACATATACTAGTTAAATTGATTATAAGACAATGCGATTTTATTACTAAACAGAACTGTATAATCGTTTATCTTAATTTACATTATTTTTTACTAGAGTGCCAAAATTAATTTAAAAATTACAATTGAAATGTTTAAATTATATGCTATGAAACTATTCTTAATTAAGCGACGATAAGCTTTAGCAAATTAACGTTTTTTTATTGAGTATACACTTAAAATTGCTTATATTTTTTACCGTCATTCTGTAATTTATTATCTTCCTTGGAGTAGTTTTGCAATTTAAATTTAAATTTCCTTATTTGTAATACGGAAATCTGACTACTATCTACATTATGCTTAACCTTTTTGGTACACTCTGTACATCGTCGACACATAATTGGACATTTCACGAAATTTTTATTATCAGAAAATTCTTGTTAAAGTCAAATATAGTATGAAATCAATTTAGACATTTCACAAAATTATTTCCAAAAAGTTCGACATTTCATAAAATATTTTAAAATTGCTTATATTTTTTACCGTCATTCTGTAATTTATTATCTTCCTTGGAGTAGTTTTGCAATTTAAATTTAAATTTCCTTATTTGTAATACGCAAATCTGACTACTATCTACATTATGCTTAACCTTTTTGGTACACTCTGTACATCGTCGACACATAATTGGACATTTCACGAAATTTTTATTATCAGAAAATTCTTGTTAAAGTCAAATATAGTATGAAATCAATTTAGACATTTCACAAAATTATTACCAAAAAGTTCGACATTTCATAAAATGGTCATCGAAAAGTTATACATTAACAAATGGTCATTGATAAGTGAGACGTTTCACGAAATGGTTATCGAAAGTTAGATATTTTGTGATGTGACTAATTGTTTGAAGAAGGGCCCCGATCCTCACAAATGAGTACGCGATAGACATCCCGTGCTTTATCAACGTTACGTAATGCAATGACTGAAATGAATATCTGTCAATAGGAAAATTAGATTTAATTCAGATGATTGAGTGAACTATCAATCAGATAATTTTTTTGATCTACTTTAGAAATAAGATTTCTTTCGATTGTGTGTTTACGTTTCGGCCATTATTTATGCTCGTAAATGTGTTCGAAACCTATGCAATTTTTAAAAGAAATCTTTTAAAATATCACTTATGTAAGTCTTTACATGTAGGTCAGATTTTGGTAAAGGAATGTTATATTTTTTAGGGCTAATAGGACTACAATAGCCCTCAAGTTACGGAAGTTTGAAAATTATACGGAAAAAAAAGCTTTTAAAAAGTTCAAATAGAAATTTGAGTGTCTATACTAAAATGATTGACCATTATTAGAAGTCTTCATTTTACTCGAAAGTTATGTTAGCAATTGAATTGTTCTGTTTCTCAAACTTCGTTTAATGCTTCAAACAAAACGAATTATCTTCTACGTAGACCATTTCCCCACACTAACCATTCTCTAGACTATTTCTCCAGACTAACTATTAAGTTTTATAATTCAAAATTATGAAATATAGTCATTGTGTTTTTAACTTTTAAAAATATATTATATTAGATAATTGCAATTATGAAAGCCAAAGCAACAAAACGATTTTTTTTTTCAAATAACTAAACTTTTATTGTTTTATATGGTAGACACGATAGTGAATAATAGAAAAGAACAATTATATCGTTCAAATCACATCAGCAAATCATAGTTTTGAAGTCCTTAAAATTACTAATCTTTGAATTGCGTATGTTTGATTGAATGTTTGATTTGAAGTCCTTAAAATTACTAATCTTTGAATTGCGTATGTTTGATTAAATGTTTGATTTGAAGTCCTTAAAATTACTAATCTTTGAATTGCGTATGTTTGAAAAAACTATCAAAAATAGAAAACGCTAAATTTCGTATCATACGGTGAGTGTTCTATGTTTCAAACGTTCGCATATATTTGATATGGCAAATATCAAGCGCCATTTTGATCAACGTAAAAAATAAATATTCCAAAACATAATATGATTGTTACAAAAGTATTTCAAATATGAATATTATTGCACGTTATTGCTTTGCTTTTGGACAAAATATAAATTTTGGTTTACTTTGGTGGGCACTAAGTAAAAACAAACAAACAATGAAAGCAAGTTTATCCAACTAATTCAAATTTGACTGTGTATAAATTAACAAAAATAAAAGTTATTACCAATAAAAAAGTTAATTAAATATCTAGAACATTAAAATTATTATTTATGTTTAACAAAGCCGACTTTAGGCAACTAAAAGATAGAAAATTAAATTATAGAATAGATTTTATTATGATCAAAGATTTTTATTCTATAATTCTATTCGCTTATAAATTAAAAGAAAATACTTGACAAATGAATTCCCATATGTGTATCAATCAATAGAATAGCAATCTCCCCTTAAACCCAAAATAAATTTTCAACCTTATTTTTTCCCTTTCAGTCCTACGCACACGGGTTTTTTTGTTATCCCGCACCCTGTCAACGCATAAGTTTTTCAACAGTTTCGAATTTTTGAAAGAATACCCCATAAAATTACCAGAGTGTTTTCTTAATGGGGAACACAGCTTCTTAAGAGCCGTTAAATAAACACTGAATGAATTCAAAGCGCTGTAAGAAAAACAAGAGTCAAATGAGTTAATTTTAGTTAAGAATCCGCCAGAAAAATATGTTTTTGGGGAATCGAAAGGGGGTGCAATTTCCCAGGTTCAAAATAGCCTCCTGGGAGCAATCCAATGTATTGATGACCATATAAGTCGCAGCTGGTCACGAGGCATAGGCAACCAAGGGCAGTGGGGTTGGTAGAGGAGATTTGACTTCCTAACTCGCCAGTCGTATCTTTGCTCATGTCATCAAATTACGTAAGTTGAAGATTATTTTCAATTTTATAATGTCTGAAGTAAAAGTATTGAAGCGTGATTAGCTTTCTGCGTTATAATTTGTAGTGGTCTTATTATTTGTAATGATATTTTAATTTAGTCACATCCCATTGGGTCTTAATGACTAGTTGTTGTACTTATAAGCATAAAAAGATGTGGTACATATGCGTAATATAATTTCAATTGTAAAGTATTTTCTCTTTTTGTTGAACATCTCACTAATATATTACGCTTTAATTTTGGCGGTAATCTTGATAGTTGTATGATTATATGATTGAGACTTTAAAGGTTCCAATAATTAATTTATAATATTTTTGTTTTCTTTTTTACCGCTTAATAAAACTTTACAATAATATCAAATTATTAAAGGTTACTAAACATGTTTATTAATGCATTTAAATAAAAAACAAATTATTTGCTTTCGCTTGTAAGTTGACCTATTGACTGTACCTGTTAGAAGAAAACCATTTTTTTGTTGAATTTGATTTCAATGAAAAACAGTATTGTCGTACTTAGAAAATAATAAAGGCTTCAACAAAATTATTTTCTTCGGAAAAAAAAACTTTTCTTACGAACTTTTAAAAAAATTAAAGTGGTAGAAATTTGTTCCATAGATACAACGCTTCCTTATAAAAGTTTATTATATTTAACAAGTAAAAAACTTACCTGTTCATTAAGTAATGAAAGCTTGAAAAAATCCTTATTAAATATATTTCCTTAGTTTGTGAGAATTTGTAAAATTAAGATATAGTTTCAATATAATTTTTTTACTATCTAATTATTGGAATGAATTAATTGAAATAACTAAGTATAATAATTTTTTAATTAATTCTCATTACAATTAGAAAGTAAAATGTATTACATTTATACAATACTTTCTTTGTTAATATGTCCTCTCGGGAGTTCAGTACTCGCTCCGTAGTTCGTTCCGGCGTTGCCGAAGCTGTATCATTCGTTTAGCTGCAAGTATAATTTCAGTTATAGATTAATAGAAGTTATCTCTGATGTAATTTTTCTAGCTTTTAAGTTCGCATAGTCCGACATAGTAAAAATTTAAAATATTTACAACTTTTAATATTTTACGAACAAACATTTTACAATGTTCCTTTTTGTTGTTTAAATCAACCAATCTCACCGAAATATTTAATTTCGTATGCAAACCAGTGCGCTAGCAACGATGAGAGAACCACATACAATGAGAAAACATTTTAGCCAACAAACAAAATGGTCATCGGGTGGTACTAGATCTCTCCCACACTTTGCGCATGCGCGTCTTCAACTCAAAGTCATACACGCATCGTATTCATATATCCTATCGAACGTGATCATATTTATAGTTACCGTGTTAATAGTTATAGTATAAAAATGTATCCATTCCACAAACGTAACTTTGCCAGTTCAGTCCTCGTAGGCATTTGTCTTTAATTTGATGATTGTCAATTTATTAAATTTTTCATCAGTCATCTCATTTCTCATAAAAAAATTTTAATTCGAAATACTGCATATAGTTTAAATTTGAAATAAAAAAAATCTTCTACTAATTCGCGCAATTTTTAAATATTATCGCCAAAATGAAGTTAATTTTTATTGACAAGATCCGTTATTAAAAATATTTGTATGAAAATAAGTAAAATGTGTACTCATTTTTTATTACATTCATGCTCATCATTGCTCTGAATATATATGAGTTTCAATTTTGAAAAAGACTAAAAAATTAGACTATTAAAAATGAGTAGAGGATTGCTTCCTTAGGCCGCCTATATAAATCACTTTCAATAAACATCGACAATTACAACCACATCTTACCGGGAATCGAACTCAAATCCTCAGCACCGCAGTCCAGTGCCTTATCCGTTAAACTACCAGGGCAACAATAAGTAGAGAAAATTCGCAGCCAAGTACCCAAGTCTAAAAAATAACTAAATTTCAAATTTATGAAAAATTTCGTATAAAAAGTTTATGTTGCTTAAAATATGTAATAAATTCAATTTGTTCCCAACAGCGCTGAACTTTATAGCTACAATATTTTTTTTAAACGCCTATGTCCCCGAAACACCCTTTCGCGTAATTTAAAGTTTATGAGTACAAAACTTTCGAAAGATGTGAATTATCTGTACTAGATCAGTTTTAAAATCATATTGAATGTTATAAAGAAATGAATTTTAACGAACCTCACATTAATAATATAACATTGCATATAATCATCAAAATTTATATGTTTTTGCACAAATTAACAAACAATTATTTAAAAGTATAGTTTATGATTTCATTTTACATTAAAGTTTGATTTTGAACTTCCCCTTACTTCTCCTCATCCAACATAATAAACCTTCTCTTCTATGTCTAATTACAAGTAGTTAGTTATAAATGAAATTTAATTGTGCCCGGTATGAATTGAAGCCTACCAGAAGTTGATGGCAAATGAGTTTTGAAACTCGCATTTGGTAATTGAGAAAGTTCCTGAAACAGTTTTCATACGGCATCTTTAACATACACTTCATCTATATGAAGTTGGTCAGTGTTTTGATAAGGTTGCAGAAATATTTTCCTCTGAAATGGTTTAGGAACTGAAGTTCTTTTACAATGGACTAACAAAGAACAATGTTTATTAGTCATTAATGCCGGTAATTAATAAGGGCATTGTAATATTTGTCCGTTTATTAGAAGAATTATTAGAATTATCTATGAAACTAAATAATTTTGGTTAAAAAGGCAAAACAGTATCATAATATATATAGCTGCTTTACTCATCTTCATAAAAATATAAATTGTTGTGATGTAAAAATATCAAAGGAATTGCTTTACAAAATTAAGTTTTGATAATCCACTGCACCATCTTTCTAGTTGCTTACTAGCAACTATCATACACGCAACTAAACTATTTAGTTACATGCAACTCGAAAACTGAAATTGTATCTGCTCACTCAGCAACTTTTTAATTGGACAAAATATCCTTTAGCTCGCTACCGCGCTGACATGTTTGGTGCTAACAACAATGGCAAATAATCAACAATTTGGCGATTTTGTATGGGTTGCTGTAATACAAATTTGGCGATATTTCTAATTCAATTTGGCGATTGCGAAATCTGAGACCTGGCAGCCTTGAGTTGTATGCAATTAATAATCAGAAAAAATTGATTGTGAATTTTTAGTTGCTCAGTTGATTAAAAGTTGCAAGCCAATTATTAAGAAACTGTTAGTTTTAAGGTGGCAGAAAGCTGACATTCCATAGCAAAGAGGATAATTATTTTATACATTGCAGAAACTAATTGCTACTAAAAATTCAAATGAAACTTATTTTAGAAGACTTTTAAACGCTATTTAATTATAACATTCTTTAACCCCTTATTTGTAATATTTTTTTCTTAAAATTTTCTTCAAAAAAAGGTATATTTTATTCTTGTATGTTCTATCCTGAATTTAAATTATCTGGCCCACGGATCTCTACTGTTCTATCCTACTAAACCTCCGTCAGCTCTATCTTACTAAATCTCCATCAGGTTTATCTTAGTAAACCTCCGCCATTTATATCCTGGCTATTATCTTGCCCGGTATGGTATCTTGGCGACCAATGCTGACATGCGATGCAATATACAACAATATACAACTAATTTACTAACAATATACAATATACAACTAACAATATACAACTAATTTAAATAAGATTTTTTTTATTATTCAGATAAAAGAATCAAATTATATACTGAATAAATCAGTTAAATACTGAATAAATCAGTTAAATACTGAATAAATCAGTTAAATACTGAATAAATCAGTTAAATACTGAATAAATCAGTTAAATACTGAATATTTTATTATTTTATATTTTAAATACTTGCAACATAAAGCAGTTTTCTTTTGAAAGCACTATCACTGTGATAGTGATAGTGATTTCAAAAGAAAACTGCTTTATGTTGCAAGTATTTAAAATATAAAATAATAAAATATTCAGTATTTAACTGATTTATTCAGTATATAACTTGATTCTTTTATCTGTTATATACTGAATCTGTTATATTCAGCACTAGTTGAATGTACATTTAATAATCTAATATTATAAAAACTATATATTGTATATTGCATTTTTCATGTGAAATCTAGTTTCAACGTATTGTATCAGATGATAGGAATTTAAAAAATAATACTAAAACTAAAGCTTCAAATGCTTATTGTAGTAGCTAAGTAACATAATTAATTCAAGTAATAATCAATTAAAAGCCCTCAACCTTAAGATTATTTAACTATTGAATCACAGTATACTAAAGAGTTAACCAGTTGCCTAGCTGAGCCAGAGAAATCTCACAATCATCTTAACATACGTACAACACAAATCCCTACAAAACTCACATTGTAAAAACCCATTTCTTAACAAGAACTGGATTAAATCTCAAAGCGAACTGTCGTCAGCCCATCTTCTGCCGAAAACTGATGACGTATTTCATTTATTCATTTGTGACTTTTTTTCCCTTCCTTATCATTCGAGCGCATAGCGAGGGCGCCGACTAAAATCCCCCCTTTTCCAGGCTACCAATGGATGTGCCATGAGCGGAAATAATTAAGAGAGACTAATTAGTGAGACTGAGGGCAAATGCCTTCACTTTCGTTCAATGGAACTCGAGGCCTTTTCATTAGTGGGGGGAGGGGGGATCTTCTCAATTGAAAATCACTCGTTTTGAAGGAGGCCTTCCTGTTAGGCTTGCTGGAAAGGAATGGGGGGGGGGGGGGGGGGTATCATTATTTTATGAGAATTGTAATGTCCTTTATTGGGGAATATTGGTGTTTTAACTTCGAGCTTAGGATTTAGGGTGCTTTTATTTGGGTTATTGATTTTCGGTTAAAAGTAACGTGGGCGAGTTAATTTGTTTTATTTTTGTTTTGTTAGAGTTTAAGTGTAAAAATGTAGAAATTATCGTATTGTTAATTTGCAATGCTCTCAGTGGAGCCATTCTCTCAGAAAACCCATTTTCAGAGGGCATTTAGCCCGAGTGGTCTGGATGGAAGAGAGGTGAGCTCGTAATCGGAAGTTTGTGAGTTTAGTTCTCGTCGTCTGATTGAACATCGCCGTGTAGAGGAGAACGTTGCATGTTAAGTGTGTAGTGGTTAAGATGTTCTGTCTTTGGTGTAGTGTAAAAGTTTGGAAAGTGGGGTGCCTGCAGAGGTATCCTGACCATGGTTAAAAGATCTCGAGGCAGTGTTTCTGAGTCTTTTCTTTGGTATAAATCCCTAACTGTCGCCAATAGCCTATTGTGTAACTCTAGTATAATGTTAATTTAACTAACCAAAGTGTACATGATCAAAGTGTACATTGTGTTACTGAAGCAATTTCCAAACTCTAAATATTTTTCTAAGTATGTAAATGATAGAAAGTACGACGAAAGTATGAATGACGCAGCTTGCTGCCGGTAGGACTCGCCTTTACGATCGTCAGGTTTTTACTACCTTCTGGCAAGACGGCCAGTAATACTACATCAGACATTAAAAAAAATTCTGAGTTGGCGCAAAAGAAAGTTTTTAACTGTAAAATATTTTACGAGAATTTCAAAATTCGGAAGTTTGCTACCAAGCTGGAAACACAAGTAAACTAAACTTATAAAA
The DNA here is from genome assembly GCA_963932185.1 of Troglohyphantes excavatus. Taxonomy (NCBI): domain Eukaryota; kingdom Metazoa; phylum Arthropoda; class Arachnida; order Araneae; family Linyphiidae; genus Troglohyphantes; species Troglohyphantes excavatus. Next base: position 51,938,949 of record OZ010676.1, on the reverse strand, counting down.
TTCACTTTGTGTGTGTCTGCACTATTGTTTTCGAATGTCTTTTTAATTCATGATTCTAAGTTCAAAAGGAATCCAAACATACGACCTGCCGGCAGGACGCAGTGAATGGCGGCCATGTACAAAAGGGCTTCTGTACACTGTTTAAAATAGGTACTCAAAAATAAGTAAATGTAATCATTTATACATTCGATGCTTATCATGGCTCCGAATACATAAGTTTCAATTTTGAAAAAGACGTGTAATTAAAAATAAGCACAATGAATAAAAAGAGCAGATGTTGGCCTACTAGGTTGCCTTCATAAAACACTTTCGATAATATCGACAATTATAACCAAGACTTACTTGGAATTGAACCCAGATCCTAATGGACCGCAGTCCAATTCCTTATCCGTTGTACTACCAGGGCAACGTAAAGAAGTTATTCACAGAAAAAAAGCTTAAAAAATGTGCCAAAAGAATGGAAAGTAAAATAATTGCGTAGTAATAACTCAAGTTTCCATTAAAGCAATCGACATCAAATAATGTGGAAAACCATCGTCTGGACAACTATTTTAAGTTTGTCAGTTATCAGATACTTTTCTATCTATGAAGCCTACGTTTTTGGGAGCCCGTTGATGTATATAGATACCGGACTGCTTGCTCTGCATCAAATTTCAAGCCTTTAAATGTAAAATTATGTATTTCTATAGAGTTTACATAATGACAATAATGACTCCACAGCAACGCGGGGCCACACAGGTAGGAAAAAATAATTTAAATAGTGATGTCATATTCTAAGTTTAACTTGTATAAAATATTTACACGAAATTATCAAAATACAATCGGAGAATTGAATATACGAGCAAGAAACATTAAAATTGTAAATTTTTACTTTTTCCGGAGTTTAGTCAGTATTTTATTATAAGTGCTAAAGTCTGGAGTCTTAATTTATGTTAGTGTGCCATATAGTTTCTGTAATATATTAATAAGAAAATCGTTAAAGCGTATTTCTATAGAGCAGATGTAGCATTTTTCCTTAAATTTATATATATAATTCAGAATAAAATTATATATTAACCCTTTGCACTCGTATGTCCCCGTATGGGAGACATAACTCGTTTTACCATCGTGCTCGTATGTCCCCGTACAGGGGACATCGCCCCTGTACCGTTGCGTTCGTATGTCGCCATAGAAATAGGAATAGGAAAAACACAGAATTATAAAATGTAATTGTTTCTTTATGTTGTGCTTTTTATTTTGTTTCTTGTTTGTAGTTTCTTTGTTGTTTTTATTGTCTTTTAGTTAGTTTTGTTACAGTTACTTACTTCTTACTAGTTATAGAAAACAGAAATTCTTTGGGCAAACTGTGATAACTTAACCAAAACATTTCTGTTCGAAGTATTTCTAAGTTGATTTGCTATGGTGGAGGTGCGGGCATTACGTTCCGCCCCTAAATATCGTTTCTATAGTTTGTTTATATTATTAAATTTCTTAGATTTTTAATGCGGTGTAGTGTAATATACTTAAGTATTCTTAGTAGTTTCAATAAATTATTTTGAGACGTTGAAAAATAAAATTTTATGTGGCTACATTTCCATCCTAGGTCAAGGGGTGTATTCAGGGGTTATATTTTTAAATTTTTGATTTAAGGATGGTAAACCTTCTAGTTAAATTGGAACACATTTCCATAAAAAAAATCATCTTGATCGAACATGAAAAAAAATTCCGAGTTATTTGCTAACTTTCTAAAGCATAATTACGAGTGTAAAAGGTTAAATTCAAAAAACAATTGTATGGTAAAATAATGTGTATTAGATGTTCCCTTACTTTTATTAAAATCTACTTTTAAAATCTATAACAATTAACAAATAGTGTATCTAAGTCAGTCTAATTGTAGATCTCTATTATACGTAAATAACCGTTAAAACAATTTAAAGGAACAAGGTAACATCTATTTTTCAAAAACTTGTTTGAATTAAAGTTTTAATGTATATTTAAATTTATATAAAAAAACAATATTTCACACAAAAATTTTATAATTATTTGTATTTTTTTTTAATTTAAACGTTTCAATGTTTTAAACTTTTTTAAAACGCTAAGGCTTTTTAAATATTTGTATTTTTTTCACACATTTTTTCTCAAATCCTTTAAATTATAATACATAAGAATTGACATTAAAGTTTTGTATACTACATGTATTTGATTTTTATATAAATGGTTATTCATAATAACACAATTTGTTTTCTTAAAACTCAAATTTTTTACCTTAGTATTTAAAAAAACTACTACTCATAGAGCTAATTAGCATGCCAATTTATAATATACACGTATTTTATAATATGCTTAAAAATTATACGTTTTTTCATTAATAATAAAAAAATCCTTTGTGTTTCGAAAAAATTAATATCAAGGAAAACCAAACATTGAGAAAAGACGATTTAAAATTTTCTTTCCTTGAAACACATAATACATCTTCCAGGATAAAATCTGAAAACATAAATAGAGTTCTAGAATTTTGCAAGAATATTTAGAAGATTCCAAACTATAATTTTACAGTTTTTTGGGTACTATGTCACCATAATAACGTAAATTAAATTACATGCACGTATTTTAAAAGGTTCTACCAACAGCCTCCTAATGCCATCTATAAAGTAGAGATATAAAACAGATAATTTTAGTCTTGAAATATGGTAACCCGAAATCGAAATCTACTTTGGAGTTAAAACATATGGTTTATTTCTATAGTTTTGACCGTTTGCATCTTTCTTTGCTTTGACTAGTTCTTTGTCTAATTCACATCCGTTTCAACGCGTATCTGTCGTTATCACAGGACGCTGGCAAAACTGTCGATTGAATAAAAACTCGATGTTTACAATATGAGTAATTTAATGATTATTTAAAACATGGGTATATATATTATTAGTTCGCGGCAAAGATCAAAAGCTTGTCGGTATGATAATGAATTCAAAACGGAAGCACATCTGTTTCACGATAGTATCGGTTTACTGACCGTCAGCTGTGTTTTCAATTGATTAATGTTGATGGAGAACTTAGTGTTAAGTCCAGACCCAGCCTAATATTTGTATACAAATTATTTTTAGGCATATAGGCCGCTGGACATTTGACCAACTTTGAAAAATCAATAAGCAAAATGAGTTATTATTACATACAAATGAATAATAGAAATTAAAATTAAAAAATTCACTGAAATTTTAGTTAATATTTTATATTCAAATTATAAAATTAGTGCCAAGATTAAGATAAAAGCGTTTGTTACAATTTTGCCTATGCGATTATAAAAGTTGCACGAAATTCTGTTAAAATAAAACACTAAAAAATCTATTGATCTATTTTTATATCAATAGTTAATATTTTATATTCAAATTATAAAATTAGTGCCAAGATTAAGATAAAAGCGTTTGTTACAATTTTGCCTATGCGATTATAAAAGTTGCACGAAATTCTGTTAAAATAAAACACTAAAAAATCTATTGATATAAAAATCTTGAACAAATATTTTGTTTAATAGTAAGTCACTCGTTTATTACTACTTTTGAAATAATTTATATATAAAAGAAAATATCTTAAGGCTTAAGAAAAAGGTTAGAGGTGAGAGAAAAATATAACTGCGTTGCTACCTTATGTAATGCATATGACATTTTTCTTATATTCGTAGAAATACTGCCAATAGTATTTGAAGCTTTTTGTTCTGTGACATTTCTGTAAAAGTTCATTCTTATATGATAGAACCCTATCCACTGTAAAATTGTCACAGACAATAAATTGAAAGCTTCTTTTTCTTTACATGTTGCAGATGAAAAATGTAAGTAGTAAAAATGCGTAAAAGGAAGTTGTAAATGTAGAATGATAGTGGAGTTATTTTTATGAGTTTTATCATAGAATTCCATTTTTTAATTTTATGAATTGTCTCATTTCACAAAAAATTATATTAGGCTATTTACTGTGCCCCATCAATATATTGTTTACTATCTCATTTTGAAGACTGTAATATCGTAACGAGCCCCAGTTGCTCAGTTGGTAAGGCGTTCAGCTACTAATCAGAGAATTGGTGGTTCGAATCCCTGAAATGGACTTGACATAAAAAAGTAGTGATCTTGCGATCGGAGGGTTGCCAGCTTCGCTACAAAAATACTAGAAAGTCGTCCAGAATATCCAACAAATTATACTGGCGTGTATACGGGACTGGTGCACGATAAATCTGATCGGAGTCCAAAGTCCCGACGTCTATTGAAGGCGTTGGGTGCCAGTTCATGTGTTTCCTCGTCATCTGACCATGGTTCTAAAATAACGAGGTGCATGTATGAATGTGTGTGTGAATGTGTATGTGTTCCCGGGTCTTTCCTTCGAGATTGACCCCGAACCGTCGCCAATAGCCCACTGTGCAGCTCTAGTGCGACGTTATTTAACAAAACAAAACCAAACCTAATATCGTAACTGTTAAAAATAGGTACTTAAAAAATAAGTAAAATTTACTCCTTTTTGATTACATTCGATGCTTATCATAGCTCCGAATACATAAGTTTCATTTTTTAAAAAGACATCTACTAAAAAATGAGTACAATGAGTAAAAATATCCTCAAATACCGCAGTCCAGTGCCTTATCCGTTGTACTACCAGGACGACGTGAAGAAGTTATAAGCAGAATAAATGTTAAAAAGGTGTTCCCAAAGGATGGGAAGTAAGATCATTGAATTGTAATAACTCAATTTCCATTTAAGCAATCGACATAAAATAATGTGGAAAACCATTTTCAGAACAACTATTTTAAGTAAGGCCGGTTGCTTTGTTAAGATGGCTTAAACAGAAGCTGAAATTAGCAATATTAAATCACACTGCCCATTTTTTTAGAAAGTATGGTTGCTTAAATTTGAGTGTATCGCTCATTTACGGTGCAATTGTACTCAAAGAAAAACTAGTATACTCAAGTACTCATTTTTAAGTACGTTTTTTTTTTGCAGTGTATGAATAGTCGAAATGCAAAAGGCGAAAAGCTTTTTTGAAAAAATCTCGAAAAACTGTCAAAACTTAACTATTGTTAATACAATAATATTTTTTCTTTTTAAAAATATTTTTCCTTCTTTACTAAAATGTGTAATTTCTTAGATTACTGAATAATTTATAATCTAAATTTGAATTTTTACATAACTTGCTTTGCAACTGGAATAATGATTTAACTGGTTTTGTAACTAGATGTTTCCCTATCCTATTTTTGTTCAGGAAGCAAAAGCACTATATGTAGTATTCAACTAATCAGAAATCACGTTCACGTTAGCCGGATATAACTGCTTTTGCATCTCTATAAAGCTTGATTAGCGTAGATATAGGAATAATTTTATCTCGATATTCTTTTTTAATTTTTTAATTAAATAACGGATTTTGCTTCTTTATTGTATTTAATACCCAAAATTATAAAGTGCCTATCGATACCAAAATCTAATTTTTCGTTTTTTAAAAATATAACTACTTTTGCATTTGGGTTACTCTATATACGAATCATATGAATATTTTAAAAGGTTTTCCACAATGACCCAGTCTCCCCTATATTAAAAAAACCCAACATTATCTGTTATGTAATGATTTGTGTAGATATAGGAATAATTTTATCTCGATATTCTTTTTTAATTTTTTAATTAAATAACGGATTTTGCTTCTTTATTGTATTTAATACCCAAAATTATAAAGTGCCTATCGATACCAAAATCTAATTTTTCGTTTTTTAAAAATATAACTACTTTTGCATTTGGGTTACTCTATATACGAATCATATGAATATTTTAAAAGGTTTTCCACAATGACCCAGTCTCCCCTATATTAAAAAAAACCAACATTATCTGTTATGTAATGATTTGTGTAGATATAGGAATAATTTTATCTCGATATTCTTTTTTAATTTTTTAATTAAATAACGGATTTTGCTTCTTTATTGTATTTAATACCCAAAATTATAAAGTGCCTATCGATACCAAAATCTAATTTTTCGTTTTTTAAAAATATAACTACTTTTGCATTTGGGTTACTCTATATACGAATCATATGAATATTTTAAAAGGTTTTCCACAATGACCCAGTCTCCCCTATATTAAAAAAAACCAACATTATCTGTTATGTAATGATTTGTGTTTGGACTTTTAGGTAGTTATTCCTTGATTGATTCTGAAACTTCAATCTAAATAATCAATTCGACATCAATTTGACCAAATTTGTTAATCTACTTCTTTCGTATACTTGAAACAATGCAGTTATTCATTAGTTTGTTGATATAATAGTTTGACTTTTGTTTACCGTGACAGAACGGGGTATCCCATTCTTTGATTTATAATGTTTATTCTAGAATCCATACCAATAGGTTAATTTTAAACTGATGTTAACAACGTATGTGTTTTTTCACACTCTTAACGGAGTCGCAATGCTATTTCAATGAGAGCTTCTACACGAGTACTGTATTGAAAAGTAATTTTTGTGTTCAAGAATTGGTTATGGGCGAATGTCGATCTCATTGAACTAAAAGGCGAAAATTAGCGTACAAAATTTATTAGATATAAAAAAATAACCACATAAAAGACATTACAATATATATTAGATTTGAGTGAAGAATATATCTATTGTTGTACATATCAGATGAGAATCCTTTTTTTAAGTAAACTTTGTTTATTTTTTATATAAGGAAACTGATCATGCAATCATATGTTTAGCAACTGGTAAAATACTTACCTCCACTCTAACTCAGCGCAATTTGTAAGCTTATTTTCTCCCTTTTAGTTCCATGTAGTTGTGATTTTGTTTCTGTATTAAAATTTAAATATTTATTTAATTTAATTTTTTATTATTTATATATTTAATTATATGTTTTAATTATTAATGTAATTAATTTATAGTAATTTAGGTAACATAATATTAATTTATTATTAATATAATTATTAATTTAATTATTAATTTAATTAATTTAATTATTTTTTTATTAATTTAATTATTATTTTTATTGATTTAATTAATATAATTATTAATTTAATTATTAAGTATTATTAATTTAATTATTAAGTATTATTAATTTAATTATTAATTTTATTAATTTAATTATTAATTTTATTAACTTAATTACTAATTTTATTCATTTAATTATTAATTTTATTAATTTAATTAGTTTAATTATTAATTTAATTAGTTTAATTATTAATTTAATTAGTTTAATTATTAATTTAATTAGTTTAATTATTAATTTAATTATTAACTTAAATATTAATTTAATTCTTAACTTAATTATTAGTTTAATTTTTAATTTTATTCATTTAATTATTAATTTTAATAATTTAATTATTAATTTTAATAATTTAATTAATTATTTTAATAATTTAATTATTAATTTTAATAATTTAATTATTAATTTTAATAATTTAATTATTAATTTTAATAATTTAATTATTAATTTTAATAATTTAATTATTAATTTTAATAATTTAATTATTAATTTTAATAATTTAATTATTAATTTTAATAATTTAATTATTAATTTTATTAATTTAATTATTAACTTAAATATTAATTTAATTATTAACTTAAATATTAATTTAATTATTAACTTAAATATTAATTTAATTATTAACTTAATTATTAACTTAAATATTAATTTAATTATTAACTTAATTATTAGCTTAATTATTAATTGTATTCATTTAATTATTAATTTTAATAATTTAATTATTAATTTTAATAATTTAATTATTAATTTTAATAATTTAATTATTAATTTTAATAATTTAATTATTAATTTTAATAATTTAATTATTAATTTTAATAATTTAATTATTAATTTTAATAATTTAATTATTAATTTTAATAATTTAATTATTAATTTTATTAATTTACTTAGTTTAATTATTAATTTAATTATTAACTTAAATATTAATTTAATTATTAACTTAAATATTAATTTAATTATTAACTTAATTATTAGCTTAATTATTAATTGTATTCATTTAATTATTAATTTTAATAATTTAATTATTAATTTTAATAATTTAATTATTAATTTTAATAATTTAATTATTAATTTTATTAATTTTATTATTAATTTAATTATTACTATAACTTATAATTTATAGCAGTTTTATTAAATTATTAATTAAAGGAATAATTTAATTATTAAATAAATACATTATGTAATTATAATTAAATAAATTATTTAATTATATTTAAATAAATTATTTAATTATATTTAAATAAATTATTTAATTATTAATTAAATTATTTAATTATTAATTATATTATTTAATTATTAATTATATTATTTAATTATTAATTAATATATTTAATTATAATAATTTAATTGCTTATTTATTAATTTAGTCATTAATTAATAATATTAGTTTAATTATTAATTAAGTAAATAATTCAAATGCATAATTTAAATTTAATTTTTAAATTAATAATTAAAACGCATAATTTAAATTTTAATTTAATTATTTTAATGATGTTTTATATGTTAAATTATTTGTATGTTAATTGAAATTACTTGGATAAAATAACTTTATAAGGCAATTTAATATGTATATGCGTTTGTGTATTGATGCCAATAAGTGTACACATTGGACATATATTCTCTAGTTAAACAAAATTACGCCTTATTATTTTTTTGCATTCATTTTTGAGTTTTAGACATATTTATTGTATTAAACTTAATTTGATATTCGAAGCGTACATATTAAATGTAAGGAAAATTTTTTTCCTTTCCGAAAGGGGTTACGGATAACGTGACATGGGGGAAGTGGGGTGTAGGAAAGGATGAAAACTAGCGTGACGTAATAAATGAAGAAAACTCAAAACTTTATTACACTTTAAAAAGTTTATTTCTATGGCACTAACTCATTTAAAGTGTTATTTCATTACGAACTGTGTTATTCACAACATTTATGGAAACCCCCTTCTTCTAACCTCTGCGTATCCCGGTGCTTCCTTTCCAAGTGCTCAATTCATTCATGTCATTAAAAGTTGTCCCCTCCACAGGTGCAGCGAGCAACAGGCTCCCCATGTGACGTCACTACCTTCGAAGGTGCGATGACGTCAGAAGCGCATCGTCTCGAGGCCACGCCCCCTGCCGTCTCAGTAAAAGCGCGCGCTCAAGAAATCGAGGCCCGAGCGCTAGCATCTGGAAAAGGCCCTTCCACACCTGTGGCTCCAAAGGAAGAACCACAGGTAACTAATTCGCTCCGAAACGATTCTTTTCCAGATCGGCTCTCTTCAAATCATCTGCTGGAGTTGATTTGTAAAGATATGGGATAGAGTGGGAGGTAAACAAACTTTTTTTGTTCGTATCCGTCCTGTTGTGAGCATCTGTTTGTGGGATACTATTTCGGGTTTATTGCGAAGGTTTGTTTTATTGAAGCGTGGGAGTGGATAGAAAGGGGTGGCAGTAATTCAATAAGGACTTTCTATAACTTAGTTTTAAATTCGGATTTTTTTTTTAAATCGTATTTGATGTTATTTAAAAGTGTTTTTAAAACTGATATAAGAAAGTAATTTTATTTTTATTTATCATAAGGTTTTTTTTTTACACAATAACATAGATAATGTTTTTCCCTCCTCTTTTTATTCTTTTTATTGCCTTCGTTTTTATATACCTTAAATTTCGTGTCAAAGGCTTCTGCTAAATAGTGAGAAACATGTGAAATTACTTCATGTTTAAATGGCAAAAAATAGTTTAAGGTTCTTTTCAAAAAGAAATCTTAACTTAGTAATTATTGTATTTTTCAAATTTCGCTTTGATCGTTTTGCTTGCAAAACCGATTTAGATGTAAGTTACTTTTCAACTTTATTGAAACCCATGTTAGGCAGAGGTAAGGTCAAAATACAAAGAAAAAACTTAGTTTAATAATATTTTTAATTTTTAAATACAATTCTTATAAAATTGAAAGAGTTCCAAACTTACTTTTGAAATATTTATTAATTAAAAATCTTACACATTCCTTTCCATCATAGCACTTTATAAAGTCGGCCTTGTTTTGGCCGTATGGTCGGATGCCATCCGATGGAGAAAAAAATCATTGATAATAAATTTGGGGTGCAAAACTTTAGCTCTACTTTTATTCTTTTATAATTTAAACATCGAGATTACTAAATTATATATTAAGTAAACAATTTTAAAAATCATTTTTGAACTTGCCCCTTCCCCTAAGAGATATAGGTTAATATAAACTAAATGGGAACTAAAAACACCCCTAAAATTTTCAATAAAAAGTTTTCATAGTTAATATTTTTACTGCTATGGGTTGAGATGTACATAGGAGGTAAGTTTATAAAATTCAATAAAAATATTGAAACCTAATTTAAATTAAATGTATTAGAATTTGTTAAGAACTATCGTTTAAAGTATGAATAAATTCATTAGACTCTTGTAAATAAATTCAAATTTAATTACTTTCATTTTTGAAATTTCGTCAATGGAAGTTTGTTGCAACTTCTTCAGCTTTGTCGGACTATATTTGGATAACCATAAATTATATTACTAACCTAGTGATTGGCTGATCTTTAAATTTAAAGTCAAAGATCTCTAGTTTTTAAAGCAATATTCAATATTTTAATATTTATATAAAAATCTCAATATTACAATATTATCATAGATTATTAATTAATTAAAATTTAATTGTTTTTATTTATTTATTAAATTCCTATTCTATTTCACTTCATTGGCACTAGTTTGTAATGAGTGTTTATGATGATTTGGTGTCCTTTAGTGTTTTAAAAAATAGTAAAAGGTGTTACTTAGCTTTTTCGCTCGGGAGAACCATAAACTCGAGACATTTTCCATATTATTTGTTGAATTTCTTACAGTAGTACCTGAGTGTCACCTGTCGACCGCTAATGGTTAATTATTAGAGAAACAATTTCAAATAAAAGTAATTATGACCAAAGAACTTCAAAAACTTAGTCTAGATTTAGACACAATGAGATTTAAATCAGATATTTAATATGGGCAGCCGTATTTTTAAATGGGCAGTCACATATTTAAAATGAGCAATCGTAAATTCAAAATGAACAGTCGTAAAATTTTAATGGGCAGTCGTAAATTCCAAATGGGCAGTCGTAAATTCCAAATGGGTAGTCGTGAGTTTCAAATGAGCAGTCGTAAATTTAAAATGTGCAGTCATGAGTTTTATAATAATAATTTTTGTAATTTTCTTATTAAAAAGAAACAATTAAAAAATGTCGGTAATCGTTCCCAATATTTGGGCAGACGTATTTTTTTAAATTGGGCAGTCGTGATTGTTTGGAGTAGTTGGGCAGTCGTAAATCTTCGCTTTGAATACACCTTGGAGTAAATTAAATATATTTTTAGTAGGGAAGAGTTACAATAAAAATTGACTGAAGTTCACAATTTCCTATTTATCTGAAAATGCATTTTAGCTCTATTTTTTTTATAAATAATATGTGCGAAGTATGATTGATCACGACGCTGTGAATCATTCTGGCACCTTCTTGATTTCTTTTGTTTATTAGGTGAAGTTTTGTCGATAAGCCAAATTTTAAACGTCGGAACAGGGGAGAGAAGAAGAATCGTATTCCACTATAAGACAAAATGAAAATTCAAATGATACATTGTTATTTCTGTTTTCAGCTAGCTACCAATTTGTATTTAGTATTTAGATTTAGGAAAGGGGAGTGTTCACATATTACGGGATGCTTTATTTCGATTTTCGACACAAGCTTGAATAAAATTTATGAAATATGAAACTTATGAATAAGTTTGTCAGAATTTTGAAAATCCAATGGCGATTTGTTTTATCAACTACAAGTGTAGTTGACATTCAATTACAAATATTCGGTGCCACTTCATTACATTTTGACTAAATATATATTAGATAACTTCGTTACGGAAAAAGTTCGCATCATTTTGTTCTCTTTACTGAGAATTAAAAACAGCCCTTAAAGAATAGTATACGTTAAAGATTCATATTAAGACATATATACGTACAATTTGTAGAAATATACAACCAGAATAAAAAGGTAGAGATAATGAAAAATAAGAGTTATTCCTTAAAAGATACCGAGATGATAAAAATAAAAAAATATTTTTGTTTATAATATTCTCATTTTGCCCACTTTTCTCTAATGAGTACGTGGTCCTTTATTGAGTACGTGGTCCTTTATTGAGCACGTGGTCCTTCATTGAGTAAATGGTCCTTTATTGAGTACGTGGTCGTTTATTGAGTACGTGGTCCTTTATTGAGTACGTAGTCCTTTATTGAGTACGTGATCCTTTATTGAGTACGTGATCCTTTATTGAATACGTGGTCCTTTATTGAGTACGTGGTCCTTTATTGAGTACGTGGCGCTGTACGGTGCCACGCGTCACCGTATTTACTAGCTCATAAAGTAATAAAAATTTAAATTTTTTTTATTTAATCTTTTTTTACCACCACCCAAAAAAGAGCCTTAAAAAAACTTTTAAAAATCAATAGTTGAATTGTCTTAATTTAAATTGTATGTTTATTGCTAGAAAAACTGGAAATTCATGAACGACTTAAGTAGTTCAGTTTCGTCAGAGGTTAAAGGCTTTTAAAGTTTATTGTTGGTTAAAACGTCTTGTGTATTTTTATTTTAAAATCAACTCATACATTCTCATTTATTAGGCAAATTGAGAATAAAAATAAATTTAGCAAGTTAAAAAGTTTAATTTTCATTTAAAAAAAATGTGTAGATTTGGTTTTCGAATGTAGGATTTTAAGGTATTTTTTTAAAACAAATTTGTTATTTTTACCAACCACCAAAAGAGAATTTTCTTATGGATTTGATTTTCGAAATATAGGGATTTTAAGTTTTTTTTAATAGAAATTTGCGGTTTTGACCCCCAAAAGAACCTTAAAAAATTAGTAGCCAAATTGTCTTATTTCGTGAAAAAAAATTTAACGGCTTTTTAAGTTTATTGTTAGTTACAACTTCTTTTGTATTTTTTTTTCTTTAAATCGTCTCATAAGTTTTTATTTATAATGCAAATTGAGAGTAAAAATAAATTTAGCAAGTAAAAAAAAATATTTTTCATTTGAAAAAAAAAATGTTTTGATTTAGTTTAAGAATTTTTTTTTTTTTAAACTTTAAAATATAGATTTAAAAAAAAATATTATTTAACTACAATTAAAAATATTGACGACCAATTACCCTAGACCTAGCAGATTGGTTCTGTCTAATACATCCTAAGGATCCGCAATGGCTATTTAATTGCTTTTAAAAACAATTTATAAATTTATAGCAAATAAAGAATAAATTTAATGTCATCCCCTCTGCCGCATTCATTATTTTCTTTTTTGGTTTTTTGATTGTTTAACATATGAAAATCTTATCGAAAACTTCTTCGTAATCAATTAATTAGCGAACTTAATTAAATATTTGCTTTTAAACATGAGTTATTTATTAATACGAGTTATGAGAGTTATCATGTTATTCATGTTATTTATTAAAAAGATAATTACTCATTACTCATGCTCGAACTTAGTTTGCTGGTAATTATGAAGCAAATATTTTATAGTGTGCATAAAAAGTAGGATGAAAAAAGCCCGTAATTTTTAATAGCCCCCCCCCCCTCCCTTTTGCCGCCTTCATCTGTGATGCTTTTATATTTTTTTATATTTGTTTATTCGTTAATTACCCGACATTTTGAGACACACAGTTTTTAAAGAGTTTACACCTTTGTCATATTTTATAATTATATATTTCGTATTAAAATGCGAAGTGTAAATATAAAAAAAAACTCTTAATGAACTTTTTTTTTTTAATTCTAAAAAATACTTGCATTAAATAAATTATCATTAATTTTAATAAACATAAGCATTTAATGAATTATTTCCTTTCCTATTTACTTTTTTGAACACCGCGATTTACCTTTAAAATAGCTTAAATCCAGCATTTTTTTTCTGTTTTAGAAAAAAAAGGAAATTGTTTTCTTTTAAGAGTATCAAAAGATTGTTGACATAAATTCTTAATTAAAAAAGGTTCAAAAGAACCGTACGCTATCATGAAAATTTCTTTTAAACAAGATTTTAATGAAGTTGCTTTTTATTATTTAGTGTTTCTTGAGATTGTTTGTTGGATTTTTTTTTTTACGAATTTGTTATTGTTAATGTAGATTTTATTTTAAATGCTAGGGTAACAAAATATGATTATTCATCTTTATATTTTTTTAAAAGTTATAAATAGCTAAACATATAAAATAAGTAAAATTCGTGTATATTATGTTTAATTGATTCTAATAAGAAATTCCTTAACTGCAATAATAATTTTTAAAAAACTCTCCTGTTTCCAGTTTTAAATTAACATAATTTTGTGGGAGATAAATTTGAAATATATATAAAAATCTGTTTACTGCCACTAAACATTAAATTATGAAACTTATTTTTATTTCTTAAATCTGATAGAAGAACATCAGCTTACTAAGGTCGCTTTTTCATGCACCGGGAAAGCCGGTGATGGCACCGGCGCCTGATGTAATGTTACAGTATATAATTCAGGACTACTAGTGTATGTTAAATATTACTATACCATGGAGGTAAGAGTTGCAGGAAAGAGCATTGGGCTTTGAAGCTTTCACTTTTACCGTGGCGCCATCTTTGCTACACCAAGAAATACTATTTCGATTAGCTTAAAGCTATGCGTTTTATTTTATTTTGGCGACATTTTTAGTTATTTCGGTAGCATGGGGTTTTGTGTAGCTTTGTATTGCACAAATAGTTTTTTTAAAAAAGAAGATCCCAAGATTAACTGTTTATAGGGAAATCCCCTTTTATATTCTTTTTAAAAAAATTGTTATTGTGGGTCAATGCTATGGAGAATAAGCTTATTTCCTTAAGTTACAAAATCTAAATTTTGAAAGTGATTGTTACAAATTTCTTATAATTTATAAATTTGGTTGAGCTTTGTGACTCAGATGTCGAATTACCAGATTTTGCGACTAATTTTCACGACTTAAGTTTGTGCGGCGGGCTAAATTTAGATTGATCAAGTTTTTTTAATAAATGATTAAAACCACTCGACTAATTAACAAATTCCTGTATATTTTATTTATAAATTAGTACTGATTTATGTGCTTTATATACAACAAAGCTATAATTTGAGTGGGCGATAATAATGTTTTACTTTTGAAATGTTTACATATAATGTAACAAATATTACTCCATACTGTATGCAACTTAAAAGAAAGTTTATAAAAATATTGAATTCAATAAAAATCTAATGTTCAAAATCTATTTTGTATAACATTTTTAAAACAAATTTATAAAAGCATAAACATTATTTTTTTCACAAGGTTTATAATAGAAATATGCCCAATTTTCCATATTTTCTGTTAAATATTTTTATGTTTTTAGCTTAACTTAACAACACTGTGTATCATTCAAGGTAAATACGATTTTTCAGTAAATTAACGGGCTACGGATATTGTTTTAATTCGTGTTTTTTTTTAAACGAATGCACGAATTCACGGTTATAATTAATTTCCTTAAGAGTTTTGTAAGAAAGTTGAATGTATTTTACAATGCTCTCTTTGCATTGCTGCTGTTTATTCTAGACAATTCCGACAACATTATCTTGTTCTTGTTTGTGAAGAATGTGAAATGTTTTTTCGGCTAAATATATTAGAAAATTAATATGAAAATCTTAAGTGTCATTATGCAAAAAGCCTCTGATGTTCTTAATTGAATTCAACTGAATAGATCTTGTTCGCCTTATGCTCTGTATATTCAATCAATAGTTCAAGGTTCATTACTGGAAAAACCTTTATGTTAAGAAGGAATCTGTAAGCGTAATTATCAATTTTAATCTTGTTGCTTTTTTCACAATATTATTAATTTCAGTTTTAATCAAACAAAAATATAAACAATTATCATAATTAAGTGGTTGCTATATATATAAAATATATAAAGCTATAATTATCATTTTTATTTGTTTAAAGTAATTAGAATTATTATAGCATATATATATATATATATATATATATATATTATATAAATTTTTACTCTAAGAGAAGATCAAATGTTATTTTTTTTTAGTCACCCAATTTCTTCATTAACAAAAAATTTTGATCAAGTTTTAAATACTCTGCCACCAAACTTTTCACTTCTTCTACCACAGCTCATATATTTTTATAAGGGAGCGTTCACTTACTACGTCACGTTATTTTTATACTTTTGTACACCTCCTCCCCCATGTCACGCACTGTCACGTTGACCTTACCCCTTTTCCATGTCCCGTCAAGATTAGTTTTTGTAGTTAGTTAAAAACCAGCCATTAAAACTTCCATTATGTGTATTCTTCAAAACATCTTATAGAAAGATAATGATTCCTATAAAAGCGACTTGTATCAAAGTTTGTGAAAGAAATTGAAAAAAAAAAATTCGACGGCGCGCTGCAAATGAGAACACTTCTCCATGACACGTCACAGTCCCTCCCCCTTAAAGTTGGTGACGTAATAAATAAACGATCCCTAAGTTAAATAACAAATCCTTCTTTTCCACAGGTAACTCCTGACAGACGACGCAGCGAAGGGGACATCTTCCTCCGCTGCAAGCCCCGCTCCACCCCTCCGCCGGTGGCTCCCAAACTCCGGCGAGTGAGTCTCGAACACGCGACTCTCCCCACAGTCCTCGAGCGCAGCCCACCCAACAGCAGGACCGTCCTCTCGAGTGTTCTCGAGAGCACAACAACTGGCGAGAGACTCGCGACTGTCCCGACGACTGCTGCGACGTGCCAAGCTTCTAATTTAGCCCCATTCACAAGCAGGGGTGACGTCACGGACGGTTTTAGTCCCGCTATCTTTAGCCGCTCCCTTCCGATACCTCAGCAGCATTCGCCCCTGGATGACATTATAACGGCCCTCGAGAAGATATGCGACGAGTTTGCTGAGCCTGACAACGCTTGCAGAACGGACCCCGGTGGGGGACGACGCTTTTCGTCCTCCGATCAGCGTCCTTCACTCCAGCGTGCCAACAACAATGACGACGTCTTCGAGCGGGAGTTAGCTGGACAATCCACTTCGTATCGGTATGGACCTTCGCAGGAGGCTGCTTGCCAGGTCTCTGAGAAGCAGTTTTTCAACGAGGAATTCAATTATGTGAACCCGACTTTTTTCGCTGAGGAGTCGGAACCGATCCTCTACCGCTCAGCGTTGCTGTTTACCCCGAAATCGCCCCAAGTGACACCCACCAGACACGGTGTCGAAAGATCCTCTGGGCTGACGAAAAGCTCGACCCAATCCAGTGAGGATTGCAACTTTTTAAAGCTCGATCAGGAAGAAGCACCACATAACAATGAAGCGTCCAGTGCGAAACCTCCACTAAATGTAAAAAAGGCTGTTGTTGCATTTAAGCCAGATCTGCCTAAGATCTTGACTTCATCTTCAGGAAGGAATCCTGATAGGAAGGGTCCCAATGGCACGAGACGGGATAGCAGTCCGTCAGAAGAGCTCGAAATCGTGAAGAACATCCTTGCAAAGTTGGATTTCCAGAAGTACAAGCGTAGGTTGTCTTTGGATACAGATCGGAAAACATCTGCCATGGAGGAGAAATCACCAAAGCCGCCTCCCAGGATTCAAAAGCCAAGCGGTGGGAAGTTTAAAGACCTGTTTGATATTTTGAAATCAAATCCAGAAAGTTCAGGTTCTAAGAAAAGCCAATTTGTATTAAGTCGAAGTTTATCTTTTTCCAATGCTGAAGAAAATACCTATACAGAAAGAGATGAGATGGATAAGAAGCTTTCGGAAAATCCTAACAAACTGTGCACATTACCTCGGAGGAAATGCCCTACTAGTCAACCTATCAAGGTAAAATTTGAATAATTTTTATTTCACGCTATGTCTTATTCACTTAATTTTTGTAACTACATATTGGGTGACTGTACCAATTGCTAACTAGTTTAAACCTATTTCCGACTTCTGCCAAACATAACAAATCCATGTGTCTGACTACTGGACTGTAAAATGAAATTTTCCTAAAATTTAAAAACCTTTGAGTAACATTGATTGAATGGACTATTAAATAAACCTTACCCCTTGTCATGATCGTCACGTAACAATAATCGTAACATAGATTGAATGGACTATAAAACAAATTGCTATGCTGCGAGTGTCAAATATTTTTTTTCCAATTGGTTGGTAACAGGTACTTGATTGGTAACTGGTGTATTCACCCTAATACAAATGTGAATTTCAGAAGTTTAGTGTAAATTTTCACTGTATAATTATATATGCTTACAATTAATCATTTTACCACCTTATACGGAAAATATTTTAAAGTTGAAGTTTTTATTTACGTATTAAGAGTGCAAGATACTTTCAAAACAGCCGAAAATCACCAAAATATCTGAATTTTGTTTTTTTGCTATAATACAATTTACAACTTCCACTATCATGGTAAATATAATTTTCAAAAATATATAAATAGTACATATAAATAGTTAAACCTATTTTCATTAACATTTCTCATATTTATATTAAATATAACTGTTATGTTGCAAAAATTGCAAAAGAATTGTTTCAAATACAAAAAAGTTTTCATAATAAACTGTACCTTTAATTAATTTTCAAAGACAATTTAAAAGTCTGATGAAAAAAAAAATTATTCAATTTAATTATTCATGATTTTTTTTTATCTTGGAAAATCTTAATGGTTCAACCAGAGTAAAGTCTTCCTTGGCCATGTGTATTTAAATATCTTCCTTTTCTTGTTTCCCCACCTTTGTGAACGAAATTTCGATCTTCGAAAAATACTTATATCTTTAAAAAATATCCTATGGCTGAAAGTACTATACTGTCACGAAAGATTGAAATATAAAGTGTCAATATGATTGTACGAGTGCAATTTATTTTATTTTCATTTTTAAAAAGTCTCATTTATTTGAAAATAACATAACCACAATTTAAAAAACGTGTGTATATTACAAAAAGCGATATCCCAAAATTGTATTATATAATTTAATAAGGCAAAAACTTCAATTTTTTTTACTTATTTGCAAACAAAAATAAATATCTTATGTAATTTTAGTTATCATTTCAATATTGATGAATAATTTTTATGAAATTTGGCATTTCAATATATGTCATTTACATAATAATTACTAGAAAGTATTAAAATTTGAAAAACGGATTTTCAACTATATGCACTTTTTTTTCTTAGTTCGTAGTAAGAACTTTAAATATAATATATTAAATGTCATTAAAAAATATCACATTTGAATCGAATCGCTGCACATCTTTCGGACTTCACTGTAAATGTAGATTCATGTGGCTTTCTAGCATCAAAGGCAAGTAACACAACTAATTACTCATGGTTTATTGATAAATTAAGCTTTTTCTTTACACAAGCAGACAAGAATGCCGTAACAACGATGTCTATTAAAAATTAAGAAACCGAGGATAATTGTTGAAAATTTTAATTCTTCAATTTACAATATCGAATTGTAATTTTATTAATTATAAAATGTTTAATTATTGTAAGACATTTGATGTTTTTTTTTATGTTAAAAGCTAAATTACATAACTAGAGTGAATTGTTGGAGTAAATATATTAAGCTATGTCATCTAACCTTGTCATCAAGATTAGTTGGCACATTGCGTTGGGCAAGTTGGCTTAAGTCCACATTAGAAGATTTTTTCTTATGCAACCCTGTTTAAACTCTATAAGTTAAAGAGCGTTCATTTATTATGTCACGCTCTTTCTCATCTTATAGGAGGGGGTCCTACCACGTGTCACGTCAACTTTCCCCCACCCTCTTTTCACGTCACGATACATTTTGCAGTTAAAAACCTTCCACACTGCATTTTACAAAACATCCATTAAAGAAAGATCGTGATATCTATAAAAAGTGACTTGAATCAAAGTTTGTGAAATTCTCTTCTCAATGTTTCGCAACGTTACACCAGCACTGAGAACCTCCGTCACTCCAGTTACACATAATAGACCCCCACCCCCTCAATAATACGTAACGTAATATATGAACGGCCCCTTAGCATGTGTAGTCTCCGTTGTAGATAAACTAAATTAATGATAGAGAAACGAACTCGTTATTTAAACAAATTTTCTATTGACATAAATGACCGACATTCAAGATTCTAATGTGTCTTTGGAAACATTTACGAACCGTGTGATACATTGAGGGAATAAAGGAATGGTATAGAAACGTCGGCGCCGTGTCGATTAGCGGCATATTGTAAAGGGACATTTACATCTTTTCTTTCCCAAACTCATTTCTTTTTAAATATAAATAAAATTACGCTTCTGCATTATTTCAAGCATAGGATCTAAAATTGACCAATTTGACATAAACTATTAGCTTTGCTACTTTGAACTTTCAAAGTCAAACTAACAGAAAAAGTCAACTGATGTGATTCATGTCATTTTTACTTAAAGTAGGCATTTTTAAAAACATATATTAATAGTACTGTAAAGTAATTGAAGCTCTGTGCGTTGAGCTGTGCTCGAATAAAGGAGAAAGTGGTTTATAACAAAACGCGTATACCTTCGCGGTCAAAACGTACGCCATGACTGGGTGTACATACTTGCTACTGAAGGTGGCGTACCATCACACAATCTTTACATTGTAGAAACTTGGAAAAGAACATGCAAATTTCTAAAGAAAATTGTAATAAATTAATTGTTTCATGTACTTTTTTTATACATTTTGTATCAATCTCACAAAAGTTCTTAACTTGAGCTAAATCATCGGAATTATCCCTACCTTCGTTACTAATAGAATTATCTTCCATGAGTTTATTTTTACTGTCACTCATTCTGCTTTTAATTAAATTCATATTAAAAAAGTATGTGAATAGAAAAGAAAAGCATACTAAAAAGATTTTTTTTTTAAATACGGGATGGTTACATAGTTGGGCGATGGCCATTGCTTGGCTGCATCGAATTTAGTTGTGTTTGCATAATGAAACATTATTTTTCCTAAACTACTTCGCTAATATTTTCAACGAACAAAGTAGTTAAAACACAGCAAAGACTGGTTTATTATGGGTAGTAAAACAGCCAAATAAGGACCATCCAACAATTTGTGACCACCCTGTATGTTAAAATCAGTGTTTCGGTACAGAATAAAATGTTTATGATTTAAACTGTTAAATGCTTAAAAATTTGTTATATATTTTTTATTAAAAATATTTTTTCTTGAACAATTTTCCTTTTCCAGAAGGGTGCTCCTCCATCAGTTCTATCCGTGGCCTCTTGCCCCAGCATCATGAAACTGTCCGACTTACGCCTCGACCCGACCCTCGACGAAGGCCTCGCCTCCGACTCCGACTACGTCACCTCCTCCCCGACCCCCAGCCTCACATCCAGCCGGTTAGACCACTACCGGACTGACCCGGATCCCCTTTCCACCTTCCACCCACACTCATCTCGAATCGGTCTTCTGAGGTCCGACAGTGAAGCATCTGCTAACCAAGCAACTGACAAGCAGCGCAAGAGACGCAAGGGCATTTCGAAGCAGCCGGACACTGCAAAGTCCGGGACCGGACGTTCCCTGACTTACCCTCCGCAGAAGAAGGGGTCTGTTGATGAGGGAGTGAAGTTCACATCTGTAGACAGCAATGGGATGAAGTCACTCAAGACACTGACCGAGGGGTTAGCTAGGCCGGACTCAGCCCGGCTGTTGAGTGATTTGTCATTGGCTGATAGCCAATTGTGCCCGAGTGAGGGGACTGTGGATGAGACTTATCAAGATATTGTAGATAGGTGAGTGGTTTGATTATTTTTTTTACCTCTTGCCTTTCAATAGAGAACAATTGGAATCGTAGTAGTCATATTCTATCCTAAACATGTTTTTACGCAAGGCTGAGAATACAATTAGGCTAACTGTGTACTGGCAATTATCGGACATGCAACTAAACTATTTAGGTGCATGCAACTGAAAAACTCAAATCGAATCCGCTCACTGAGCAGCTCTTAATTACATAAAATGTCCTTTCGCTCGCTAATTGCTTTGACAAGTAATTGACAATTTGCGAGTATGGTAATACGAGTTAGACGATTTTCATTTTAATTTTGGCGATTACGAAATCTAAGACCTGTCAGCACTGAGTTGTTTGCTATTAAATAATCAGAATAAGTTTTTCTGTGATTTTTTAGTTGCTCAGTTGATTAAAAGTTGCAGTACAATTGTTGCTCGTGCGCTGCTAGCATTAAGCCCCTTCTAAATGGACGAGATAAACGCGCGCGAGCTTTTACAGAGGCTATATCTGATTGGAGCATTCAATTTATAATGTATATTATTGTTTCGGGCTTCAATAGCCACAATATATTTTTGTACTGTGATACAGCTGGTCAAGCTGTGTCCATGGACATCGATAATTCTAAACAGAAAACACTAGGTCTGTTTGTATTTTCATTCATCCAATTTTGTACACAATCACCAAAGCTTGTACTAGAAATAGATTGTGACAGCTGTTTAGAAGTGATGTCTGAGCTCTAATAAAGTTATGCCACTTGTTGAGATGCGAACATTTGAGTTTTGATAGAAATGACTTTGATTTTATTGATTACAATAGTCAATTTTTCTTAAATTAGAATAAATGTTTAGCCAAATATTAACTAGATTTTCAATAATTACAATATTATATTAAATAATTACAATATGACAAATATTAACTAGATGTATTAACTAAACTTTAACTAGGCGAGTGTTTTTTGAATGAATTCTGTATTCAATTTGTTATGAAACTATATACTCAGTATTAAATTAAACTAATTATTAGCGCAAGATTATTAGTATACTTATCGTTATTAGCAAAAACGTTCTTTATAAAGTTCTTCCATTTGCGAATTGATATATTTAAAAGTTATCCTTAAAAATATGAATTTCGATTTTTCATAGAATGTAATTAAATGCTACTTTTAGCTAGAACCTCATTATAAAATCTTTAAACTAAAATCAGGATCGCTTAAATATTTATGTTTGTTAAATGAAATGGTAAGTCCAATTATAAAACGTAAAAGAGCACTCTTCAGAGCAAGTCTTTTTAGTAAAGTTTCGCGTGTATTGAGGTAAGGGAGTTTTATTTAATTTGTTTGAAAAAAATCTTCTAAGCAAGCAGGTAAGACATATTTCCTTTTTTGGCATGAAAAATGTTTTTAATAAATTGGTAAAATTCTTAGTCAAGATTTTTTACAAGTTGTGAAAAAATACCAAGCGCAATGACGGATATATTGGAGTGAAGATATCTTCCGTTTAGTGGCTTTGAAGGAAAGACTGCGTATGAACGATTTTATAAGTTGTGTATACATAGTAGATATGCATGGTAAGTTTAACAATCATTGAAGTAACTTACGCAGTTGAGTACAAATATATAACTACATTCTAAAAATACTGATTTTTTTTAAAAAGAAATCATCTCGGTTTCTAAGTAGCGAGTAGCCAACTGGTCGAAAGAGACTGACTAAAATGTAGCCATAACAACTTTAAACAAAACTCCTTACACAAACCTGACACTAGAAAACATTAAAAACAGAGGGCGAACCTCCAAACTCAAACATTACTAGAAAACTCTACACACTTTGAAATAGTAAGCTTGCACGGTCAACGTTCATTTTAGATATATGTAACTTAACATGTTTACGTAAAAAAAAGCTTGATATAACGCGCAGAGTTATACGATTTTATTGTTTGTAGAATCACTATCAAAATTTGTGCAGAATTGTCATCTATTTAACCTTACAAGTAACACTTCGTGGCCCACGAACTGTTTAATCTCCCCTCTTAACATTCAAGCTTAACCGCTAAATTCTCAATTAAGCCCAAAAGGGACAGTCTGTTCGTATCAACGAGTATATACTTCATTTAACGTAATAAAAATGTTTAAAAAATTTCAAAAAGCAACGTGTTACTGTCGGGGTAAAAACAAATTAGACTTTCAAAAACTGTTTTGTTAAAAGACGAGTTGCACCCTCCAAAGTTTCGAAATGTCTCAACTTCTTACTCTCCTGTTACAAACGCAGATGGTTTAGAGAATATGGCCCACCCTACATACCAAAAAGGGGGCACACAGCGAGTTTCGTTTGTTTATGTATGAATTGAAATAGAATGAAGATTGTGTTGAAATGTTAATACCACTTAAGCGCACTAAATCTGTCAGATTTGTAACTTCTAAATCGAAATGGCGCGTTAATGGCCCCAAATATTTCAGGACGTTTCTTCCTCTACAATATATACATTCATGGCACTTAACAACTTAACTTCTATATATTTCAGCGTTCTTCATTCCCCCACGGATCCACAACAATACCTCTCTGTGGACGGCAAACCCCACAAGAAGAAGCATCACAGTGATCCCGGAGGCGATGCTTCATCCCCCACCTCCTCTGAAGCATCCTTCATCGCTGATACCAAAGGCTCTTCCCGCAGCGAGCCCGAGCTTGGGGAGACTTCCTCACGGGCCACTCAGACATCTGAGGCATCTGAAGATCACCCGCAGCTGAAGTTGGTGATTGACGCCAATCAGGGGAGAGGTGGACGAGCCTATGCGAGCGGCTCGCTTACTTCGGGGGCTACACCTAGCAGGTGATTACTCAGTTGAAGTGAATGCGTTGTATATCGTTGGCTGAATTCACAAACCACGTACTCCTATAGCTGGAATTCAGCAGAAGTAACAAAAGCTGCTTGGCGGCGATTCACTTCTAAATGTGGAATTGTTTAAAAATAAGAAGTGATCGGAATACCTGAGCTTAGATTGTAGTTGAGGGATGGCTTAACGAGTCATGTGATTACCGAGCTCCTGTGGTGTGCTTTACGGTTGGCATGAATACGAACTTGTTCGTTCATAGTTGAAAAAGAAGCAAGCATTGCGACCAACGAAAACAACGACGCATGATCCTAATGCATCGGATCATTTGATGACTTTCTAAAAAAAATGCAAATACGCTACATCTGCTACGTTTTTATCATGGTAGTTACGTGGTTTGCGAGTTAAGCTGACGATACCTTGAGTCAATGCGCACTTAAGACAAATACTGTACAGAAATTAAATTTTAAAGCGAATTTTAGGGGAGAGGGACTTAAAAACTTCCGTGCGTGAAAAGTTATGAAGCACATTTTTATGTTTTATTCTAAAGAGAGAGAAAAATTAAGAGAACCTTAACACATGAGATTGTGATATGTACAGTGAGCCAATTGAACAGCCATAAGCCTGTGATGGGCTAGTCGGTGAAGCAGGGAACTCGTAATCGAAGGGTTGCGAGTTTCATTAGCATCGTCTCCCAAACAAACATTGCATTGACAGTGTATAGGACATGGTGTACGTTAAACCTGTCGTTGTTCAAATACTCTTACGTTCTTTGGAAGTTAGGTTTTTGGAAGTGATCCCGAAATTCGCCAATGCAGTAACTCTAGTGCTACATTAATTCAACCAACCGAATACCCAACTCTCAAATGATAGAGTGCATAGCGGCTCACAATCTCCGGTGTGAACATGTTAACTTGATATAATATAAAGTAAACCGTTTGGCTCTCTAAAATGTTTCTTTCTTATGTTAAAGCTTTACAACGCTCGTGTAAAATTAACTTTATAAGTTAACACACACTATATAGATATTTTGCTTTATGGATAATTTGTAGTAACTAATGTCTGTATATTTCAAACCGAATATCCTAAATTTGGAAAACTAGAGTGTTTATCGTGGTTCAGAATTTACACCAAATTGTTGGTTAAGACTAGTTGTGTGTAGCAGTCGTCGTTTGGACGAATACTAAGTCCTCGACGCAGCGCTATAACTATCTTTCCAGGGTGAAGAAAATCTTACATTTTATATAATCCCCAATCAGACAGTGATCCCTATTTCTCTTACTTCTTGGTATGTGTTCGTATTGTGTTGTAAAATTCAGTTTTAATTCGTTAATTTAAAATTACGCGTGTTTAATGACGCATTCGAATTAATTGATGCATAGTAAAAATATAAAAATCTCTTTTAATGAGAATCAGAGTTCAGTGCAAACTGTGAGTTTAATCCGGCTTCATTGTGTGTTATGCAAATATTATAAATCTGTCTTAAGTCATAACTAATTATTATATCATCGTAGTTAATTAAGAAAATTTTATGTTGTAAGATTATCAGTTAATTAATTATAACTAAAATTGAGACATCATTCTTAACCCTTAACGCTCGGTAAGCTCCGCTGCGGAGACATGTATTAATGCTATAGAAATCAAAATGGCTCCGCTATGAAGACATTTTCTGTTATCTCTTAGATGAAACGTTCAGAGCTAAAGTAGATCAAGTACGTAAATTATAGTTTTGAGATAATCAACGTTAAAGTTTAATAACTGGGGCATATACAGTATTTCATGTCATTGTGGCATGTTATATATCGGTCAAACAAAAAGAGCATTAAGATTTCGTATTAAGGAACACCAAGCACATACTGCCAAGTAAGAAATAAAGAAGTCCTCCATTGCGAAGCACTATTGGGAACATAATCATATATTTAATTTTTCTAACCCACATTTAATTTGCAAACCCAAATATCCAGTTGAACTTGACTTCCTGGAGGCGTTTCATATTTTTAGCAATATTGATTCGATTGTCAATGAAACATTTGCGGTTCCAGTATTTCCCGCTTGTTGGCATACAATAGTTAACTCCAACCGATTGAGATAGTTTTTGTTCTTTGGCAACACTTTCAATTCTGGGTTTATTTCCATTTTATTGTACACACAGACTTTTCATTTCTGCTGGTGAAGGGAGATGTATCTCCCGAAACATGTCCAGATCTCATGGATTTTTATTGCGAACGTTATATTTATATTTTAATATGGTTAAAGTTTATTAACACTAGTTGAATCCTAAAGTGATTTAGAAGATAATTTTCTTTTTGTTGTTGTAGTATGAAGACTAACTTAAATATGGGTCATAATTTGAAAATATACACCATTAACGAGTATTAATCCGCAATAAACAATTTTTTTTATACTTTTGGACTTAATCCACTCTAGCTCTTTTACTTTACGGCCCCTCGATAAAACACCAAAGATTTTCGCCAAACGACCGGCAGTGAAAAAATGGACACACAAATATGCTTAGGATTTAAAGTGTTAGCCACACACCCGAGATCTGTTGATCGTTATTATAATAAGTCTCGAGCGTTAAATGTTAAGTCAAAATTTATACTGGTTACGAAGAAAATTATTATGAACAATAACCGTTATTAACTAATTATAGTAAACTGATCGTTTAAATGGAAAGAAGTAATGGTTAAGGTTGGGTGAAAATTGTTCAAAATTAGGCACAACAGAAGTACATTTTTAATTTATGTACACAACAAAAGTAACATTTGTAAACATCCCCAAAAAAGACGGTAACAGTCCTATTGTCTTCTAATTACCGCCACTGGATGGGCAAGGGGGGGGGGGAGCTCCAGTTGAAGCGTCCCTTCCATTCCGTATACGCCACTGCCTTTAAGTGGTCCAAGAGTGGGAGTCCCAAATAACCATTTCTCTCCAAGTTTATTTTCCCACTCTATTAATAACTTCCAACACCACTACAGCGTCACCCTTTCTCTTCATTTCCAGTCACTTTCTCTTCCCTGAGTCGGGCAGTCCTCACCGCGCGCCCATTGACTCCTCCAAGAGCCCTCAAGAACAAAGGCGTTACTCGAAGCGACGCCTCAGAGGCCCCTATGGGGAAATGCTCGAAGAAGAGATGCGGAAATCAGGTGAGAAGCAGAAGACAGCCTACAGCGATCTCAGCTTCCTCCAGGACATTGCACCAGGCAACCAGGATGCATCGACCACGATGGAACCCCCGACAACACCCAGGCCGGCCATGTTCCTGAGTAGCCAGTCTTTGGACGACGCCAGTTCGACTTCGTCCAGGAACGAGCTGTCCATGTGTGTTACCCCGAAGAGGAAGATTAGTGCGAATTATCCGTTGCTGTCTGATGGGGATGGGGCTGAGGCTGCTGAAGCTCAGGCGAGTGATGAAGCTCAGGCAACCCCTGAAAAAAAGGAGGAGAAGACCTCGCCTCAGCAAAAGGCCAAGAGGGATTCTGTCAGAAATTCTAGTCAAGACCGAAGTCTGGTAAGTCAGTTATCCTTTGTTTTGTGGTTTTGTAAAACTTGGACTTAACCAGCTAAAAAATTATCTAAAAACATTTATAGAAAACTTCATTTTTTTTTGTCTAGGGCTCTTAATGGCTAAATCGGCAGAGTACCGAGCTCATAATTGGACTATTTTGGGTTTTAATCTCATCTTGAGAGTGCAGCAAACTCGTAATCGGAGGGTTGCGAATTTTGTTCCTGGTCATATCCGCCAAAACATTCGTCGTATAGATGGGATTTGTTGAGCGTTTCGTTTGTCGTTGCAGTGGAGATTGTGTGGGAGTGCCAGCTCGGATGCTGTCCTCATGATCTGACCATGGTTCAAAATTACGTGGCTGTGTTCCCGGTTTTTTTTAGAGATAGATCATAAACCGTCGGCCATCAATTCCCCATTGTGTTGCTTTAGTGCGACATTAATTTAACTCATCAGCAGTTCTTTTGTGTTCAACATTCTTCAAATTCTGAACTTTACAGCATTATATATTAAAACCTGCATTAATTCACA
This sequence comes from Troglohyphantes excavatus, assembly GCA_963932185.1. Lineage (NCBI taxonomy): Eukaryota > Metazoa > Arthropoda > Arachnida > Araneae > Linyphiidae > Troglohyphantes > Troglohyphantes excavatus. The sequence continues at coordinate 51,910,378 of OZ010676.1, read as the reverse complement.
TTTTTCCGAGTTTTGTCTAATTTTTTTTAACTGGGTTAGTTTACTTTTGCAAAAAGAAAAACTGTCAAAGACATACTTGCATATTTTAAAATTTTCAGGAAAGCTATGCTAAATTTTCAGTTCCTCGTAAAAACGTATTATAACTCTTTCAAAGCAAAATACCATATATATCGGAAATGCTTTAAAATGCAATTCTTAAACACTTTCTTAATATTCTACTCACCAAGGCTAATATTTTTTTACGGAAATTTAAAAACAGCGATTTGACAGTAAAGGCGAATTATTGCTTATGGGTTCCAATAACGGTGTCACTATAAAAATTCATTTCCGATTTTAAAAATATTTTTTGAATGAATATTACATCCGTTACGTGGATATTAAAACCAATAATTTTATTATTTAAAACTAATAATAACTATTCATAGTTGATATTGAAAGCTATAAACCTATAAAGTTTTTTAAAACTCGATATTTTGAGTTATTTCTCTATTTCTATGGATTTTGAGACAAATTTACGGCGGAGTATTCGAGGTCTATATTAAAGGGTTATCTAAATATTTCTGGGACAAGACTATTAACGTGTATATATTTTTTAGAAACGTATACCAGTATAGAAATAACTCCACTATATTTTGAGAGTTTTTAATTAATTCAATAGGCTTTCTTTATATTTTTGTTCGCATAGCTCACGATATTGAGACATTTCATCGATTTTATCCTTTAAATAACTTATTTTCCTGTAATTCCAAAAATAAGCGATTGATTTTTGAATATTAAATATGGGCAGTCAGCGATCATGAGTCCCAAAATCAATAAATGTCTGTTTAAAATAATGAATGAAGTTTTTTACATGAACATGATTGAGGATTACATCATATAACCGGATATTTATTTAAAGATTGTAGTTTCAATGTGATCAAGATTGGTATAAAAAATTAAGCATGGTGAGACATATTTTCATAACAAGTATTGGTAATTTAATTATTCACCTCCATATTGTTGGCCTAATTCACAAACCGCGGATTCAGCAGCCGTAGCAAAAGATGCTTGGCTACGAATTAAAATTCGGAAATCACATGATTCTTTAATCACTTCTTGTTTTTAAACAATTCCGCATTTAGAAGTGAATCGCTTGAATTTTGTTCCCAAGCAACTTTCCGTATGGTTGCTGAATTTGTGGTTTGTAGTTACGTAGTTTGTGAATTAAGCCGATGATTTGGTGATACATTAAAGAGTTTGAGTCATTTAGTTTTGAAAATGTGATAATATTAAATGATTTAAATGTTACGTAAGGTTGGCAAAGCAAAAGCTGTTATGTATTTCTTTATATGCAAACAATCCCAAAAGGAGGTAAATGACAAAAAATTAAAAATTATAAAATTACTGTAAAGAAAGAAGAGTATAATTATATATTTTAATTAAACTTATTGTAAAAAAAGGCAAAACCACAAAGCTCAAAATTTATCTCAATATAACTAAATACACGTTCATACTTTCTTTTAATGCGTTTTGGACTGGTTATAAACAAGATTTTGATAAAAAATCACGATTGAAAAAACATTAAAATAGTTCCCTTTTGAGTACTCAAAACATGTTCGATTTCTCATAGACAAACCAAAATATATATGCCGCCAAAACATTTTTCCCTAATTTCAATTTTAAATTATAAAGACTGTATCAATATTCCTACATATCAACTTCCCGTGGTTGCAGATTTTTTTCGGAGAATTTGCGAAAAATTATTAGATTATTTCTTTTTACATTTTATGTCATTTTACTTTGAGATATTTTGTAATTTACATTTTTTTACCTCTCTCTCTCTGTCCTTACCATATAAAGAAATAAAGTGCGTAACCCAGTTTTTTTTTGACATCATGTAGAAATTGACTGATATGTTTACACTTTGTGCAATTGACTTGCTCGATTAGGTAAGGGAATTGCTACATTGTTTATTTGCATTTGTATTATTTTATTATGTTTCGGGCTGCGACAGATCATTTGTGCAAACATTTGAAAGTCAATGTGGTTTTCTAGCTACAAGAACCTATTTGTAGTTAATCCACTTTTTGAAATAGTTTTTTTTACATGTTTAAAAAACTCATTGCAAGAATCTGTTTGAGTCAGCTGTCAGAAAAAAGAAAATGTTTTAGATAGCGTTTAGTTGTTTTAGTATAATAAGAAAGCGGTTGTCATGCATTTTATACATGACTTTATATAAAAAAAAAAAGACATTTTAAACTTGTTTACATTTCAACTTACGATTATCTTTAAACTGTTATTTTAAATGTACGTGATAATTTCTTTAATTTGGTTAAAATCTATACGTCTGTAGTGTATGCCACTATCTAAAGAAATAAATTTGTTTCTTTGAAAATCAAATATTTTAAACGAGTGTACTCAGATTGAGGATTGTAAAAGTGTCGGAATTTCTTCCTGCAATTCGATAATATAGTAAATCGAAAAAAGTACGGCCATCAAATTGAAAATGTTGGATTAAAAATACTTTTTTCATTTGCATTTTTAGAAATACTATTTGATAGAATTTTTTCTTTAGCAATTTTGTTTTATCAAGAGAAATATAATATTAACATTTCATTGGTCTTTTTTGCGCTTTTGGGCTTAACTCGCTGTATATATTATCGCATCTTCAAATCTTATAACTTTATTTAAAACCTTTTCGAATGCAATATCAACTTGACACTTGGTATACATTATACATACAATATTTTTCATGCAATATAGGTGTAAGAACCGTACCCGTACGATTAGCAAAAATTATCATCTTTAGTGCGACATTAAGAGCCCACGTGATTTGGTTGGAGCGACAACCTCGCAATTGGGGGGTTAAACTTTCGAAACTCGTTGTACAAGCGGATTAACACCGTTGTGTACAAGGGGATTAGCGCACGTTAAATCCGCAGTGTGTCCTTACGTTTGTCACACTGTGTACTCTTATAACGTAAGATTCCAGCTCAGGTGTTGTCCAGGATCTTTTCTTTGGGATATATCCCGAACTTTTGCGGGAGCCCACTATGCTTTTGCGGATTATTACTGCCTAGTGGTAAAGTATCCGACTAGTAATCGGAGAATTGCATGTTCGAATTTCTACATGGACTTGACAAGTTGTAGCGATCTGATGATATAGAGGGTTGCCATATTCGTTACTAAACAGTCGCCTAAAAATATTCATAATTTCAATCGGAATGTATAAGAAACTGGTGCACGTTAAATATGATCGTCGTCCAATCTCCTGACGCCAATTGAGGTTGCGTTGCGTGTTGACTTCGTCATCTGACTACAGTTCAAAGGCAGTATTTCCGGGTCTTTCCTTCAAGTTAGGAATGGGGCTATTGGTGACCCATTGGGTCACCAATAGCCCATTGGGCCGCTCTAGTGCGACGTTGATTAACCAACCCCAGCTTTTGCCAATAGTCTATTGTGCAGTTCTAGTGAGACGTTCACTCAACTAAAACAATCGGGATAGATCGGGACCGCCGCCAATAGCCCATTGTGTACGATGTTAATTCAACCAACACAAGAATGAACGACTTCGGTCCACAATGGGTTAAGATATTTTACTTCTTCTCTTCCGCTTCCTAAAGAAAGAGCAAATCTCCCTTCCGAAGTTTCTGCTATTGAAATAGCAGGAGTTTCGCCGCGAAAAAATCGATTCGCCAAGTTCTCCTTTAATCCATCGCTCGCAGCAGCAAAAGCCCAGGTAATGGAATTACGGATTAGCGGCATTCCAATTGACGAAGCTTTTATCGCTTTTCAGGACGCAAAAAGGACGCTTTTCGGAGCGAGCCTTCGCCTCGACGCTTAATAAGATTGAAGGGCGCAAAAATCAAGAACGTGGCTGAGCGTTACGAAATGTGACATGTTGGAGAGAATGTATTTTTGGTGATTTCGCAAATGGTTAAGTGGAAATTTAAAAAAGAAAGTATGCTTTTGGTATACGGGATTTTTAAGTGTGGTTTGAGGAGGGTTAACGTTAGTCACTCGACTTGTGGGATTTAAAATTCTTTTATAACTAAAAATAACACTTTATAAACGCTAAAAAAGGACTGTTATTAAGTGTACCATAAATATCAAATAAACTATAATAGTTAATTGACTAAAAATTATTACTTGTTAGCTAATACTGTGATGTCCCGAAATCGTGTATTTAAGCGCTTCATACTTTTATATTTAGTCGAGTTAATTTACTTTCTTTTTAGTGCAGTTAAAAAATGAGTGTTTTTTTAATTATCTAATAAAGCTTAACTTTTAAAAAATTGATTTTTAATAGTAAGAAGTTTTTATAAATGCATAGCTGCAATCGTTCATCGTTAAGATAATCAAAACGTTGCTGTTTTTTTTGTATCATTTAAAGGGACACAGTACTAAAAAAAATTGAAAATTATCGATTTTTTTACATGCTTTTATTTAACTCACACTGTCTGGTGTGATGTGTCCTCAAATCTTGTAACTCAGTTTAGCGACTTGAAACTTGGCATACATACGTAACCCCGTGACAATACAATAATTAGTCATAAAATTTTTAATTACTAATTAATTCTAATTAATAATGAATTTCTTTAAAATCGACAAATCTGGCCAAGGCAAGATTTGAACCCATGATGGAAGAAAAAGACGTCAAATGAATGCGCTAAAAGTTATGCGTAATGATCTGGTTTTGCTTCAACAGAAAAGGTTTCCGACGCCATTTTGAATATTTTTAAACAAAATATTTATTGCTAAAATTAGAGTTCGGATCTCTAAATACTGTTGGCGAAATTTGACGTTCTATGTGCCATCTGTAACAGCCTTTTTGTGTAACTCTAGTTCGACTTAATCAAATTACACTGTATATTTCTATAATCCATATTTTAATAAAATTTAAACTTATTTATTGAATGTAGTGTGATGTGAAATTTCACACAACAGAAAATATTTCGAATTAATATTCCCATTTTAAATCACTCTGTCGCTAGTCCTAAGTTTAACGTGATGCTATCGTGTTCGAATCTTGTTATGATGTATTAACATTCCTCATTCTCCGAAAATATCATGACTGATAAGTTTAAGCGACCACCAAACAGAGCGGCAATATATTTACCAAGCGACAACTTATTAAACACACTGAAAGATGTTTCACGTTAAAAATACGAACAATTATGGAATTTGTGTGACGGAAATTGTTCTCTAACATAAATTTAGAATATATAAATTAAAATTTTAATTCAAAGAGCCAATTACATATAAAAAAGTTGAGGTGGTAGCATGTCCCCTTAAATAAATATACTAATTAGTTTCTTTAAACAAGCCACATTTAATTCATTCCTGTTCGCTTGCAAGCTCCCATAGCGATTGCAAATACGTTTTTCCGAAACACATACTTTCCTGTACAAGACATTTTGTAATCGAGTACCGACGTCTGCCAAATTGATTGGTACTATTTTTGAAGAAAATGGAAGGTGTACCCATTAATAATGGAAAATTAACATTTCTGTAAAAGGAAACTATGGAAACGGAATTTCGTGAACTGACTTGGGAAATACACTATTAAAAACACATATTTGACGAAACTTTCGTAATATTTGACGAAACATACCTGCTGTATGCTCCAATTAAATATTTCGTCAGACTGAGGAAATTTATTTTGTCGTTTTTTTTTTAACCAATTTATTTTGTTAAAAATTAGACAATAGTATAAGAACCAATTATGAGTCTTCTGAAAGGAGGAGTAAAGGAATCTGAATAAATTAGTTTTGTTAAAAATTTTAGGATTCTTGTTATGTGATTAAAGTTACGTGATTAAATGGCGAAACTATTGTCAAATATGACAAAAGTAGTCTTGACGATTGCATTAATCTCAAAAAGGATAGTGTTATTTCTAAGAGTGTATGCTACCGTGCGTTTAGTTTTTTTTGTTACTGAACATGTTTTTTTTTTTAATTTTTATATTTACCATGAAAATTAACCATAAAAATATTGCTAGCTGTATTCATTAAAATCACACCCAGTCAAATTTAAGCTGCCTCCACACATCAGGTTTCTTGTCGTTCGTCAAAACACTCGCAATAGAGGGGACTGATGAATGTTAAATCTGTCGTTATCCATATGTCCTCATGCCATCAGTTGTGTGGGGTGCCAGTTGAGATGTTTGATCTCGTCATCTCACCATAGTTAAAAATTCCATGTCTTTCCTTCGGGATGGTTCCTGAACCCATTAGTCCACTTTTTAGCTTTAGTGCGATATTAATTCAACCAACCGCACATCAAACAATTGATGAACAATTGATGACGATTCCAAGTGATTGTCGAACAAATAAAATTCTACAAATATTTATTTTGGCTCCTTAGTAACTAAAACAATGCCCCTGATGTAAAATTTTAAAAATTATTCCATTCACAAACATTAATCCCCATATTTCTTTATAACACATATAGATTTTAATTTATACAATAATTAAGATAATTATTCATTTTAATGTGTGTTATTAAATAAAAAATAATATTGTTAAAATAGTTTCTAAAAAATGCTGTTGGTGCTAATGAGATCAAAACAGAAAATAATCCCTCATTTTCCAAAAGGATTACGAAAGCAATTATATATATTTTACCAATATAATAAATTTTAACTAATAAAGAGTTCAAGAATTAGAATGTAATTGCATTTTTTTAATCAGGTCATTAGTTTCTTAGAAAACTGTCTCCTTCTCCTAAAAAAAATGCCGAATGAGTTATTTTCTTTCTTAATCTTACCCAATTATTTAATTAATCGGAATATAAAAAGAAAAAATACGGTTGGATTTTTTTAGCATATTAAAAATTTTACCTCTCAGGGATTTCCATAAGGCGTTTTTTAACAAATTTAATTTGCAATTAAAATCAGCTTTTTTTACTTCGTATACTGGAAAAAAGGGGTGTTCTACAAATTTCCGAATAGAAAATTTAATTGGAGTTCTTCAGCGAAAAAACGAAAAATTGTCAACATGGTCCCTCCCACCCTTAATTAAAAAAAAATACAGAAATTTAGAAACAATTTTCGTTTTTATAAACGTTATATAATTTTGTGATGTAAACTTTTGTATCACCAAGATTATGTTTAATTGCCTTTTTTCATTTTTTTCGACTAACATTTCCTTCGAAGTTAAAACTATATATTAATCTTTCGCGGTCTAATGTCACTGGATATCTACGTTGGATTATAAAGTTGTTTCAACTGCATGTAATTTTATATAATTTTTTCTGTCAATGCAATTATATTTTGTTATCAAAACTTTAATTCATTGTGAAATAATAGCTATTATATTGTACCTCAAACAATTAGACTTTAAAAATAATATAAAATAGAGTATTTTTATTAATTTAAAAATTGGGCGCATTGTTGAAAAAATTGTACGTATATATACGTCCTGGATGTATATATACGCTCTGGACGTATATATACGTCCATGAGCGTCAAAAATCACTCCTCGGAAATTAATGTTACAAAATATTTTAGTAAGATTAGTGATATAGCTATTGTAAGACGTTTTTTAAAACAATTTCAAATTATATGTTACACATGAAATTAAATATATGCATGTTCATTCGAACAAAGGAACGTTGTGTTCACAAATGTTAAAGAATAAAGTCTGTTATAGCTCGCGGGCTTCGGAGGCCTAGAGTGATAGTCTCAGGAATAAACAATCAAATAATATTTTACTTCAAAAATAGATCCCTGGCTGATATGCCTAACAAGAGATAGATAGAAATATCTTATCAAAAATTAAATATATTTGTAATATTATATTATTCTCGTTTGTTCCATGCTGTCGAGTTTGTTGTTTTTTATTATATTTTTTCCCTTTAAAATATCCTCGCGCTACGTGTAACATTAGAAAATAGAAATCCCACTTAAAACATTTTAAACTACTTTTTTTATAATTTTATGTTTCAGTAAAATAGTAAATGATAATTTGACTAATGCCCATTCATAATTATGTGTAAAATAAGTTGCAGACATGTTGGGTCTATTTTCTAATATACTTTAATAAATTCGAATTAAATTCCGAAATCTTTACTAATAAAAGAGTATGTCTGTGGATCGCAAAACACCTACTTCCTCTGCGTATAAAAGGTTGAAATTTTATATATAAGCACTATTTATCCTCAAGATGTGCACCTGAGGGTCGGATTTGCAAAATTTTATTTTTTTAAATAAATAATTCTAACAATTTTAGAGACATTACATAAAGAAGCATCTTAAAAAAATATTTCCAATATATAGAACGTCCCTTTGGTGCTTAGTCGGTAGCACGCGTTTCTTCGGAACAGTAGGTCGCGTTTCCGAATCCTGACGGGATCTACTCATTTTTTTTAATATATCAGCAATGCAGCTAGTATATCATAAAGTTAGTTTTGATTGATTTTTTTTATATATGTGTATTCTATACGAGACAGTTTCATTTCGTATTTGTGGTTATAGTATACCTAATTAGTTAATTCCAGCATTGTCGCTTAGAAATGTTTTCAGGAGTTGTAAACCAGATGTTTCCGCTGAAACGGAAACATTCGGTAGCAGAGAGTTGCAAAAGGAACGCTCACTCGCCAAATATTGAAAGTGCGCTGTTTCATTTCTTTTTTTACATTTCGCGAAGTGCCTTAACACTGGGGACTTGTTTATTCCACTACAATCGATCTTTTCTTCTGTTCGTGCTCTCCCCATGACGTCGATTTTTTTTCCAGAGGCCAGTCGACTCAACTGGAAGACCCAGTCGTTTGTAGGGATGGGGGGAAAAAGGGAACAGTATGTTATTTCGCACCTGTTATACTGTTCAAAGTGAATAGTGTTCTGAACTTTTTCGCGAACGTTCTTTAAATCAAATTTTTTTTAACAGCTTCCTAGAAGATGATTTGAAAGATAGTTTTACTTTGAAAATAAGTTTTAAGAATTAAATAAATGTAAGTATTTTTACATAACTTAAACACTTAGTTTAGAATAGAATTAAAAAAATTTAAGCAATGTAAGCCATAGAATTTAATATAAAATGCTTAGAAAATGACAGTTGCCTTTGAGATTTAGTCTGTTGAGATATATAATTTTTATTTTTATTATTTGGGGGCATTTTTTAACAAAATATAATGGTCTTTAAATACACGGTTGCATTGCCTTCATAACATTCTTCACCCCAAACGAGCATATATTACGTTACTTTCAAACAACATTTTAAATCCAACCTGTGGTAGTATACAGAAGAGCAACACCGGTCGCTTTACATAGTGAATTACACAGAAAGCGTGATCGGCAGCGTTGAACAATAGCTCAAAGATAAACCTTCTTTGTTGGTCATCGCTGACCCACCACATGGCACATCCAAAGTAACCAAACACCGTTCATCGGTGTATTAAATACAATTTTAATGTAGACTTGCTGTGTAGAACTTTTCCTAACCATTAAGGACAGAATACACTTGATAGTTAACTTTCTGAAAGTTGATATTTATCACGGTTTTTCTCGGAGAAACTCGGCATCTGTTTTCACCAAAGTCTCATTGCTTTCTGAAAGCAACTGGAATTTCTTGTAAGAAAATGTTCATGCTAAATAACCAGAAAAAGGTTTCTATGTTTGGGATCAATTTATAAAGATCAGTTTCACTCTGTCCATACTTTTTCTAAAAAGCTTTTTAACCTATTCTGTTTGAGAGCTGCTATTTTTCAGATGTGGGTATTTGTTAAATTTAAAAGCATTTTGGAGACCCTAAACACAAATTTTACTATAGCAGTTAAAATGGTTTTGTTTTTATTCCAAAAAATAAAATTATTATTATTGAATTACACAAAAATACAAAAAATACTTATTATTGAATTACACAAAAAGCTGAGTTTGCTCGTGCTTCCTTTTTATTGCCAATTTAAAGTAAGTCAGCATAAAAACTTTGTCAAATTTATGAAATTAAAAATGTCATGCAGAGAAAGTGCATTTTTTTCTATTTTGTTACAGTCTACTAAATTAAAGTTTTTTGTTTTAATATTCTTCGCAAAATATGAAAAACACACCTTTGCAAAAACCTTAAGTTTTGAAGCATTGAAAATATTGAATTCATTTTTTTAAATGTTTTATACCGGAAAATTAAATTTTATAAAAAATCTGTATTGTTTCGTATCCTTTATAAACTTCAATTTTACAAGTTTTAAGAAGTTTTAATGCTGACATTTTTAGTTGCCTATACCTCTTTTCATTTGTTTCGCATCGTTTCCATAAATTAATAAGACAAGTCTCCCTTGCCCTTCCCATTAAAAAATATCCTTTCCTAAATATAACCGATTAAAAGAACAGTTACTTTTAATGTTGACGAATTAACTGTTACGTAAAAAGAACACAATGCTCTTCTCCCGAGTTGTTTGCTCTGTGGAAAAGAACTCGTTGCAGTGCCTCTTCGGAGGGTAGACACATCGTTTGCCTAATCAAGAGGAATGCTGCAACTTGTTTGGGTTTTACTTGGAACTCATTTCGAGGTGGGTGTGGGCCACAGACACTTGGAGAATCTTTAAGATGTGCAAAAACGTCTCGGGTACCAGTTAGCGATAACGGCTGTGATGGGAAACTCATTTCAAGCTTTCACTTCCCGCTTCTAAAATTGGACGCAATATTAAACTTTTATTAGTTTGGACTGTAATAATAAAGTAAAATAGTGTTCATTTATGAAGATTTGATTATTAGAATGAATATACTAGCTGTTTGGCCCCGCGTTGTTGGGGCACCCGTGGCAAGAAATTTGAATGTCCCCCGTCAGGACTCATACCTGCGGCCTATTGTTTCGAAGTCCCGAGCGCTACCAACTACGCTACTTAAAAATACAATTTCTTGTTAGATTATGAAAATATTCTTTAGCAAGTAATTCTGTTAAACTTATTTCTTAATATTTGGACTGCCGCGTGAACTCGCGGAGGAATGATATCCATTCTTATATTCTAGCTGTAATACAGTATTTCTTTTTAAATCTGTTGTCCAAATTATTAAATTTTTCATTTGGAAAAGTGATCGGTGCATATGCGGCATAGGTTTACGGTCACAAATATTTTTTTTTTCGTTTATTTTTTTCGTGGACGAGCGACGCAGCTTTGGTATGCAGCAAAACGTGCGCTAGAATAAAAGTGACACGAATTTATTTGGTCCATTTCAGGATCTTGTTCTTGTCAAAGTAAAACCCCTCCGTGATTTAGTATTCGGTCCTTTTATACACGGGCGAATTTGACGTGAGTTTTTCCTTGATTGGACAATGTTTCAGATAGGTTGGGTAGTTGGTTGGTGAAACTCGCGTCGCACTGGAGCTACACAATGCTGCCCTCATAATTTAAAACTCCATAACTTCACATTTCATCTTATCCATTTTTGCTCCTATTTGTTTTTTTAAAAAACACACCTTTTTATGACATTAAAAAGCCCTAAATAAAATATAAAGGCTTTTTTATGTCATAAAATGTGTATTTTTTAAGCACAAGTTGAAGAAGTTATAACAATTATGAAAAAATAATTGGAGTCGGGGTTTTTAAATTATGAGGACAGAATAGGCGACGAGACAAAATGAAGAGAAAACTAAACATTTTTATATACTAACGTTGTTAAAAATAATCAAAAGTTCATATTAATAAAAAATATCGAACAACTTCTAATGAAAAAAATATTTTTTTATAATTTGTTTAATATATGGTTTCTTTACTATATATTGATTAAAAGAATGTTATAACTAATTTAATATTTGAAATGAATGCCGCGGACAAGCAACAATTGCTTCGCAACTTTTAATTAAATGAGCCACTAAAAAATCAAAATCAAAGGCCAACTTATTTAATTGCATCCAAATCAGGGCTGCCAGGTCTCAGCTTTCACAATCGTCAAGATGAAGGTGAAAAATCGCCAAAATCGAATGACCACAATCCATAAAATATCGCAACTTTTAGCGCTGTAGCGAGCGAAAGGGTATTTTGTGCAATTAATAGTTGCTCAGAGAGTAGATAAAAATTGAGTTTTCCAATTGCATGCAACTAAATAATTCAAATACGTGACCAACAGTTTCCAGTGCGCGGGTTGCCATCTTTCTCTTTCTAAAAATATTTTTTTCCAGTTTTAGAAGAAAAATGAGGAAATAAAAGACAAACTTTCAACAAAAGATAAAAAATAATACATACGAATAAAACTTGACTTCACTCTCTGAGGGAAAAGCTAAATATGGAATTTATAAGTCAGTTTTTGTAGGAGGGTTTTTCATCACATTCTGTTTTAATAAAATATTTGCAAAAATTATTTCAGTAGATATGGATTTAAAAAGTTTCCCAATGTTTTAAATGTAATTTTTTTTTAATTCGAGATTTTTTACGGACTTTTAAATAATGCAAATTGCTGGTTAAATTGGCGATGCACAAATGGATATACACGTTCATACCCTCAGATGGTAATTAGAGATTAACATATAAATTGAATATAATGTCTCTTTACGCCCTTTTTCTGTTATCTTAATATTTTAAAAACAAAAATACCAACAATACCAAATTAGATAGTGTGTATTTGTTGAAAGCTTTTTGATGAAATTTATAAAAAATATTTCAAATTCTGTCATAGGATTTTTCCGCGAATTGGTGGAAATCCGCGAATTTCATTTGATTGGATAATTGATTTTAATTTATTAATGCTCTTATGGAACACTATAAAAAATTCAGTTAATTTTTTTAACCAATAACATGTCAATCAAAATTTAAAATTCAACCAAACTAACATTATGCTACACTAATAATATAAAATATTAAAAGTTAATAATAATGATGATCAATATTAATCTATTTATGTAGACAATTACTTGATAACGTAAACAATATAATTTTTTTAATATTTTCTTTAAAACAATATTGTAATGGGTGAGTAACCCAGCTAAAAATTAAGTAATATATTCACAAATATTTTTATATCGCATTTTTTAAGGCCAATTTAGGTTTTATACACACATATTGTAAGCTTCTGAAAACCTACAGTTGCTTTTATGGTGTAATGCTGAATAGTTCAGACATGTAATTTTTTTCAACAGCTGCAATTTTTTTACAGTTTTATAAATAAACTTTAGCTAGAAACCTACATGATAATTCAAATAAATTGTCCAATTCTCGTTCAAATGTTTCTACCTTTTATATTAAGAACATGTATACATACATGATTTTTGTTTCTCTTGTGAACAGAAAAATACAATAATGATTTGGCGCTTCAGAAGTCGAATCCAAATAATTATGTTCAATGCTAAAGAATACCACCAGAGATGTATTGAAACTGGTTTAGCTGTTATGTTTGAGCGAGACTGCTTCATTTATACAATCATCCACTTTCCCAATTTAGCGACCGGTTTTTTTCGGTAATTGTTTTTAAGGCTGGAAAAGTCCCTTCAAAGTACGTAATAGAAAAATCACAAAAGGATTTGCTGCTGTTAGCAAGCCAACACCCGGAATGAAAACAGTTTCAAAGATAATTTATTTTGTTATATTTAATGTAAAACAACGATGGGAAATGAAATGGAGTATGTGATGAAAAAAAGAAGTAAATAATGAAAACTGGATAGCTGTGAATTACAAATACTGAATAATAAGTAGTGCGGTTAAATCAAACACCATTTATAAATCTCCATGAATATTTAGTAATAGATCTATATTTATTTAAAGTAGAAATGATGTTCTTACTTAATGTATTTTTATATCTTTAATTAGTATTATATTCGTTTGATTTAAATAAGTATTTCTCTCCATTCTAAATAAAAACCACTACTGCTGTCGGAAAAGTTCTCTTCCTTATTTTGATTGTCACTTTAAAAAATAAATATTAGATAATTATGAAATTCCATGTGTTTGTTAAGAATGTTTGTAAAATACGATGGATGTATTTTTGTTTCAATAGGGCACTTATGTTAAAAGCTATTTCATGTTAAAGGGGAATTTAAAACGTGATCAATTCTAAAAGAAATCAACAACTAACTATTAATTGTTTAATAACTATTAATTGTTTAATAACTATTAATTGTTTAATAACTATTAATTGTTTAATAACTATTAATTGTTTAATAACTATTAATTGTTTAATAACTATTAATTGTTTAATAACTATTAATTGTTTAATAACTATTAATTGTTTAATAACTATTAATTGTTTAATAACTATTAATTGTTTAATAACTATTAATTGTTTAATAACTATTAATTGTTTAATAACTATTAATTGTTTAATAACTATTAATTGTTTAATAACTATTAATTGTTTAATAACTATTAATTGTTTAATAACTATTAATTGTTTAATAACTATTAATTGTTTAATAACTATTAATTGTTTAATAACTATTAATTGTTTAATAACTATTAATTGTTTAATAACTATTAATTGTTTAATAACTATTAATTGTTTAATAACTATTAATTGTTTAATAACTATTAATTGTTTAATAACTATTAATTGTTTAATAACTATTGTTTAATAACTATTGTTTAATAACTATTGTTTAATAACTATTAATTGTTTAATAACTATTAATTGTTTAATAACTATTAATTGTTTAATAACTATTAATTGTTTAATAACTATTAATTGTTTAATAACTATTAATTGTTTAATAACTATTAATTGTTTAATAACTATTAATTGTTTAATAATTTGTTAACTTCAGATCAAATAGTTTATTTTTAATTTAGCGAGAGTAAATGTATCTGCTTTTCTATGCAATTTGTGGTATAATAAAGCGCCTTTACTGATTAATAAGGGCTTTTATTTTATCTAACTATCGTTAAAATAAATCTTACAAGCGAATTTCTGTCATATTCACCCGTCGTTGTTTATTATGTAAAAAGCTAATTATTAGTCGGATATGAGCAAATTGCTTACATAAGTCGATTAACATATTATGAGAAAGTACTAATTTTTATTAAAAAAATAAAATAATAATAGATGTCTCTCTGAAACTCGGTCAACAAGACAGTTACTATCTGATCTTTAATTTAATTTTTTACTAGAGAAATTTCTTTTTCAGACTAGAGAAATTTCTGTTTTTGAACGGAAAATTCTGAAAAAAAAAATTTCAATTTGTTTTTGTTCGCACAGTAACATCTGTCGAGTGGGATGGGCAGTGTGCTGAATTCAACAAAAGCATATTTGTTGTATCATCATGATATTCCGGGTAGTATTGCCATAATAAAACATTATTTTTGTCAAATTACTTCGCATATATTTTAAACAAGTCACTTAACTTTAGTAACCACAATCAAAGTAGTTAACGTTAAGCAAAAGGAATGATTAATTTTGTGTAATTAAACAGTCAAACAATGACCATCGCCCAAGAATTTGTGAAGAACCTGTAAACAACTAAGTTCGAAGGTTTAGAGTCTACTTTTATGTTATACATCAGGGATTAAAAACTGGTCATATAAAAAAAAATAATAAAAGAAAGTACATACTACTCCACTTTATCTTCTAGTTCTTAAAACCCCTTTTATAGCCATAAAGGTGAATCATTCTATTTATCACTTTACTGGCTTTGAAGATTTCATGGGATATTGATACCTATTTAATGTCTTGATCCCTACCATAAAATGACCGTAAATTCTATTTTATTTCAATTTAGTATTTTTTTCTTTCTTTTTTTTCTTTTCGATGGTAAAGAGCCCATTATATATAAAGAACTAGCTGAAGTACCCGTTCTAGTCTCGGGGGAAAATAACGCACAATTAGATACAAATACAATATTTATTCTTCCGATACGATAAAACGGTTTAAACGATAAAAAATATATTCTTAATTATTTCCTCTCTAAATGTTCATAAAATATAATGATTAGATTGATAGGTGAGTGTTATTTTAATACAGTGTGCAGAATCGGTACTTCAGCTAGAAGAACACAAATATATTACTTTTCCCATTTAAGGTATAAGGAACAACTCTGCCAAATGTTATCTTCCTGGGTACATGAGAAATAGAAGAATGAAGTATGAATTAATTTTATTTTAACCCAGTGCGCGAGAACGAGTATTTCAGTTTAGAAGTTCGCAAATAGTTTTATTTTCCTTTTTATAAGGTACTAGCAAAAGTACCCGTTCTTCGCACGGAGGTAAATAAAATAACGGCGAATAACTGAAAATATATACATTTCCTCTCCTCCCTGGGATAATCGTATATACCATTTTAGAATTCCTCCTTAAAAATGTTAAAGCTGTTTTTTATATTTTTAAATATTTTTATTTTTAATAAATTAGAAGTTAAAAAGTAAAAATATATCTATACTACTTGGTTCGTAATACACCGATTAAAATCTTATAATTTCTTATTTATCTCTCAAAAGATATGGAGTTTTAAAAATTAAACATTCCTGCTTAAAAATACTTTTAGAAATTAATAGGAATTTCCTTCGGTATGGGTAGTTTCGATACAAAGTTGCATGAAATCCCATAACAAAAAACGATATTTGTAAAATCCTTAACTCCAAGTGAAATCAGCTGATGGGTATAAATAATATACTATCGTGTAGACGAAAGTCAGACGATTTTTACGTGACAGTTTTCACCCCCCCCCCCCCTTTTACTATGTCCAAATGCCCTTTGTTTTAAAGATTTTCCATGAATGCTATTATTACAGAAGAATATCACTTATTTTATTTTTAAGAATATATTTTTATTTCCGTATGAATGTATTAAAAAATTCGAACTTACTTATTTTGTTAAACCATATTTCATAAAATTTTTATTTTGCGATTATATTGTTATTGCATTCGCATCGAAAAATACCTGTCCATAAAAATACCTGTTTAGTAAGTTTCCATAGCAAATTAAAGCCAAGACGCACGTTATCCAAAGAATAAACTGTTATAACTTGGTAATAGTTTAGAAAACGGTGCAGCATATTATAAACTCACCATGTATTTTCAATCATTCAGAACATTCATTCAGAACTACAATTCAGAACATTAAATTCTTAATGATCGCCATTTAATGTTTTAAAAGGAAATATTCATTGGCACATTAAATAAAATATTTATTTTCTCAATTATCATTTGGTATATGTGGAATTTTATTCTTTAATAATATTAAAAAGTCATAGAGTTGAAAATTCACAGTGAAACTAAGCTTCGTATAATTAAAAAAAAAATACTTGCATAAAATATTTTTCAAATGAATAAAATGAACGTTCATACACAAATTACTCACATTCTGGAAGAATTGTTCTAAAAGTTCGATCTAAGATAATTAAATATAGTTACAATATATGTACAAACAAAATATGTACAAACAAAACAAAAGAGATAATACACAAGTATAACATTTAAAAACAATTCTAAACCATTTCCGTAAAATAAAATTATGGTTGCTTAAATTTTTGAATGAATCCGTATTGTAACAAAAAGCTCAATGTACAGACGGTTTTCGATAATTATTAAATCAAACAAAACCTATGACGTCATTTTTACAGTGTTAATAACGAAAAATTGTATTTTAAATTGCATACGATATGTTCATCTATGTTAAGTCAATGGAATATATTAAAATAGTTATAACATACGAATGGAACATCGTACAAACTTAAAAATTTCTAATTTTTCAAGTTAAAGTATTCTGTAAATTTTATAAAGATACGCTTTGTAGTTATGGAGTATTCCATGTAAATATCGGCATTCTACTTGGTTTATAATATATTTTCGCTTTTCCCCGTAGATTTTAACTGATTTTACTGTTGCCACTTCCTGAAACTTTGCTGACGTACGCTAAAAAATTTCATAACATACGAATGGAACATCGTAGAGACTTGAAAATAGTTGCGTTAAAATTCTTATATTTTGAACTAACTATTCTGTGAATTTCAAAGCTCTGCGTTTTGTAGTAACGGAACCTATAATATACTGACAAACCAACAAACAAACACACATCCGGATAGATTTTGGAGATTTCAGATTTATATATAAAATAAGGAACAACTCTGCTAAATTTCATCGTTCTGGGTATACAGGATTATTAGTATATTCAAATTATTAAAAAGAAAAAAAATACATTGGTCTTTATTGTTTTAAGTCTTCGTAAGTAATTATATTTGGTCACTATGCGAGAAAATTCATCTCTCATCTATAAAAGTTTTGTCGAACATTAAATCGAAGTTTTCGATTCTTAAATTGCTAATTTTTACGGAACAACAATATAAACATAAATCTTAACCACAAGTTTTTGCCTATTGGCATAAAAGTGTCTGACCGTGTATTAAAAAATGCGCATAATTGGTTCCATGTGAGAAACCGTCGCCAATAGCTCATTGTGTAGTTCTAGTGCGACGTAAGTTTCTACCAACCAACCGATTCGAGAAATCGAATAAAACAAGTTTGAAGATCAGACAATCCAAAATCATGAAGTCTAGTTAATTAAACGATGACTAGTAAAAAACATCATAGGATACAAAAGTAAGCAAAATTTCTATTTTGTGTTAAAATAAACCCAAGGCAATAAAATTTTTCGTCTTAAATATGTATGCAAACTGGATGAACACCGTTGCCCGGGTATTACACAGAGTGTTGGCCGATTTCTTCACCGTGGCGCTATCTGGTGGTTTTAGTAAGATGTCATTTCTGCTTTAAGGGATTGGAGGTGGGATGGGGGTGGTTTTACGAAATTTCATGTAGAACTTCCTCTTGTTTTGCAGGTCAAGTGAGCAAAATTTCATCAAGATCGGAATAAAACTGTCGATTTATATAAAAACAAACGCACACACAGTTTTCTTTATATATATATATATATATATATATATATATATATATATATATATATATATATATATATATATATATATATATATATATATATATATATATATATATATATATATATATATATATATGTATATATATATGTATATATGTATATATATATATATATATATATATATATATATATATATATATATATATATATCGCTTGTGGCCTGACAGTGTGAGGAAATAGACAATTAGTTGTACCACTAGATAAATGTGTTTAAACAGTATATTGAAGAAACATAAATTGTAAGCTTTGTAAAATATAAAAATTATAGGTTCTCTACAACAATATAATTACGTTCATGTAAATTTACGGAAATACTCGTATTTCACAATTCGCCAACACCAATTTCGTACTAAATTTTCCGACAATCTTTTGAACTGACCAAAGAGTTTGCTCTGAATGGCTTTTTGTTGTAGTTTTTTAGCTGTCTACTTGTTCAAATTTGAATGGCATTTTCATTTATGGGTATGACCGATCCTTTCAAAGGTTTACCTACTTCTCTGCTTGGCCACACCCTACAAAGGAAGTCTGCGCACCCTAGCATCAGAATGATTTTGACAGCTGTTGCTTTTACCCGTCTTCAAAGGCCATAATATGCCTTCACGGGCGGTTTTTCGTCGTAATTCAACGCGAAGATTGTGCTACACACGCTGATTTCAAGCCGCGGGTAAAGTGTGGCTCCCGCTATTTGGCCGCCGTAACCACAAGAACATAATGGTATTTTTTAATAGTTCAAGCTTATATTTGATTCACTTTGTCTGGTGATGTTGTTTTCTCAAATCTTGTACTTAATTTAAATCCCCTTCCAAGTGTACTTTTTAAAATTCATAATCGACATGTTAATACAATATTTATCCATTTAATTATTAATTAACAGTTGGTTCTAATTAATAATGAATTTTTTTGAAATTGAAGAAGATTGACACGAGATTCGATCACATGCTATAGCAAAATGGCGTAATCAGCGTTTGATAAATAACGCGTAATGAACCAGTTTTGCTCCAACGAAAAAGCTCTTTAACGGCAAGCCAAAATAGTGCTTTACATTTCAATTTAAATAATACGTGAAAAACGGTTCTTGGTATTGATTTTGATACGGTTTTTAGTACTAAATACAATTAAAAAAAAGCGGTTAGTTGTACCAAATAAAAAATATGAAGAAAATACAGTCACCAACCTTGCCGTCAATAGACAGTCACCAAGTTGCAGTATAACACAATAATCGATTACGCAATTGAGACGCTGATGTTGTTTGTTTATTTTATTAATCGAAAGTGCTACAGATGAATATCTCAATAGTTTCTAAGACTATTACACTGGGGTTTGAATTTTTTTTTTTTAAATTCACAAAATTAAGAATTTTTAATAATGTGGCCAAAACATTTAGTAATTTTTCAGACAAAAATATTTCTTTTAAAGTATGCATCTAATATATTATTTCGTGTGTTAATTTTTTTTAAAAGTGTTATTAGATCAAAAAGAAAAAGCTTCAGGGTTATATTTCAAGTGGTTTTTAAGTCATGTGTCCCCAAACATGAAAAAAAGTACACTTCGAGTAAATTGCGGCTTCTGGGATCGTCCGAAGAATACGATTTCATAAAAGGGTTTATATATAAAAAAAAGTATTTAAAACTAATTCCAAGTAACGGATTGCAATAAATCAAGTATCATTTTAAACAGAACAATTCGAATGTTTAATTTCATAAACAGTGGAAATCTAAAATAAAATAAAATGTTGATGTCCCTTAAAAAAAATTGTACGTACCCAAGACGGAAACTGTGAAAATGGTGTTCTTAGGAAAAACTGGGAAATCTAATGGCATTTATGTTACCAGTACTACTTCCGTTTCAGCGTATAAACTGTGTTTGGTGAAAGTTCACTGTATTAATTCAAATTCTTGAATAGAAATGAATTGATCAAAATGTAGAACTTAATCAAATTTTTATGATCTTAATTTATAATTATAGGTAAACTTGTTAAATTTCGAATTTGGACAACAAAATGGCAATACATTACATTACTGTAAATCCATTAATTAAGGTTACTAATGGCGGATTATAATTCGTGTGCTTAGAAGGGTTTTGATTATACGATGATGACACGTGTCGAAGATTTTGAAGATCAATCACGAGAAATAGTGAAGAAAATCTTTCAATGTGGTAGTAGCCTTTTAATGCCTGAGCTACATGGTTGGCAATTCCACCCGTATATAAACAGAGGCCGAAAACTATTCTGCCCGAGCGGTTTTCGCGCCGTAAGTAAATGTGGGTATATTTATACGGGCTGTTTTCTCTCTACTAGAATCTACCAACCTGTGAATTAACGTATTAGTCACTATGCAGTGATAATTGAATGGAGCCATAATAAATTAAGACAGAAAATCCCATGTCTCAATAAACTGTATATCGTCTCCGTAATTTGTGTCCTTCAATTTGGCATTATATATCGCACTCCAGAACGAGCCTACACTTCAGCGATCCAGAACGAGCTTATGTAGCTCAATGATAGCGCACCCGACTTCAAACCATGAGATTCCTTGTTCGAGCAGTGATGTAGATTTTTATTTGAAATGATCTCCATTTTTAACGAAATAAATTAAAATGACTAAATAAATTTCATTAGTATGACGAAATATTTCATTGGAGTATTTAACAAACAACTGTTTCGTCAAAAATGACAAAATTTTCTTCATTAATGAGCATTTATTTCTAATAGTGTAGCGGTTCCGTACTGGGCTGTTACGCTATGGTTATACGTTCGAATTTCGTCTAAGGCAGGAATATAAAAATTTCATGCACTTGTATGTAAATTTATTTGTCATCGCTTGAATAAATTTGTATTGCTAAAAATTTCTATGACAAACATTTTCATAGCCCCACTTCAAAAGAAATGTGGGCGCCATTGTTACATTGCATGTTAAAAATGACAAATACACCAAACAAATACATGAAAACAAAAATACTTTATCCAAGTGAGTCAAAATGAAAGTATAAATTTATCCAACAACTCCTTCAAGACGAATCAAACTGCCCCCCCCCCCCCCCATCCTCCTCCGCGTCTACTGTCACTCACTCGTCTAAATGTCAAGCTTCCAATTGTTATTTCCTTTCACAAACGGACTTAAAAAGCGAAGCCTGCGTAGGCTTGAATTTCCTGAAAGATGAAAGCCAATTTCCTGTCTGCAAAAAGGCTGATTTGCCGAAGAAAGGAGCTGTTTGCTGCTTTTTCTTCAAATCTAATTAGAAATAAGTGACTGGATTATTCGGCAAACGGATTTCTTGCGATTGTAATGATATTAGAGTTTTCATGTCGAGACTTTTGTGTCGTAAGTCTCGGAAAATGGGAAGAGCTTTATTGGAGTTTTTTTTGGGGGGAATGAGAATTAAAACGGCGCATTATTGTGCAAGGTTAATTGGCTTAATCAGAAATTGTTATAAGTACATATTTGTAGAGAAGAAGTATTTCAACAATAGCCATTTTTAAATAAATAAATATTTTAATTGATACCGATGCCGTTGTGCATGTATGTCTTAACTGCATCTTTCGTGAATTGGAGCATTCTCAAAAATAACACTAAAATTTTTTAGCATTCTGCGATTGTCAAGGATATTTTCGTCAGTTTTAATAATCGTTTTGCCATTGAATCACGTGACTTTTGACGAAACAAAACTGTTTTAAAGTTGAAAAACTGTTTTAAAGTTTATAAGATAATTGTACACGTTGGAGAATTATATTATATAAACGACCAACAAATCGAAATGGTGTGGCTAACTTTTTAAGTCCCTAGCATATTTTTTTGTCGATTCTTTTCACTGCTGGCCGGTTTGGCGACAATGATTGGCGTTTTATCGCAGGGACCATAAACTTTAATACGTACCAATTTTACATTATAAAAATGGTTTATAAGATATATAAAAGATAACAGAAATGTCTCCATAGCGGAGCCTTCCGATTTCTATAGCATTAATAAATGTCTCCGTAGTGGAGCCTACCGAGAGTTAAGGGTTAAGTGGTTCTTAAACAACGCGTATATAAGAGATCCACCAGAGGTGCAACATCGCATATGTAGAAGCTTTCTCATTGCAAAACCACTATTCCCTACTCCACTCGATTACATACCTGGAAAAAACACGAGTTAGATTCATGTAGAATAAGACTAGCGATTTTCATAGACCTCTTATGCCCTCCATATAAAAGTAAACAATCAATTGAAATGTGTACTTTTAAATCGAAGGCATAATTTTCTACATGAGGAAAATTTGAGAAAAACAACCCAATATTCGTGAATTAAAAAAATGAACATAATGCCCTATATCTACGATATACACATATATAGATGATTGCGTGACCCTTTTAAAATATTGGAGATAATGCTTACAATTTTAGATACAACTGCTTCATTATCACCAGATAACCATCAGCTATTTATCAACCGAAAATAAGCTGTAATGAAAGCAGCTTTCAACTACTAAAACCTTCTGAAATGGCACATTAAAAACTTCTTGATTAGATGCTGCATTGATTCTGAGCGGGAAGACATACCTCAAGTCGATGCTTTACTGGCCCAAGCACGTTCTCTTATGTGACATTGCATAATTCCACTGACCTTTTGCAGCCTTTTGTTACTTTTCGGATACTACAACTTTCATTAATCTATTTTTTTATTTACACTCCTGCTTGTTGTTATCGGTCAAAGTAGACACGAGAGGATTTGTGTTGTTTTGCTTGCAGCTTTTCTGGAAGTTCTTCAGTGGTTGTTCGTGATTCTCTAACTAGGAAGCTCTTGGGGAGTTTTTATTTCTCCTTTGTTTTGTTAACGTCCTTAACCTTGCAGTGCATATACAGTTTAAAAATAGTTTCGAGAACGTATAATTTTCTACTCTTTTTGATTTGCAGATGGAATGTCTCATTGGTATTGATCTCATATTTAATAGTAAGATAATGTTATGGTAGGAAAACATGGTATTTTTTGTGATTTCAAAAAGGTGGAAGAATAAACCGAAATTTAATTGAATAATGTATAAAAGTAAGAGGAAATTTTAGAAAAAAGTTAATTTAACTAGTAAAAAAATTATTCGAATGAAATTCGTCATATTTCCTTTTTAAATTATGTATAAAAATATTGCAAAGTTGGTGGGTCCAGGGTTCAAAAAAGTGACGGGGCCTCCTTCAGCCATACACACTATCCTCCAATGATTTCATAATTCATTTAAACTTTTCTATTCGAAGACCATGTTTGACATTACGTTCTTTTCATTGGACAGTTACATCCCGTTCATGTTCTTTTTAAAGAGGTATTTTTTTTTACGTTTAGGGTGAATAATTATAAAAAAAAGTTTGGCGTCTAGCTCAATATTAATCTCAGTATACTAAACATATATTTAGTTGCTTATGATATTTGTTAAATGGTTTAAAAAAACACGGTTTATGAGAAATTTCAATGTGAAGAAAGTTTTAGGTCTTCTAGCTGACAAAATGCTTGGTGCTTCTAGATGACAAAAATGTTTGTGTGAGAATAACTTATTAAACTCAAGAACAGATTGTTCTTTTTCATTTAGAAGGACAGTGAACAAGTAACACGTCTTTATTTTGGTGACTTAAAAGCTACACTCGAGTGCAAAGGGTTAATTATATATTTTGATAAACCAGTGATGCCATACTTTTAATTGGAGCTAAATGAAAAATAATCTAACGAAAGAAAAGATTTTTTTTAAGTTCATGAACATGCAATTCTCGTACAATTTAAAGAACAGTGGCAAAAGAACAGTTCGTTATTTTGATGACTGAGAGTCGCCACTCGAGTCCAAACGGTTAATTAAAAGAGTGAACCAAATAGGAGCATTGAGATTTCGTATTAAGGAGCACCAAGCACATACTGTTAAACAAGAAATAAAGAAGTCCTCCATTGCAAAGCATTCTTGGGAACATGGTCATATATTTAATTTTTCTAACCCACATTTAATTTGTAAACCCAAATCTCCAGTTGAACTTGACTTCCTGGAGGCGTTTCATATTTTTAGCAATATTGATTCGATTGTCAACGAAACATTTGCAGTCCCAGTATTTCCCGCTTGTTGGCACATAATAGTTAACTCCAACCGATTGTAATAGTCTTTTTGTTTTTTTTCTTTGGTAACACTTTCAATTTCTGGGTTTATTTATTTATATTTTTTTACACAGACTTTTTCATTCTCTGCTAATGAATGGAGACGTATCTCCCGAAACATGTCCAGATTTAATGGATTTTTTATTGCGTATTTTAACGTTGTATTTGTATTTAAAAAAAAGGGTAGTATATTTATCAAATTTGTATTAATTCATGTTCAGGAAAATAGAGTTGTAAGGGCATATCTATTTTTTTTTTTTTTTGGTACCCGAAGTCATATCAATAAAACCAACTCTTATCATCCAGCAAACCAATTTGTAAAATCACAAAATCTAATTAAACCTTATCGCAGCTTCCACTGTTTGCTGCTTCCAGATAGCGCCGAATTCCGCCGACAGCTCCATTGCCGTTTATGAAATCGGCTTCTGTCGTTCAGCAAGGCAATTTGTAAGGAAACAAAGTGTAATGAAACCTTATCAGAGCCGCAGCCCCTAAGCTTGCAGCCGCGACGCGTACGTGAGGCAAAGAATCCCTTTTATTGTGTGCCATTAGTCAATCTCCTAATCCTGGTTACGTGACATCCAGTTGACCCGAAAGGTTATTCAGACAATTTATATCTTAAGTCTCCAAGTCTCTCCCCCCCCCCCCCCACCTTTACTTCAGAAGAGGATGGAAAAATGGTGCCAATTTGTCGTACAATCGGATTTGAAAAAGCCTGCCTCTTTTGAGAAAGATGGAATTCTGCCGGATGCAAAAATTGAATCGAGTATCACAAAAATGGCGCATTTTACATTCGTTAGGTGCTTAGAATACTAAAGACCCTTGCTAAAAGTTGGACAACCTTTATATAAATCAGACCGGAATGAGCAGTTAATGGGCGGGGGAATTTATATCGGTTTAGAGCGTATGGAAATAGATTTAAATTTCTTATTAAATGTATTCGGATAGAGTTTTTGTTTATCCTGTTGCATTTATTCTCTGTATAATTTGCGAGTGTTTATATTCGAAAAGGATGGTAAGGATTTATTGAATGTGTTAATTTGAATATAATGAATAATAGGGGATTGAGAATTTGATTTTTTTTATTTAAAAGTTGTGGTGTGGAAATAATATGAGATCAGTAGCGATAATATCAATGACAATAACTGATGAAAAATTTATGAGATTCGGAAAATGGGAAATTAATTGGTGATTCCAGGTTTAAGTTATATTTGACATCACATCTATCAAGGATTATTTTATGAACCGAATCTATCATTCAAACACTTGTTAAGTTTTTATTAAAATTGTTTTAATATATTATGTAAAAGACTCTATTTTAGCAAAAACCTGATTGATGTACTACTTTACATCCAAAATGTATGTGTTATCCTTGAATAATCGAAAAGGTTGATAAATTTTCAAAATCTCAAACAGAATGTGCCAAATCGGCAAAATCCCATTGCAAATTAAACATTTAAAACTAGGTAAATATTTAAATATTCAAGAGTACTGAAAATAAGGTAATAAATATGAAAACAAATTATGAAAATTTTGTAATTTTTTATTTCCCATATTGCATATTTGTAAAGTGTATGTAGCCTCTCCAGCAGGAAAATTAAATAATAATTATCACTCTGTATTTTAATGTAATAAAATTATAACATAATTAAACTTATGGCGATTCTTCAAAATTTAAGAAAATAGTGATACGAAATGATTGTTTTAATTTTCAAGTTCTTTATGACAACTAGAAAACATAAAAAAAAATTATTTAATGTTCAATTTGCATCGCATTTACTTCAGCTTAAAATAAAACATTTTGACAATCATTAAAAAAAAATTTAATACAATTTAAAGCAGAGTTCGAAATTAGCGGATGCACAGGTGCACCTAATTTTCTGGCAGTGCATCTGACTTTTTTTAAAAACACCTATTTTATTTGTCATTCCAAAATACTCAAAAAACACTTGATTAATGGTTAATTTTATATTTATTTAAATTAAAAATTTTGTTAAAATATGTTATTTAGTTAAAGCAACTGTGTAATAAAATGCATTTGTCAGGAATATTTATGAATATTATTACCTATTTTTGTTCTCTACATCTGGGATCTCTTACAATCTCTTCAATAGTTGATTTTTGTTTTAAAAAATATTTGATTTGATTGAATAACAAAAATATTTTTAAAATTGATTTGAATGAATAACATTAGAATGCTTTATCCGACATATAAAATATTCGAAAGTTTTTGCCTTGATTTTAAATTACAAAAATGGTGTGGGATTGTTGATACATTTGGCTAATATAACCATTAGAAGCTAATCTTTTTCTTAAACCAATGTGTTATTTTTCTTCTTCCTCGTTCTTCCTCTTAAAATATGCTGTTCTTATCGCGTTTTGCTTGAATATGTTTGTATTGTATATTTACATTGGCGTTTTAATTAAAAGATAAGCAAAATAACCAATACGGAAATCGGAGAAAATTGGAAAATATTTTTTCAAAAATTTTCAACCTTTCCGTGCCAGACGAAATAAGCTGACAATAAAAGGTCTTGTTGTCAGTTTATTTAAAAAAAAATCACTTTTGTGTTCCGTGAATTTGTTGTGCGTAAAATTTAATAAACAGTCGTTAAATATGTATCCCGATTAAAAATTATGTCAATGTAATGACATTCCGCTTTGCGAAACTTACGAATCTAATAAATATTTAGAAGCTATTTCTGAAAATTTCATTATAGACTGTTTACAACCAAATACATTTCATATTGATGACAGAAACTTTAAACCGGAGATTATTTTGCATTATTTTTGTCCATTTTGTGAATCCATTTTCTATCATAAGTACAAGTACATCATAATGATTACGGAGTTCAAGATATTTTCAGATGCAAGTCAACATTCTAAAATGTCATCTATTTTCTTTTGTTTTCGTTTACCCAAACTTCTTCAAACCTTGTAATTTCGCATCCTTGTAACTCGCAAAATACCTGTACTTACCTATGCTACCTGTCCCCAGGAAATTATAGACCTTCCTCCCACTCAACAAACCATTAAAGCCGCACTATAATTTCAGTATATAGTTTTCCGATATGCCCCCATATCGAATGCAGGCATCTTAAAATTAATTTTATTTTTATGACGAAATTTAGATTATCTCTACACTATATTTACAGTTCTTACATCGCTGAAAATTCCATTAGTATTAAAAATTTAAATTGCCTATTTTTATCTTCCACAATCTCCGTGATTTCATTATCTCGCATACCGATTCCTATTAAAACTGTTGATTAGAAAATGCTTCCGACATTTCAGAGTTGGGCAACTTTAATTATAAGCACTCTGAAGTATGGAGTTCCGGAATTTCTTTTTGGCTGGACATTTTCTTTTGTGACTAAAAGCATTTTTATTCTACGTTATTCTAGTATAGGTTCATTCCTCAATATAAAATGTTTATATTATGAAAAAAGTTTACATCAGCTTTCAGGTCTTTTATTGTTGGCTGATTTCTAAGAGTTTTCCTGGGCAAAATTAATAACCTAACCTTATTGTGCATTTCCATCATTTATTACAGCTTACCTAAAGAACCTTCCAAGGACTATATTCATTTTTAACATTCCTAAACGAATTATGCAAGTAAATGAATTGGCTCCTCATAAGCTAGACTTGTCAAACTTTAACGTAATTTGCCACCAACCCAATTTCTGTTCATGATTATTAATAGTACTATATTAGTACTTTTAGTAAAATGTTCTTCAAATTTGGGAGAAGCGCCAATTACGCGTGAAAAAATGCTTAACTAAGTCAACATTCTTAACGAACCAATACAAAAGATGACACGAAATTACCTGTGTCTTAAAAGGGAATAGCATTATTCGTTGATTGAGTTAGCGCTTGTAAAGACTGAGTGGAACCATGTACTTAGCGCTTGTTGTGATTGACGTCTAAAAGCCAGCACATTTTGGATTCTACTAGAAAGAAAATAGCGTGGCGCCTGTAGTTAATAATACAACGCCTATTCTACGCAAAATTCACGACTGCCCATTTGCTCAAACAATTTACGACTACCCAATTGTGATCTTAAAGTCAGAAATCGGAAGACAAATCGTTAAACACAATTTAGTTTTCTTAAAAGAAAATTTTTAATATATTTTTGTCTTTAACTTGTTTTAGAACATCTTTATTCCAAAAAAGATTTTTAACTTTTCCATTGGAGAAGCATTGCTTACATTGATCTTTTAACATTCTACTAACTTTATTACTCGATTAATTTCTATATTGCAACATTCGCTTCAACTGAGAAGAATTTTTTTAAGAACTTCTGCAACAATTTCAATTTATTTGGGAATTAATTTGGATGGTTTTTTTATAACTTTTAATTTAGTATGGGAAAAATTCACTTTTTTCGGGGGAAAAAAATAGATTACGTATTGGAAAAGTTATTTTTCAGGACTGCCCATTTCAAATTTACGACTGCTCAATTAAGCCACGACTACCCGATAGAATAGTCCTAGTACAATGCAAATTTAACTTAGCTTGATACTGGATTATTAAATAACGTGAATTGCTTTTTATATGTTTTGTATCGTTTTTTGATGAAGTTGTACGTATTTAGAAATTTGGAAAATATGTTATATATCAGCTCAGGTGTTGTCTGTGTCATATATACTTTGTTTAAATTTACGAGGTACTGTTCCCTTGTATTTCTTTCAGAATAGATCAACCAATAAAAAGCTGACCAATGGTCTGCAAACGATTATGCTGTATCTATCTTACTAGTACTATACAGTATCTGTATGGGTATATACAAACATTAAAAACTCAAAAACATATTTATATATATTGGAACGCTTCTCGAATATTCATATTGTAAAACGAATTCATACTTAGTATAACTGTGTTGATCCATTATCCCTTTAAAATTCATTTATAACGTATTTTGTATTGATTAACATATTAATGCTGAATCTATATATGAGTGAAGGCTTCGTAATGACTTCAAACTGTAGATACTTCTTGCCAGATGTCTCAGTTCTAAATATAAGTTTCAATATCCAGCCAATATTGTCAAGTTTTATTCGAATTTCACTTCTTTAGAAAATGTTACTCTAATATACCCGTACATTATCGCAAATGAGAAATATCACCAGTTAGTCATAATATATGCTCTTTATTTTACTCAGTCTAAGCTTTTTACAGTTAATTTCCCTTTAAATTCCTCGTAAATAATTCAACGTTCTATCCATTCTTAGCCTATGCTCTTTAACTTTTTAGAAAATGAGTTCCTGAACAATATATGTTTCATTTAAAAAGCGTTGGTAAACCTTACCATTGACGAATAGATAGCTGCTTATAGCTGACCTACGAATATACCCGGGTTTATATCTTTCCAGTCTTCTTAACATTTCAATTAGTCAGTTCAGCAGGGAAAGCTCTTGACCTCTCAAGCTGACATCACCCCGTTCTTTCTCCAAAGTCTCAACATATCCTTCTTAATCGCTTTGACTTTTTGACAAAAAGATAAACTGCATGTTTTGCTTTCTATATTTGAAAACAATCGCCGCTTAACTGCACCGCTCTCTATAACTTACTTTCTTATCCTCGTTACGTTTCAATCAATCAACCCTTCCAAGGAAGATTAAAAAGAAAGGAATTGAGAGTCGTTCTTTCAGCAGATCGCCTTTAATCGCATTCTTGACCTTTCAACGAAAGATGAACAGTATTGTTCTTCATCCTTTATTCCTCGGGTTGGAGGTGGGTACCTATTTTTATGCAAATCACAGCCCCCATTAGGATCTTCTTACAGATGGTTCAAAGGTGAGCCTTGATGAGTGGCCACCTGCGGCTCATTGGATCAAATGGTTGTGGCATGGGGAGATCTTTGTTGGAAATGATTTCTGACGCCAAGGAGCGTGTCGTTGATCTCGGGATCAAATAAAGGGGTGCCATAAAACCGGTATGTCGGTCCTTTAGATTGAATGTTGTTAACTAAAAGGAACAGTCGATTTAAACAAAATAAAATGGACGTAATTTATTTTTACCCTATTTGAGGTTATACCATACTTATCCAAGCTGGTTGGTTAAATTAATGTCCGTTTTTTTAATGAAATAACGTCGCACTAGAGCTGAACAATAAGCTGTTCGGGATTTTGTTCTGAAGGGAAGACCCGGTAACGCTGCCTCGTAATTTTAAGCTATGGCAAGATGAGGAGAACAACACATGCCCTGGCACCTCAGGCAACCTGATATAGGCGCGAGAAAGTTGAACCACGACGGATTTAACGTGCACCAGTCAATTATACACTACGGATTATTTTCGGCAGGCAACGGAAACGAATCAGGCAACCCTCCAATTGTAAGATCACTACACACATATGTTGGTCATTGCAATACACATGTTATCCATTTATCCCGAAGGAAAAACCTTTGAACTGCCTCATAATTTGTAACCATGGTCTGACCACTTTCTATATGACTGGATAAGTAAACTACGATTTCGTTTATAATATTTCATTTCGCTAACAGATGGCAGCACAAGATATTCATTTTAAAATTTGAATTTACGTTTCTTGAAATATACCAAGTCTTATTTTTTAACCCGGAAAACTGCACATAATGCAATTTTCAGGTAGAACACCAACTTTTGAAAATCGTAAAATAGGATATTTTAAAAAAACTTTTGAATTAATTTTATTTTAATGTAGTTAATAAAGAATATTAAAATTATTTAACTTATGAAATTTTTAATTTTAGGATGCTTGTTTGAAATAGGATTAAATAAGAGAAATTATTGAGATTTTTAAACTAATATTATTTTTTGCACGACAAGACATTTCTTTCCAAAAACTTTTAATGACTGTTAACTGCAAAAAAATTAGTTTGACGTAACATGGGGACTAATGCAATATTTCATTACTTGCAATGTAAATGATATAAAGTGGCAGGGCCCAATGAATACATCGAAGCAAGGAAAGTGTGGCTTCAAACGAGGGCCCCGTCGCTCTTAAATAGACCCTAAAACATAAATTTTACAACTTTTAAATAAACTAAAACTTTAATCTTTATTATCGTTAAAATGAACCGCATTGTAGAAAATACGTTAAAACGTTTCTAAATCTTCTGTATTTCTGTATATGTCGAAGAAGAGGCCCTAACTACAGATATGAGAAAGGGTAAAGGAATCCAGATAAAAAACTACAGTGAAATCTTAACTTTTTATTTAAACGAAAATATAAATAATTATTTCCCTTCCTGTCCTTTTTTAATTTCTGGAATCATGAGCAGAGACTGATTTACGGGAGGGCATTCGGGGCACTTGCCCAGGGCCCCCATTTTAAAGGGGCCCCCAAAAATGATTTAATACTAAATATATGCGAAAAAGTTACAAATAAATTTACTAACAAATTTTTAAAAAATTAATTACATTTATTTTCATCAAAATTTTTAAAAATCAATCGTTAATTGTTTTGCAAAACTTATATTATTTTACCCAATTAAATTAATTTCACTTTTCAGCACGTTCATGATGTATGTCACCTTTTGCATCGCGTTTTTCAAAGATATGCGCTTGGATTACTAGTAAAATTAAATTTATGGCCAAGGTCCACGACCATAAATAAACTATGTTTACTAATCGCACGTAGATTTGTCGTTTACGGATACTTATTTCCTATACCAAATTTCTTAATATTGTAATCATTATAGATTTGCTAGATATAAAATGGGTAGAACATACTAATCTGGCTCAACTAAAAAAAAGCTAAAAAAAGAAGAAAGAACAGAACTAGAAATGTAAGAAAAATCTCTGGTGCAGTATTGATCATTAACGTTAATTCAAATTCTCAAAAGAAGAAAATTAGTGGTTTAAAAAAAAAATTATATTTGCATTAAAGCTGACTGATTACGTCATTTTGTATTGTGTGCTTGTGCATAAATTTAGCAGTTTTATTTTGAATTACGTCGAGGGGCCCCCTAATGTTCTTTTGCCCTGGGCCCCTAAGCTTGTAAGTCGGTCCCTGATCAAGAGGGCCCTAAATGGACCCAAAAGCAAGGGGGCCCAAGTGGTAACTGTCCATTTGCCGTCTGCTAAATCCGCCACAAGACGTGATAATGTCCTATGTTAAGTCAATGAGACATTGGTCCTTCCAATTCTAAGCCACAGATATACAAGTACAATTTATTTAATTTCAAGCAGATGATACTCCTATAATGTGGTGATGAGATTCGTATGTTTATTGAAGATGAGTGTCCATTACAAACGAACCAAAAATTATAAATCTAGAAAAGTTTAAATATGCATATAAATATGCAATATACCTTACTTAAAGAGAGAAATAAAGAGAGATATTTTTTGTTGTTTTACGAATATTAAACACTGTGGATTTTAAATGGATTAAATGGAAATAAACATATAAACTTCACTCTACTGTAAAACAATTATTTCGTAAAAACATAAATTCGTTAAATAAAGTAAAATATTTGCGTTTTTATAGATAAAAAGTTTTTTTTTTGTTTATCACATTAAGTGTGCTGTAAAATAATTTAAGAAAAATGCGAAATAAGCTATAAAAAAATATATTTTAAAAACTTATTGCCACTTTTTTTAAATTTTAACAAAATTTCTAGATGCCTTTATAAATGTGTACCAATATTTCGAAGAGTGGCAATAAGTACGAAATTATTATATACTTATTTTTACCATTTACTAAGAAATGTTTTAATTATATTATAAGTTTTTTTTTTATTAAATGAGAAAAAAAACATGTGAGAGTTAACAACATTTAGTTTATGGCATGTCTTGCGACCACACTCACTCTCACTTTCCGTTGTTTACAATCGAATAACTCTTTTAATATTAATTCTCGGTACAACATTAAAATACTACAAAAAACTACAATGTTCGTTTTAAAACCTTATTTTCATGCATTTTATCTTTTCCAATATCTCCTTAATAAACATAAAACCTAAAAACCTTATAATCAAATAACATCAAGTCCCCGCGTTGCAAAAGATTTTTGCGATTGAATCGTTTATTTCAGAAACCCGTTAATTGCACTTTTTCTAATTTTCGGGAAACAAAGAAAAACCTTCTATATACGAGTATATGATATTAATATAGATTTTAGCTTCAAAACATTTAAAGTATTAGTTAACATCTTCTCGAAGTGGATGTTGCCTATAATTAAATTATAATATTTCTTTCTTTCTTTCTCCCTTAATTTTTAATTGCAATTAGCGGGGTTTTGCAATAAATTTTACCGTAAACACGTACATTTTAAAAGTAAAGTTAATTTTGAACTCGAAATTATGTACTTACCATATGAGATTCTAATTCCTTAAAAAAACTCGTAAAAGATGTCAGCTGAAATAATCAATTCATTGTACAGTTGTTTCCATTGCTTGGTTTTAAATAATTTTTGCTATGCATGATTTTTTTATATTATATTTTAAAATTTTAAATAATTTGTAAATTGTGTCTCAAACCTTTAAATTAAGATAGATTATTAAAAAGCGTATTTTTATGAATATAAATTTAAGTTCATTGCTGGAAAAACTAGCGATCGAAAAACTAGCGACATCACGTCCACGATTTTCAGTATATTCCGAATTCAAATTTTCTTAATGCTTATTATGAAGTTGTTGAAGACTAATTCTTTTAGGGGTTTAATTACTTGGAAGAAGCATTTTGTTATGAAATTTAAAGAATGGTAAATAGTTGTACATCAGAAAAACAGATTGTGACCCACATGTAAAAGACTATACTAATAATTAATCCTTAATTATAATTAAAAAAGTAGGGTGAGAATTTTATGAAACCATCACCTATAATTTCTATAAAATTATTTATTACTCGAACCAATTATAGCTCCCGCGTGATAAAGAACATACAATTTTCGCATTTAATTCGATTAATTTATATTGTAGTGGGGTGAATCCGTTTATTTCTTTTTCATATATTATAAGTAAATGCATGATTTGTATTACTCAACCATCCAAGGCCATTTCATCTTCTTTTAAAGCCTTGTGATTGGTTGAATTTTGCAAAATTAGCTGACAGAAAACTTAACCTCACTTGCCGTATTTATAAGAACTTCTATCAATAAATATATTTTCCTTTCATAATGCATTTCTATAACTTCTAAACTGTATCGCAAATTACCATAGTATTTTTTTTTTGCGGAGTGTAGTTTAGCAATCAATAGCGTAGCCACGATTTAGTCTTGGAGTGGTTCCTAAGTAATTTTTTTTATGAGAAAACCATTTTTAAATCTATATCTAAATAATAATAATTTTTCAAACATATCAATTAATAAATTACTTGTGATACCTATATCTGTAAATGTGTACACATAAGAACTTCTGTAATTTAATAAACATTATTTCGTCGCAAATAATAAAAATAAAAATAGGTGAGCAAAACTATATTATTATTAAATGGAGAGTAAATGGAGAGTGTCAGATAAATTATTATGTATGTATTTCTGTTTTACACAGCAGGGTATGGTAGTGAGTTGTATACATAAAATAATGAAAAATAATTTTTTTTTGGTTGAGCGTTATATAAGAAAATTAACAATGAAATCGGTTAAATATGGCTTGAAATGTAATGCATATTATAATGTAAAGACAAAACTAAAATGCTCGTTTACCTTTTGTATAATTTCTGAAGGTGCCCGAGATCGATAGCCTTCCCTCTGGCTACGCTATCGCCAGCAAAAAAAGTCAACATAAAACCTTCATCAGAATTAAAGGGGCGGGTGGAAGAACCAGAATGCTCCACTTTTTTCTGTTTAACACTTTTTCACTTATTCCTATAAAGAAAGAAAAATCCAATATTGATCGATGCAATAACCATTTATTTAAAGCTAAGATATAGAGATAGAGATAGAGATATAAAGAAAGAAGCTGTATTGTTGCCTCATTCGGTGCAAGAAACGTACAGCTCTAAGAGCTGTCTGGTTATTACAGCGAATTAGTTCAACGTTTGGTCGCTTGGTTGAATCGCTTTCCGTGTTGTATCAGCCACACTCGTTTGTTTTAGGTTTGAAGGTGTATTGTTTGTTGAAACTAACTGAAAGGTATTACACGTCCAAAGTTCCATTAAAGGGGTGTAATTCCGAGCTAAACTATATTTGTATGTAGTTTATATGCAATCCTTAAATGAAACGAATATTTTTTTGTTGTTTGAAGTTCACAGTCGGATTGATTATTTCAGAGAAGTATCTACAAGGATTTTATGGGTAAGTCTGGCCACAAAATTACAGTGTTAAACACCAGACAGCTCCATATTTTTTCAATAAAAAACAAAACCAGGCAAATTGTTGAAAATTTAAAGCCGATATGTGATAGAGGTAGGTATTGTTAATGTTTCACCAAAATTTGAAAAGTTTTAAAAAACGTTAAGTATTTTTTAAATATTTTTCGTCCTTCCAGAGCAATTTTGAAAAGTACAGCTGTCCTGGCTCTTCCACCCACCCCTTCAATTGTGAAATTAAAGTTTAATGCAAGACAAAATACACTTTTTAAAAAAAAAAAAAAAAAAATTTAAGGTTTTTGTTTCTAATTCTTTTATAAGACCTTAAAAAAACTTCAATTTCTCAATTTTAATGAAGGTTTTATGCAGACTTTTTTTGTTGTGAGAGGAATACTTAGAGAAATTGAACGACACAACGTTCCTATGCCTTTTTCTATAGCTTCTAGAAATCTGTGAATTGAAAGATTGTTGTGACATTTGATGGGATAACTTTTTTGTGTTAAAATCAACACATGTAAAACTTTTATTAATATGTTGGCTTGTCTGTTATACTCTACTTGTCTGTTATGCGCAAAATCTAAATGTTTAGATGTTTCTATTTCCAAATATTTATAATATTTTCTTTGGCTTCGTAGTGTCGTAACTCATTGTATGTACTTTTAATACAACTGTTTTAAATGGTCCCAAGTCTTAAAATCTCGAGTTTTTTTTATTTCTTAAAAAGTAGTGTAGTTTTTTCTGAATAAAATGACACCGAAAGTATATCCGGTATATTTTAATAAAATGACATCTGTGCTTTGATGGAGTTATCACCAAAACTTAAAGCTCTTTTGCACTGCGTTGATTTTTTGTTTTTGATTTTAAATCTTTAAACTTTAAAAACTACTTGTTATAGTTGAATTACATTTTCTACATATACTTTTCATTAATTTGTCTTCAGGATGTGAGTATATGCATTTAAATTTTACTACGTATTTTCAAATATTTTATATTGTGTTTTATAATTATTTTGGAGTTAAATGCTTTTAAAACTCTAATTAATTTGATGACATTTCACGAAGAAAAGAAGTCATATAATTTTTTTATGAAAACACTCATACGATACACTAATTTGATACAAAAAAAAAGATAAATATAAATTTTCAAAATATATATAATTAGTTAAATACATATAACTAATGTCAAAATGCCACTGCCTCACTACCAAAATATATAGTATATCACTATGTATTTCCTTCGGTAGATCTTCAAAATCAATTTTTCTTTCCAGTATCTTAGTATTAGCAATGATTAACATCTAATAATTATATCTAAAGATAATATAACCATAATATAAACTAATTTATCAGTATTACAAATCACATGAGCCATCATATTATAAATAAATTTTACCCGCATATAAATAGGTATTTTCATAAAGGTTTGGTTAGATAATATTAAACGAAACATATACAGAATTAATACTTCTATTAAAGCATACTAATTTTATTTGACGACTAGAAAAAAGTATTAAACGAAATGCCCACGTTCATTACCATAACAATCCCCCTTAAATGAGATATTTTCCAACTAGTTGTATTTTTCATCAAAAACGGAATGCCTAATCTAAATTTCAATATTCAAATTAATCCAAAAATTGCCTTCGAGGGAGCTTTCAGCATTACGTCACGCTAATTGTATCTTTTTGTACCTCCACCCATGTCACGTACAGTTTTTGCATAAATATTATTTGCATTGATATGGGCCACGATTTTTTTTTTATTTATTATAATTATCTTCTTTTGAAGTGTTATGGTTTGCTTTAATTAAATTCTTTTGGATATGAACACTATAACATTTTAAATTTGTCATTTCGCTAAAGATAATTTTATATATAACTTTTAACAAATATATTCGGGTTTATTTCTTTATTTGGAACATTTTTGAATTGCTCGCCTACTTTCGATGTAAATGAAATTCGTGATCGTGATTTTAAGTTTGGTATGTGGCTGATTACTTTTCTAACGTGTCTGTGATTTTTTTATTTTTAAAATATTTTCACTTTAATATCCGTTCTTAGGTTTCTTAAAACAGTTTTTTTGTTTTTTGAAACGCTTTAGTGCGGAACAGTTGTTTCCTATAACAAGAAGAAAATGGCGTAAATAAATTAAAAATCGGTTGATATATTCACGCATTGTACAGAAATTGACGACATTGAACAATTTTCGTCAATTTTTTTCCCGTAAAACCGTTTTAACAGACGACTGACGTTATAAATATTTGTATAGGCAATATTTTTTATGGTACAAAAAATTTTGTGAGGTTGTTGATGAAAAATGTTGTAATTATCTGTAAGGTGATTAAAACAATGAAATTTTCAACAACAAAAAATTGTAAAAATAATTTTGAACACATTGCTCAGAATTGTATAAACAAAAGGGTAAAAAAAAATTATTTTGGTTTTCCAAACGCTTTAGTACGAAAAAATTGTTTCCTAATTGAACAATTTTCGTAAATTTTTTTAAATATTACTTAAAATTCTACGATCGGTACAATATAGTTTTTATGCTTATTTTATGATTCAATAAAGTTAAATAAATTAAAAGTCATTAATATTTAAATGTTTGAAAAGTTTATAAATAATTAGTATATATGATGTGTAGCGCGATGCTAATACTGCTGCATTATTCACTACTTGGCTACGGTCGGTATCGAACCGAGGAACTTCGGCTTGCTACGCCGATACTCTGCCGGTTAGGCTAAAGTGATCACTCTCGCCTAAGCGGGAGTATCGGGTAAATTAAGTGAACCCCACAGTACCCCCCTCTCAGTGAGTCGGACGGAGGAACGAATGATTGAGAAGCCCGTGAAGTGTTATCATTTGGGCAGTAGTTGATGCCGTGAAGTGTTCTCACGTGGCAGTGGTTGATGCCGTGAAGTGTTCTCACGTGGGAAGTAGTTGATGCCGTGAAGTGTTCTCACGTGGCAGGGGTTCATGCCGTGAAGTGTTCTCACGTGGCAATGGTTGATGCCGATCTCTTGTGCTGCAGTTTTGCCGGTGTCGCATTTTCACGGTGTTGCATTTTTTCCGGTGTTGCATTTTTGCCGGTGTTGCATTTTTTTCGGTGAATGAACTACTTGGCTACGCTCGGTATAGAACCGAGGAACTTCGGCTTGCTACGCCGATACTATCCGGTCAGGCGACAGTGATCACTCTCGCCTAACCGGGAGTATCGGGCATCTCAATCATTCGTTCCTCCGTCCGACTCACTGAGAGGGGGGTACTGTGGGGTTCACTTCATCTACCCGATACTCCCGCTTAGGCGAGAGTGATCACTTTAGCCTGACCGGCAGAGTATCGGCGTAGCAAGCCGAAGTTCCTCGGTTCTATACCGAGCGTAGCCAAGTAGTGCATAATGCAGCAGAATTAGCATCGCGCTACAGATGCATTGCTACTAAAATCTCTTTAAAAACGGTTCGCCTAATACACTTATTTATTATCTATTTGAATACTTTTGTCTTATTATTTTGATACTTTTATTTTTTATCTATTTGAACATTAAGAAAAGAAAACCTCAATAAACACGAAAAATTTCAATATTCTATGTTTTTAATGCATTCTAACACACTTTTTAAAATAAAACTAATATTAATAGTTATAAGGGTTGAAATATATGAGCAAGCATGGAATGTCGATTGATAGATACCGAGCCGATTTCATTACACTGGGGGCCAAGGACCAAGCAGAAATGCAATCTTTCACTTCGTAGTTTTCATCGGGCCTTGGAAAGGGGAAGTATAAAAAAGGCAAAAAATAGCAGGCCTAACAAAGAAAAGATTCCTAAAACAAATTGTCAAAAATTATTAAGGCGACAGGGTGTAAAATGAATCCATCCCTCTCAGAAATAAAACTATGATTTTTGAGCATCCTTGTGATCGTCAAGGCTAGTTTAGTCAATTTTGACAATCATTTCGTCATTTAACTCATGATTTTTGACAAAACAAGAATCCTCAAATATTTAACGAAAGTAATTTATTGTAATTCCCTTCCGGTGAATCATCTCATTTAGTTGTAATTTCGGTTCTTATATGTATATTGCTACGATCCAGATCGAGTTTTTTTTTGTTGCTCCTCGATCGATTGCACGCGCGATTTTGGACGAAGAGGCTTCTGGTTCGAGTCGTGCCGTCGATTTTTATTTGAAATCGTACTCAATTTTGATATCATAAATTTTGTGAAAAAACGACAAAATAAATGTCCTTAGTTTAACGAAATATTTTTTTCGCAGACAACAGTTTCGTCAAAAATGACGAATATTTCTGCGTTATGAGCATCCATTTTTAACAGGGCTATTTTTTATCTCCCGAAATTTTGTCTTGTTATGACACCCAATACATTTCAACACCTCCTGCTCCCCTTTTCCCTTTCCATAAACCCCCTTTGGTTCCCGCTGCATCTGTGTCTACTTTCTCTCAAATCGATCGTGGGAAAAATCTCTCCACATTCCCAAACATCCCCCACACCGCCACTTGAGCGATAATCCCTTTAACTTGCCAACCCTTCCCCGCCTCTGCAGCCCGTCGCAGGGATAGTCAGGGATCGCAGGCAGAATGGCGGATGTCCGTGCGTGAATTGCAGGACACTTCTCTCTGTCCGGCAAGATGCGGTCATCGCTGAGTTCGTCGCTGCTCACGTCGTCCGAGGAATCGGCGAGGTTGACCCGCAATGATAAATCGCCCAGCAAGTCGTGCTGCGGCGAGACATCGGAGACGCTGCTTCATCCGCCAAATAATAATGGTTTGCTGTTTATCGGCTACTGTTCGACTTGGGTAAGGGATTTTGTTTAAAATTATTTCTAAAACGTGGTTTTTCGAATTATTTTAAGGCGAATTTTGATAAATTGCATTTTAAATGCTTTATCATTACCTAATTTATACATGAAATAAATGTAATTATTTTTAACTACAAATTATAAAATTTATATTTGGTCAAAAATAATTTCGGTTTTGGTTTGTAAGTACATTTTTTATATGGTTGTATGATTATAAATTATTGTTTAGCTAAAAATAATTCTTCTATAAAATATATATTCTGAGTCTCACTTTTGATCTATTTCCTGAATCACAATAAACTTAATGAATTTAGTAATAAAGCAACATTATCTGTAAGAAATCCATAGTTTTTATAGTATATGTTTTATGTGTCTATCTTAAAATTTCAAATTGAAATATAAATTTAAAATAAAATTATATATAAAATTGGTAAATTCTTAATATAAATAAATTTCAAATTCCAAATATTTACAATGGAATCAGTTAATTAAATGGGTACAAATGTTAATGTTTTTTAAAGCTTTGAATTAATTTTAATTAATCTATGAATTATATGGTTTGGATATATGAAACCATTATCTATATTTCATAATATAAAAATCGCACATGTATAATTTTTGCGATGTAATATTTTTTCTAATATGTATAAAATATTTTAAATTGATATAAAAAAAACATCAAATATACCACACATTTTTGTTACAAATTAAGAAAAATTTCAATTTTTAAAAAATTTCACAATGTTATTAACCAATAAATTTCTTAAATTTTAAAAATGAACTTATCTATTTAGACATTTTACCATCTAAAAATACTTTTACTTAATGTTTTTAAACATTTGAAAATTTAAAATACTTGTTTCCATATAAAATACTAGTAAATGTGGAGTCGAAAAAATTTGTTGTTTTTCAATATTCGTATGGGGGATAAAGTTTTTTTAATTGAAAATTTGGCTCAAACAAGTTTTTTATCTTGATTTTTTTTTTAAACTGCGTATATTGGTGGTTATTGAGTTTAAGGACGCATTAGTCGTTTCTTTGAAGAATTACTACCAACTGGGGTTACTTTTAACTCCATCATTTAGCGTTTCCCAAATTTAGTGAAGTGTTTGAGTACTATTAGGGCAATTAAAATTATGTGTTCCGAGTGTCAATATATTTTGTGATAACTTAAACTCCTATGTCAGAAATGTACTTTTATCCCTAGCAAAACTTAGTTGGAGTGAATTAAAGCATTTGATTCTTATTCAGCACCATTCAAAATGTATATTTCATTTTTGCTATCCAAAAAATTCAATTTCCACTACCAAAAAAAATCAAAAAACCAAAAACACTTTAAATGATTTCTAAGGTTCACTTTTTTTAACACTTGACGAATCTGGATTGATTTGTTCTTTCAGTTTTTTGTTCGTATACTTTAGTGGTGTAAATAAAAATACATGAGGTATAAATTAATAGGAAACTCAAAATATATTTTTAAAAAATAATCACATTTTATTGCAAATTCTCTCTTACAGCAAAACATGACACAACACAGCAAACAAGCAGATAATTTACATCTCTTTAATTGACTAGTACATTAGAAGAAAATTAAGGTTTCTACTAAGAGGTCATTTAATAGGTGGGGTAAAATAATCCGGAATATAGATCTGGACTGAAGTTGGTGAGCAAAATGACTTCGTAACATGAATTACTATAAACAAAATATCATAAATTTCATTAGTATACTTTTAAATTGATTGTTACACAGCATAATTGTGCACTTACTTTATTCAAAGTATACTTGGTTAAAGTAAAAAACAACAATTTATTTCATTGTAAGAGTACAAGTACTACCATTACAGTAACGCAATCTGCT
Organism: Troglohyphantes excavatus; assembly: GCA_963932185.1. Classification (NCBI taxonomy): domain Eukaryota; kingdom Metazoa; phylum Arthropoda; class Arachnida; order Araneae; family Linyphiidae; genus Troglohyphantes; species Troglohyphantes excavatus. The sequence goes on along the minus strand of OZ010676.1, from coordinate 51,867,583 downwards.
GTAACTTCCCCTAACAAAAAGTTTGAAAGAAAAACAATTCGCCATACCGTTGGGCAGCAGTGTTATAGGAAAAATACATTATTGCCTTCTTTCACTGATTGTCCCGCTTTTTCCAAATATAAAACTTTTTTCATCATCTAGAGTAAAGTAAACTTGCAATTAGTAAAGTAACCCTCGTTGATGGTATTTTTTTTTATATAATACATAAGATCACTTTATGCAAACTTTTCACTCTGGTTATTTTCTATGCACAATGACGTATTTTTGCGATGTCTTGTATTCATTAGTTAGCCCTGATTCTTGGCTATAGCTCTTTCTCGAAATAGAGGCAAATGAAAGTATCTAATTTTCTTTTTCTACTTTCTTCTTTTCGAAAGTTATATAAGTTTATAACATGAAGTTTTTAGTCCTCGAAGATTTTACTAGAAATTAATACCCCATTGTGCAACTCTAGTGCGACGCTAATTTACCCAACAGAAATCCCCATTAAATATTAAGTTAGACTGTTTAATTTTTGTTTTTGAAAAATGTCATTGAGGTTAAATATTTCATTAAATGTGGTATATAATTTCAAAGGCATAGTTTTCGGGTATTTTGGTATGGATCCCTGACCATCATTAACTACCTGTTAAATGATAATAGACAATCCCAGTCAAAAAAAAAAATCAGCATGAAACCGTCATGAAAGTTGAGAAAATAAAGATTTTATGAAAAGTTCAGCATCGAAGTAATTGAAGGGAATTTGCAGTTTTATGCAAGCAAATCATAAACTTCAAAAAACATACAGGTTTTATAAAGTTTATATAAAAGTTTTCGATTAAAATTTTATGCAGATTTTATTTTTGCTGGGATCGCCAATGCTCTAGTCAACTTTGGGTTGAGTGGTACTAATTCTTGTGTATGTGGTTACGCAGGAGTTACAGAACATTTTATTCATGACTGTTCAGTAATTACTAGCATATCCACAAACAGGTAATTAACTTGATAGCCAAAGGAAAATACTTAGTAAACACACCAAAATATTGTAATAATAGTTTTTAAGTACTAGTACTTCTATAAAATATGGACGTAAAAAGTGAAGTACAAAACTTTTATAACATTAATGAACATTATTATTTATTATTATTTTTATTGTCAAAACTTAATAGAAGATAATTTCAAATTATTTTTAATACCAACCTAATGAATACATATATATTGTGTGAATTGAAATCTCCATGCATTGAATATATCCTAAAACAAACTTTAAAAAAACTTAACCACTATAATAGTCAGAAGTCATAGTCTGACACCTGTTAACATATGATATAGTCCAGGACGCTATGGCTGTAGTAATTTGTAATATTTACAAATAATTATTATCTTGTAATTAATAGCTTGTTACTCTTGCTTCATTGCTAATAATCCATTACTAATACTTAATCTACTTTAAAAGTATACAGTCTACACTCTAGGCTAGCCCAGGCCGTCGCACCGGGAGAGTTTGGAGGGAGTCCGACCCCCCCCCCCCCCATGCATGTAACAAAATAGTTTAGTTACATGCCTTATAAGTTGCCAGTACGCGGTCAGCCTTACTTAAGCTAAAAAAAGATACAATTTTACATAGAATGTGGACTTTTTTATACAGGAAGGATGCGTAACTTCCTGTTGGACATTTCTCGGAAAACTGGTTAGCATACCTTGTATAAGAAAATCCAAAATCTGGAGTTGTAAGGTGTTTGATCTTTTATTGTTTGAACATTTATTTATTTTTTTCGCAAGTTTGTTAAAAAATTATTTTAAATTATTTATTGAATTCATCATTAATTTTGTCTCTATAAACAAAATATTCAAAATGAATTGTTAGAGCTCCAAAATAAAAGTAGGTAGAAGAGAGAAGAATTTTTTTGTAGAAATCTACCCGTTAACTGTTGTGCCCGTTTTCCGCGTTTTGTAAACATCGCTTTCCGTCCCTTATTTTTTGGATTAAATGTAATAATTCTGATAAATTAATATATTTATATTGTAATTTTAATGTATTTGTAACTGTATAAAACACGTGCTTCTCTAATCTACATTTGAGGAAGTATACTACTTGAAAAAAGGCAACATTCAGAAAAAAATTTTACTATTTAAATCTTAAAAAAAAATCTATACTCTTTAGTTCTGTAGTTATTTATATTAGTTTAAATATCTAATTTATTAATGCAAAATATATTAGAAATTCCATATAATAATGATTTTTAATGAATTTACGAAAGAAAAGGAAGTTAAGAGGTGAAATAATGTCATTTTCCCATAGAAAGTTGGACTTTTTCGAGTAGAAAGCAATTACAGAACAGCGCAGTGTACAGGTTTCAAATTGGCACCATCGTAACTACGATCAAAATTCTGACTCAGATTTCATATTCAAATCAATAAGCCACACCTTCTCAATGCACGGACATAATTGTTCTTCTGTTGGATGAACCCTTACAAAAAACATATCAGCGAACATTTCAAATGGACGTATAAACAAGAATATGCATGTACACTAAATAAACTCGTAATTAAAGTTATATTGAAAAAAAGTGTTTCAAATACCACATTTAAGAGGTTAGTTCCAGAACTACTTAAGTCCATGTTTTCCAATAGAATGCAACATTACTCTCTTCAAAAAAGGCTATTCAAATAATTTGGACATACCAAAAAAATTTATTATGCGTATTTCTTAACTTAAAAATATTTAACACAAGAGAAATTCTTCATTTGAAGGATGGTGAAATTTGAACTCAATTTAGATAAAATGTGACTTTCTCAGCTTTGGTTCAAAACTCTTCAGTTACTCTATTCCTAGATAAAAAATGAGCTTAAAGCTTTTATATATGCAGGTTATTTTAAATCTGCATATTTAACCAGCATATTTTTTTAAGTATTTAATTTTCCTGTATGAAAACTTTAATAAAAACCCCGTGTTTTTACTTTGAGAATTTCGCTGCTGAGTTTTTCAGCATTAAACCTTTCTAAAACCTTCAACCTTCATTTTCACAACTTTCGTGGAGGTTTTATGCTATTTTTTTTCTGCCTGGTGACTTGCACAATGTCTTCGAAATTATGAATATTGTATTATAATTATAAAAGTACACGGCAAAACAACTAAAGCAACTGAGAAATGAAAATGCTGGTATTGAGTCGGTGTAAAAATAGTATAAATATTAATAAAAAACTAAAAGTGGATCAAATCGCGATACATGTCGTAATAAATGACGGCCCCTAACAAGAATATCTTATTCCAGTCCTTATCTTTCTCATTTTGTCAAAATCAGAGTAGAAAATCTCGTTATGGACAGTTCCTTAAAGAACGCTAGTTTTAAATCACGCGCTTCATAAATTTGGCAAAATGCCAGTTTTCGATGCTTCCAAGTGAGTTTTGTCTTGTAGTACTAACTTTTTTTTTTCACCCCCCCCCCCCTCCCATCAAATTCTTAACTGATAATAAACACAAATTTATTGCATTGTTCACTTATACTCAATAAATCAAAGGTATAGATGTTTTAATAAATTTTAAAAATAATCTAGGTTTTTTTTAAAAAAAAACTTTGCATTATGTGCCTTGGCATTAAATGACTTAATATTAAACAAATTTATTATTTTGTGTTATTAAACAAATTCAAATATATACTGTATTAAATAATTTCTAAAGTGTAATAAAACAATTCAATGGCAAATATGCCTTAAACGATCGGCGATGTATGTCATGCAACGAATAGAAAAATTCTGCTACAAAAGATTATTGATCTCTCTGCCTCGTTTTAGCTCATTAAAATTTAGTATATTAAAAGGGAAGTAAAATCATTTGCCTTGCAATACAATTATTCCAACATGTTTTTTATCAATATACTGCTTTCCAACATAAAAGTTTTTAGTTTTTAATTTAGAATTCACCCTATACAAATATAGTATCGGTTCAAAGTAAACTATCCTAATTTAAAGATTTAATTTTTAGCCTTGAAAAAAACCCATTTTATATTTTAACCAGAAAAGTTTTATATTAGGGTTTATACAGAATCAAATTACTTTAAGCAATATTTTATTAAAAAATTTACATAAAACATTTTTGAGATGATAAATAACTGAAAAACCTAGTAATCCAAACTATTGTCGTCGACTCATGAAAAATAAATTCAATACAGTATTTTATAAAATGAGCGCAGTAGTTTCATAGGAAACTGTAAACAATTGCAATGGATAGCTGTTGCCCTACTATGAAAAATTTATATATATATTATTATAATAATAATATTACTAAAATAATAAATTTATATTCAATGAAATATAAACTTATATTTTTAGCGATCTATTTAAAAAAAAAAAATATTCAATGGACATTTTCTATATGTTTACCCTATCAATAATAATTCTACTTAAATTCATTATTTAGAATTAGCTTTAAGTCAATTTAATTATAATTTATCCGAACCCACGTTAAAAGGGACAAGCAGTTTCAATTACCTATGCTGTACTCAATTTATCACCCTAATATTACTCCCATGTAAATCCCCTTTACTGAAGATTAACATGAAAGCCATTTTAAGGGTGATAAATACAGTACAACCCCGCTTAAGCAAACTACTTGACTACAGTAAATGTGGACGAATGGTCACTTTAATCTACAGAGAATGATTAAATTTTATGACAGACCATTACTAAGGGCTCAATGATAAATGACACTAATATGAATACCATTAGAGGAGTATATATGATTGTCTAGTCTGATCTAGTAATCCATTCATCGATCAGCCATTTTAACTCCATACTTCTCAAGTCCTAATACTGTAATGGAGGCCATGATAGCATGGCTGACACCGAGTCAGAATTGAAGTTGGAGTTGGATTATAATTATGTTCAACTGAAGTATTACCTAGTTGAGGGGCTTGTGTATGTTAAATCTTTCGTGGTTCAAATGTTCTCACATTGGTTGGCGAGGAAATTCGGAGAGGGATTGCTAGTTCAGGTTTTTATCTTAAAATCTGGAATTCAAACATTTATTCAGAATAACAAATATTTTCAATTTTAAGCATGTATTAAGATCATATTTAAATAATTTTTTAACAACTTAATGAAAATATTGCACTTTGTTAATGTTATGTTATTGTTTTGATAAAATGTGTGTGGTTGTTATTTTGGTGCAAATTGTGTGCTAAAATATCAGGATTCAGTTATTTTATATTCAAACACATTCATTTTATCATGTGAATTACTGGCGTACACTAAAATCCCTATTTTATCACTTGTATTGTATTTGACTCTCAAAACTAATCCTACACATAATCGCACATTATATACATAGGGTAGTCACAAATTGTTGGGCGAAAGTCATTGTTTGGCTATTTAACTATACAATAAATCATTATTTTTTATATGCTTTAACTGGTTTGTTGTTACAATAGTTAAGCGACTTGTTTAAAACTTAAACAAAGTAGTTTGGTAAAAATTATTTTATGCCAATACAGCTAAATGTGATACAGCCAAACAATGGCCATCACCCAACAATTTATAACCACCCTGTATAGCTTAAAATTAATGATGTTTTAAGGAGAAAATGTCCATATTGTTGTAGTATTTTATCCAAAAAGAATTATATATACGTCATCTTTTAATTAAGTGCTTAATTTATATCCAAACAAACAATGTATCAATTTAATACTTTTCACCTTTCATTGACCTTTTTTTATTATAAGCATCTCATGATCACATTTGAAATGTTTTTAAAGAAATTGGTCTGTATCACCAAATTGAACTTTTTAACATTTCCTTTTTCGCAAAGAAAACATTAGTTCTTTTTTATCAAAACATTTAATAAGGAAAAACATGACACACTTGACGGGAACAAATGGTATAAATATTGGATTAAAACTTTTGACATGAAATCGCAACTTTATATACTTAAAAACACCTTTTTTTCCCATAAAATCTTAATTACAAAAATATAAATAAACTTTCACATTTATAATACTATATTATAATATTCAGTTAGAGATATGCTATTTATATATTTTAAATGAAGTACAGTAGAACTCCAATTATCCGAACTCTAGTTATCCGGATCAAACAAAACGAATCTCTAATTGTCCGAATTCAGATCGCTTTGAGAAAAAAAAAGAAATCTACAAAATCCACATTTTAAAAGTTTCTTATGTGTGAATGATATTGTTTTTAATAGTCATTAAATTACATTATATACTAAAACAAAGTTAAAGCAAAAAAGTTTATTTACTAAGAATTTTTTTCGTGAATTATCTAATTATCTGGACATTCAATTATCCGGATGGGATCTGGTCCCAAATGATCCGGATAATCGGAGTTGTAATACCTAACAGAAGTAGTTTCTAGTTGTTACCTGTTTTTCCATAATTTTAGTATTTCGCAGATATTGTGTGGGATTTTTTTTAACTCTTTAGGATCATAACAGCACCGTTAGAAAGTTTTTATGAGTGCCAATAGGCGATTTAACAATTCAGATTACTTTAAATGAATTTAAGTAATAATAAATATATTGATTTTTCATGCTAAATATTCTTTTGCATAAGAAAATAAATTTCACGTTAAAAACTAGTTTAAGTTAACTGAAATAAGTTTTATTCTTATATATCAAATTCTGTTCAAACAACAAAATTTTGTTATTAAAATAAAAATATATACGAGTTAATAGAGACTTTTCGGAATGTTAGGCAAATCTACACTGTCAAGAGTTTAATATTAAAAAATAATTTTATGTATGATCTCTAGAAGCCCTCAACTTTTTGGTGAAATAAAATATTATTCTTTAAAATTATATTTAATTTAGTATTTAGTAAAAAAACATGAACCATTATCTAACTTCGAGATACTAATGGAACGTATAAAGAACATATTTCATCCTTATCCAACTAAACAAGAATATTAAATTCTTCTCGGCTTAAACGAGCTTTAAAGTCTTAAAAACTTGTTGATGCTCACTTTAAAATTATTAAAAAGTCCCTAGAAAGTAGGTCACGCGCCGCCCTAATTTGCGCCCCAACACTTGGGAAAATGGCTCATGTGTTGGATTAAATTGGCAATGAGGAATTTAATTAAATGCTTTAATATGTCCCTGTAAGCGTCGTTGCTGAAGTTCTCGAATGAGTTTGGACAAAACGTAATTGTCTAGAGAAATAACGTTGTTAAGTAGAAGCAAGATTTCCTTTGAATATGTTTTGTCAGATCGTTCCGGTATAAAGCACGTTATCTTAAGTTTAAAATTAAATAGTTTTTTTTTAAATGTTTTCGCCTGGTTCTTGTTTGGTTTTGTTCTACTCTAAAAGGAAGAAAGGAAGGAAAGCTCTCTTTAGAAATGGTCAAATATATTTGCACTTGTTTTTCTTTATTATTTATTCTCGAACTTTCGTTCCCTTTTAAAACTAGTCTAACTTTTTCTAAGTTTCTTGACTTTGTCTTGGAATGCTCTTTGGAAAAACTGGATTTTTAAAATCTAATACTTTTTACAAAGGATAAAAAAAATGAACCATTGCTGAAACTTTATTATGTAAAAAGCTTTTTCATGCTATAAAATTCAGATTTAGATTTTTTAGAGACTAGTATATAAAAGAAAACAAAAGTTAAAATACAGTAAAATTCGTATTTTATGGCTCTGCATTTTACGATTACTTTGCTTATTGCACCTTTTTCTTTCATAAGCTCGTTTTTCTTTCATACCAGTTATACTTTCCATGGTTGATGCGTTTTCCATTTATGTTCTGCCGATCGAGCCCTTTAAATATTTGATTTGGAACTACATTTTCTAACGTTTTGAGATTCTTTGACTTTTTTAACGGCTCAATGTTTGCTATGTCATTTCTTATTTGCGCTCTGTAAAAGACAAAGTGATTTAAGTCATATCTTATACCACTTTCGATATCAACAGCTCATAAATAAATATAAAAAGTAGCAATGTTTGCCCTGTCATTTTTAATTTGTCATTTGCATCTTTTAAAGCCAAAGTGATTCAAGTCGTAACGTATACCCTTTTTGATTTTAACGGGTCATATAAAATTATAAAAACTTTGCGCCTGTAAGAAATGGCAATCCTATTGGTATCGGTGCGATTATTTAGTTCGATGCTTGATATATATTGATATTGGTATATTGATTCCTTAACTTTACATTCCTTTTAAAAGTCCACCTTCTCCATTCCTTCTTGATGTGACCGTACGACGTGCATACTTATACAGGGTGGTCACAAATTTTTAAGGAATAATAATTGTTTGGCTGTATCACATTTAGCTTGTATTGGCATAATAAATTATTTTTGTGCCCAATAACTTCGCTTATATATTAAACAAGTCGCTTAGCATTAGTAGCAACAAACAAATTGAAGTACAGCCAAAAAATGGTTTATTTTATGTAGTTAAAGAGCCAAACAATGACCATCGCCAAACAATTTGTGACCACCTCCTAGATAAAACCGTTAATTAAGTGAATTTGCGCAAAAATACTAAATGGATTTTAATAAATGATGACGCTTATATATAAAAAGGTTCCACCAAATTTAATTTAAAAAATTTAAAAATTCGAAAAAGGACAAAATTTTAGATTTATTAAAAAAAATTATTTTAACTAATGAAAACGCTCACCAAATGCTGTGTTAAAAATATTATGTATATCACATTTGGCTTATTAACGAAAATAACACTTTAAGAAGAAACTGAAAAGCTGCACCGTTTCATAATTAGGAAACACTATAAAAGTAGCATTCATTTTTAAATAGTATGAGCATGATCTTTTTCAATGTTTTCAAACAACAATTTTTTCTCTAAGTTCCCTGTTATTAAAATTTCCCCCTTATTTGCCAAACCCACAAATTACGGAGATTAATTAAAATTGTGTAAGAACACTGATCTTGCACTGATAAACAATTCCTGAAATTAAATTTCAACATGCAAAGTAATGAAAACACATGAGCAAATGATAATTTAAGACAGATGTTAATTCCGACAGTCATTGAAACGTGAAACCTTTAACGACGGAAACGCCCGGAATCGGCAGGCGGTGAATGTATTTTCAATCACTTATCTGTCGCTTAGTCGTGAAAGGATTTTAGAAGCAAAATTGCCAATTTCACTAACAGCAAATAAAAATATAGATCACACGATGCCAAAAAACAGTAACTTCCAAAGAATCCCAAAAACAATTCTTATAAAGTGAGTTTTTGAACAATTATCCGTTTTGTTTAGTTTAATATCTTCGATTTTTTTTAACGTGGCTTTTACCATTTTCACTTAGGCATATTGCAAAAGCCACTTCCTTTAGAAGGCGGGATTTAACGTGGCGGTATGATTGAAATAACAACCAGCCGTTTCCTACAAAGGTTAAATATATTTCAATTAAGGAAAGTGACATTTGCTGTTAGTTTAGAAAAACTTTACGTCTAATTGGTTCCCATCAAGCAGTCAATATTTTGACAGGGCGGGATCTATTTACCAAGCTGTTGTTTGAGAAATAATATCCCAAACAGGTGCCAGACACTCAAGGCCGGATTACCTCCTTTGCAAAACACTTGTTGGAGAATCCATCAAAGCCTATGCCAGACATCCAAGGCCGGACAGTCTGGCTTGAAACCCGACAGTTTTGTTTACGGATTTGTCCGGGATTTTTGATGTCGCTAATTAGTAGAATAGGACACCTTGAAAGCACTTCAGTACTAGTGGACTTATAAAAGGCTCTTTATTAAATTGATATTTACAGTTCCCATCGACTGGATCGTTATATTTCTGACATTTATGTTTTTCATTTGAACGAGTGATATAGTGTGGCTCTGATTAATTGGTGGTTGGGTAACGCCCCACAAATCTGATTTCAGCGAATCAACATACGAGTTTGGCCGAGTTGACCAATGGGCTCTGTAAACAGTGTGACGTCACAGCCGCCATTTAGCCAGGCACACTATATTAGAATTAGAGAACGAGTGAATGGATTTTCATGCGGGTTTTTTCTATATCGGAAGACTATTTTGCAAAGAAACTTTTAGGAAAGTCTACATACCACTAAGATATGCCAACAGCAACAATTATACTTATAAAACTTTAATTATTATTTTTTTACGATTAAGTTTTTTTTTTAAATCGGTATTAAAATATGGGTTTATGAACATTTATTTATTGTCAGTAAAATGAAGCAAGTCAAAGTAGTAAACGTTTATAAAAGATACTACTACTTTTAATAAATTTCGTTTATATACAAAAAATTTTGGTTCATGAAAAATGCTTTTATATTATGCGTTATTGGAGGATTTCATGAAGTTAAGATGTTCTTATAAATATCTAAATCACTACCTTCAGTTCCAATAATTTAATACTTAACGATTTAATAAAAAAGTTCACTTAAATATGCTACTGGTCTTAAACAGTAGCTTTTAATATCCTCTGAATGAATAGCCAATAACAACTAATGCAAAACTTTGACGGTAAAACAACAAACTTGCCGATTTTCACCGCACCTTTTGCGTTGACCCCCTGAATGTCTACAGAGTATCAATGTCCTATATTGTATCAATTTCCCTTTAATCACAAAAGCGATGCGACCTTGACAGTATTGTACTATTTACACACTGTTTATCGCACCAACAGAAATCGATAATTTTTCCCGCAGAATTTTCCCACTTCTTGGCACTCCTTGGCGATATCCAGTTTGGCGATGTTTGACCGTTTTTGTGCCAGAGATAACCCCTCTCCAGAATGACTGCTCCAGTGCAATTGGAAGGACGAAAAAAAGATACGCTCTTTTTGGATAAGGCTATCTCTGGATAACCGTTAAATGATGACGACTGCAATATCCTGGGACGATTTTGCTGTCAAGAAGATTTCAGGAAATTGACATGTGTGAAATGTCTGTGGTTTATTGGCGAATACTCGCTGAATAGAATTTCCAAGTGCACCTCTTTCAAGCTTTATACGAATACTGTCAAGATAATATAGTTTTGCGTACTGAGCGAATTAATTTTTCAAATACTTGTTTTTAATAATAATAATGAATGCCGGTTTAAATGTAGTTTAAATTGAAAAATGGTTTATAAAGTAGAAAATAAGAGATTGTTTTTTAATATTTAAACTTTCTATGATTTACAAAAATTCTTCAAAAAAAATGTATTGTCTCATTTTGAAAATAATATGAAATCACTGACCATTAAAATTTACGTGAAAAGTACATTCCGCAAGTTGTTACACTAATGTTTAAAGTATAAAATAAAGCACGAAATTTATGAAGTTATTTATTATGTTTCAACTATCCACAGAAGATTTTTATATCTATAAATGCTATAAAAAATCCTGAGTTTGATGACAGTATAAAACAGAGACAATATGCATAAAGTATTATTAAAAATACTCAAAATACCCACTCAAAAAGCAATAATTGTTGTTTAAAAGTTGTTTTTCATAAAATTCGCATAAGAATTTGTCCAAAAAAAATTTAAAAGTATTTACACATAAATGCATACTTTGAGTACTTTGGAGGATATGTAAGGTTTAATATTTTGATAGCATATATATTTTAACAGTGAAATGTCAGCTTGTTCTTTTCATATACGTATTGCAGTCAAATTTATTCAAGAAACTTGAAACTTTTGCAATTGTTTGAACTTAATAGAGTTATTCTTTTACTGATGTCAATATGATACAAAATTGATTATATATATATTGCAAAGCAATTTTTAATGTTTTACACAAAATAATTATTCTAAATTAGATCTTGTTTATTTTTTATTTACTGAAAATTGTAAAATATATTTTCTATTTCCATTATTTATAAACTGACACAGAAAAGAATACGCACATAAATTAAGAAATTTTTAGCCTAAAAGGTTATTTGATATATATTTACATAAGTTTTTAGGTTGATGTTTATAGTCTATATGTCCAAATCTGCCTTAATGGTGCCCCTTATTGACGATATTTTTTCTACATAAATGCAAAATCGAGCAGTAATTTTTACAAAAATTGTAATTATTAACAAAAGATTGAGATTTTAATCAATTGTTGAAAAATTAGAAATCCAATTACTGAACATTCACAAACTGGCCATCTTTAAATTGTATTTTTTTAATTTAGTGACTAAAACTGCTTTGTCGAGTATGAAGTGTTTCTTAGAATTTTACTACCTGCATTAAATTTTAGTGTTTAGTCTACCTGAAATTATTGGTTATGAAAGGAATATTTTGAAACGATATTGTGCAAAAATTTTAGTATAAATAATTTAAATGCTTATTTAGTCCTGAAGAATACTTATTATATGGCAAACTTTAACTGATATATATATTATGCGGAAATTGAATTGCAATAATCTCTGAATTCATAAAATAAATGTTATTTTAAGGGAATATTTTGATAGAATTGTATTTGATTTCTTAAGAGTTTCTGCTAATTATTAAACAAAGAATAGAATTATATGTAATGTGTTTTGAATTTGAGCTTTATCGTAATATTTCGGAAGGAAAAGTTAACTTGTTATAATTGTATTTCTTTAGTTCCATTTCAACCGGAATATTATCAAACAAATAATAAACTTAATAGAATTATATGAAATTTCTTTCATCTCAATTCGAATATTATTGAATGAAGAACGAATATGACAGAATTGTATGATTTCTTTAGTTATATATAAACTTTATTATTATTCAACAAAAATAAGCTCGGATTTAATTGTATGAAACTCTAAAATAATTTCATTTCAACCAAGATTATTGAACAAATAATTAACTTGATAGAATAGTATGTACTTTTTTTTAAGTTTCAGCTGAATATAAATGTTCTTGAAGAAAATATTAACTATTAGAATTATTATATGCAATATTTTTTGAGTATCATATCCACCAAACTGAATATTTTGAACAAAAGACGAACTTGATAGACTTGTATAGAATTTCAAGAGTTTCATATCAATTTGAATAGCATGGGACAAAGAATGAACTTTAAAGATTTGTATGAAACTCTATAAGAGTTTTATCTCAACTTAAAGTATTAAACAAATGATTAACTTGATAGAATAGTATATACTTTTTAGTTTCAGCTGAATCTGAATATTATTTAGCAAAATATTAACTCGTTATTTTTATGTAATATTTTCCTCAACCAACCTGAATATTATCAAACAAAATACGAACTTGATAGACTTGTATGGAATTTCTTGAGAGTTTCAGCTCAATCTGAATGTTATTGAACAAAAAAGAACTTGATGGAATTGTATGATAGAAGAAGATAGATCGAAGTTGATATAAGTTATGAAGTTTCTTCAAAGTTTTATCTAAACCAAACTATTGTTAAACAAACGATGAACTTTATAGTGTTTTATCTGAACTTGTGCAACGTTGAAAATACGAAAAGCCATTAAAGTTGATCGACTGAACTTCAGCAATATTAATCAAATTTAAAAGTTCACCATTGAATCAATACGAAGTTATTGAACCGATACCAAGTTATTGAACCGATACCAAATTATTGAACCAATACCAAGTTATTGAACCGATACCAAGTTATTGAACCGATACCAAGTTATTGAACCGATACCAAGTTATTGAACCGATACTAAGTTTATGAACCGATAACAAATTATTGAGCTATTTGAAAAATTGCAAATTATTACTCCAAGTTATTGAATTGATACCAAGTTATTGAATCGATACCAAGTTATTGAATCGATACCAAGTTATTGAACTTTTACCAAGTTATTGAACATGCAACACTTTAAACGATACAATAAGAGAGCTCAAAGCGATCCTTGGATATCGGAGCGACTTCGCAAATATTTCTTCGGTCGAAGATTTACAGTTGGAGAAAACAATATATTTCTGACGGCAACGGTAAATAAATTTATGTTAATCTTTTTAATACACTTATTAACTTACGGGAAGAGCATTGCAAAAACCAAAAAAAGTTAACAATCGTTAATATTTATGATAATTTAATCATTTATTGCTATTTTAATCTGATAATTTATTGGTACAAAACCTCTTTGCTGATTTTTATTTGTATGATTATAGGAATATTGCAATGGCTCATTTCAAGGGAAGGGGAGGAAGCAGTAAAATATTTGACGCTTAATGATTTTTATTCTATTTATCAATAGCTAAGTCCTAATTAACATTGATATTGATAGTTTTATAATGTAATAAAGTTCATTAGTAAAATTATCTTTTATTATACAGAGTGTTTAAAAATTATCTTCACAACTTTGACACGCAATAAAACCTTAAAAGAAATAAGATATCCAAGTTATGTTGCTTGTTAATGTAACAGCATTACATGAAGTTTTATTTGTACACAGTTTTTTTTTTCAAAACCACTAATGAATCATTCAACTCACCATTCCAAAACCATGAACTCATCATTCCATCACCATCGACGCACTGAGCTTTCTCCTGAAGATGGGTGTATGAAAACTATCTTTACAAGACTGACACGCAATAAAACCTTACGTAAATAAAGTAGATAAGTTATATATTATTTGTACATGTAACAGCAACACAACATAAGATTTTATTTATAAACTTTTTTTTAATTTTTAACTGTATACAAATAAGATTTCATGTGCTGCTTTTACATATACAAGTAACATAATTTAGCTATCTTATACCTTTTAAGTTTGATGGCGTGTCAAAGTTGTAAAGGTAAATTCTCGTATTATAAAATTATCATTAATTTTAATTATCTTATTTCCCTCCCAATTTTAGAAAATTAATTACGAAGTTCATCATAAATACTTTTAAGATATTGTTAATTAAACGTATATTCCTCATATAGGGCCCTCGCTAGGAGGGGGGGGGAGCAAAATTCTTTAAATTATCTGTCAACAAAAGAATATGTTTCGATAACAAAATGTACGCCTTTGCTTGTTTTACAAGTGAAACAGAATGTTTTAAATGGAATAAAAAATCTTCTACAGAATAAATTAAAAATAACATAAATACATAGATTTCTGAATTAAAATAAAACAAATTATTACAGAAGTTGTTCGTTTTCGAATGTAATAAATAATAAAATATTCGATTTTTATTAAAAATGTCGTATTTCAACTTCCTTTTAGATTAGACGGTTGTTATTTATTCTCTTTTATTCAAGTTACTAATTTTACTTAAAAGTTTGTTCTGATAATGCGTTTTTATACGAAAAATTCCATAGTTCCTAATGGTGACCCTTACCCGATCTATTAATCGAAATAGGTTACCTTAGAAAAATTATTATGAAAAACATTTATAAACCTCAGAATTAAATAAAAATATAAGATTATGTTTCTAATATATTAGTGAAATTTTTTAAAACAATCATAATTTTAAAAAAAATCCTGAAAGAAATTGGACTTTGAACGTCAAAAATCAAGTTTCAAGACCCAAATTTCCCCACCTTTGAAAATCTTTTGATTTTTTTATGGTAAACAGTGTATGAATTATACGCGATGATGCCGCTTACAATTTCTTATTCTTGCAATTAATCGTTATTTTGTAATCGTTGCCATGCCTATAACATTGACACTGATAGCTTTTTCAACCTTCAGTCTATAAGTAACTAAGAGACACAGGACTTCTGGTATATTTTGCGTGGAGAAAATTGATTTTAAGCTATCGATTATTGTATTATGTATGTGAATTAATATAGGGGGCTCTCTAAAAGTTGTTCTTATTTATTTGTTTTTGTGGAAAATATTATTTATTGAGCGGCATACGTTCGCATGCATGTTTAATAAGAAAGGTAGTATTATTGATTATTGATTTATGTGTCTATATATTTCTCTTTTAAATATCAAAATCGCGTGGTAGCTATACAACGTATTAAGATTGATGATAAAGCTAAGACCTAGCGTGATAGGAAATAAAATTATTCCGAACCATTAAAGAAACTCAATACTTATCAAATGGAAAGCGAGACATTCAAAGTTGCACATTAAAAAAACCTCAAAACTACCGTTTACTGATAATCCTACTTGATAATTTTATTTGCCCATTCACACGAAAGATCATGAATCGGCTACGGCGAGAAGATGGTGATTTCTTTACATAGAGTTCAATCCGCGCATTCAGACCTGGGATCATGAGCCGCTACGTGGTGTTCAATAAGAAGTGGTTTTCAATTGGCCATCTGTAGCGGTTCACAATCTCCAGAGTGAAGTCTACATTACACTTATTCACTGTAAAATAAATATTTACTTAAAAATAAGAATCTGAAAAAAATAAGAATCGTTTTTCTTTAAGTATAATTGCATCATAAATGAGCGTATGACATACTCAAAAGCAAGTAACCGTACTTACCCAAAAATTCAGCAATGTCTTTAAATATCTCTAAGCACAGCTTTTGTTCAGAAGATGGTTTTTCACATGACTTGATGGCGATCGCTGAAATAGAAAATGAGTTATTAAAATCCAATTATTTTGCTTTCCATTCTTTTGACATACCTTCTTTTTAACAATTCTTCTGATTATAACTTCTAAATGTCGCCCTGGTAGTGTAACGATTAGGGCACTGGACAGCGGTGCTGAGAATCTGATGACTTGCTTGTACTTGTGGATTAATTGAAAATTATTTATGTTGTATTATACATTAATGACGAGTTCATAAAATGAATAATACAACCAATCTAGCCAAACATCTATTCATATTTAATCATTGTACTAATTTTTGAATACATGTCTTTTTCGAAATTGAAACTCGTATACGCGGAGCTGTGATAGCCATCGAATGTCATTGAAAATGAGTAAATTTTATTTATTTCCAATTACCTATTTTTAACAGTGTTATTACTAAATCAATATGTCACCCATTGTGCAAATTTACAAATATTATCAGAATAAGTTTTCTAAAAATTAATACTTTGTTCTATATACTGATAAATTGTTTTATTCAGATGTATTATGTTATGTTACATGTGATAGGCATTTTAATGGGATTTTTGAAAAATTTCAGACTTTGAAAAAAAAAATTCTAAGTATCTACGACAATTCATTAAATAAGGCTCTTTAACATTTCAATAAGTTTTTCTTTATTCAATTTAAATATATGAAAATCACTCGTTGAAAATTACTCGAATGGTCTTAATTTACTTTTGAGTAGCCCAGTTGCAAAACAGGTTAAAATCCAAAAATTATACAAAATATATAGATAATAAATATTACTATAGTTAAGTTTTGATAGCTTTTCACGATTTAATCAATGAAGTTAAAAGTGCATATATCTGCTTTTGCATCTGGACTACTCTTTTTATATATCGTCTCCTCAGAGCAACAGTAAGACATCTAAAAAAAAAGGAAAATGAGTTTTCGGTCTTACAAATATTACCAAATGTGCCTTTATTTAGTGAAATACTCGGGCATTTTTATGTTTTCACATCTGATGTGAAGACATAAAGATGTCCGAGTGTTCCACTAAATAAAGGCACATTTGGTAATATTAGCAAGACCGAAAACTCATTTTCGTTTTTTTTTTAGATGTCTTACTGTTGCTCTAAGGCGACGATATGTACAACTTCCTTGTAAGATTCAACAATGGGTGTTAGTTAATGAGCATCCTGAATCTTACCATGTGTAATTAATTTATTTATTCATTTTCACTACAACACTTCATCCTTGAAAAATATAACAGCAATATCACTTTGCGAGAAAAGACAATGCCAATATTACCTAAGAGATTTAATTTGTTCACTGTGCTTGCAAAACTTCACCTTGAAGAAATTTTGGAGAATGGAAGAATTTCATCAAAACCTCATTTCTTCCCTTGAAACACTCATATCAACACTTATTCGACTTGTTCTCCTGTTATCAATGGTAAAACGTTATAAATTTTAACTTTTAAAATAAAGTGGGCGAATATACCTCACGGTTTTTAATTTTCCCAGTGTTTAATACATTTATGTTATTTCTAGGATACAAGAACCCACGTTGTGTATGAAATTCTAGAGACGGAAAGATCGTATGTGGATTCTTTGCAGACACTGGTCACTGTGAGTATTCATCTTCCTAAATTATGTGTTCTAATACTTTTGTAGAGATAAATTTAATTGAATTAGTTTTAATAAGCATGCTTATTAGAATTACCTGAAACGTTGTTTGCTTTTCACCTTTGCCTTTTTGTAGGCATTTTACTATATTTCATATTTATATTTATGTACATCATAATTCGAAATTAGAGAAAAAGCTCTGCTTCTGAGATTTTTTTTGGTGCACGTATTATTCTTATTAAGATACATTATACACCGGACTATATAAAGATACATTTTCTTTACTACACGAAATTTCCAATTTATTTTAAACTATTCATTATACGTCAGTTTATGAGAAAGTTAATTGAAATTTAATACCTTGACATTTTACTTTTGGTATGTTTCTCTGCGTACTCTTAAGAGTACGCAGAGATTAATTTTGAACTCAGACTCGTGAATTTAAAAGCGAAGTTGTCGAAATTGCTGAAGCACAAAAAAGGGAGCTTTGCAAGTTCACTTTACAGATTTCCTAATTTTCAAATTCTCGAAAAAAACGTTACAGTTGAAATTTTAGAACTGTTTTTTTTTTTGCGTCAACTCCAAATTTTTGGGTGGTTAGTACTGGCCGTCCTGCCAAAAAGAAGGAAAAATCTATATAACGATCGTAAAGGTGAGTCCTAACTGCAGTACGCTGTGTCCTTTCGAAAGAACATTGTATGTTCTTTTGGTATGTTTCTCTGCGTACTCTTAAGAGTACTTAAGTAGTAAGAGTTTTTCCTTCTTTTTGGCAGGACGGCCAGTACTAACCACCAAAAAATTTGGAGTTGACGCAAAAAAAAACAGTTCTAAAATTTCAACTGAAACGTTTTTTTCGAGAATTTGAAAATTAGGAAATCTGCTACCTAACGAAAGTAAAGTGAACTTGCAAAGCTCACTTTTTTGTGCTTCAGCAATTTCGACAACTTCGCTTTTAAATTCACGAGTCTGAGTCAAAATTAATACAAAGCGTACGTCCTGTTGGCAGAACACTGTGATTGGTGGGATGCATGCTATGTACAAAAGTGTGTCCGAAAGGTCCTTATGTCAGGACTTTGGCCTGTAGGTTATATCATTAAAAGTTAAGCACAAAATAGTACGACTTGAACACAGATGGAAACTAAAAGCATATCTTACTATCGGAAATGTTATTTTTTTAATATTTATTTACAAATTGATAAATAAGCATATACGCTTATTGAAATAATTTTTTCATATTATTAGTCGAAAGAATTTTGGCCTCAGTAATTGTACTTCAAATGACTGCGTTTGGAGGATCAAAGTTTATAAAACGACATGCAATAGACAGTATAGTAGGTTTATTTTTCTAAAAGAAGTAACTTTTATTTGTAGCATGTGGAACAAGTTTGCATTTGTTTTAATTTCATCTAAATTTTATTTGTTCATTATAAATAAATATGCATTTGTTTATAAATTAAATATTTTAAGCTCATTTGATGTGAAATGTTTGTAATATGTGAACTTTGTACCTAAATAATTTAATGCATCTGAACAGCAAAACTGGAGTGCACTTGTGCACACCTGATAAAAGTAAGTTGATTTAAACCCTCGATGTACTTGAATTTAATATCAACGTTCGAAATTATCTTATAAAAAATCAGCAAAAGCCTTTATATAAAACTACAGTTTTTAATTCAAAATTTCTTCATTGACGATATTTTAAGCATTATATCTTCAAACAAATGTATGTTTTCAATAGTTTTCAATTTCATTGTGCTCAATTTAGTGTGCTTTAAATACCCATATTATTACAAATTTATTGTTTGACTTTTGCTGATTTTTATAGCTCGATGACATTTGTCTGTAGATTATTTTAGAGTATAAAGTAACCTAACAAAACTGGTCATCAAAAATTTATAAGAAACAGCGAGACGTCTATTTAAGGACATAGAATTATGATTCATCTTTGCAATATATTTCACAAAATTTACCATTTATTACAAATTCAAATTATATTCATATAAATATAGAATTGTTCTACAATTTAATCACTTTGATTATCTTTAAAAAGTTTGAAAAGCAACCAATGTTGACCAAAACCACTGCTGTGAAATTCTTTCAACAGCAGTTGAGGTTATTAATAATGGTATTCAAGTTTCGGAAGCAAGAAACAGATTATGCGAGATCCTGTTAGTCTATCCATGGCTAGTAAATTTGAAAAAGTGGATGATACCTAGTCTAGTATAATCCACTAGTTAAAATTCATATCCATGATGTCTGTTCAAAAGGTTCCTAAACTATTGTTATTGTTCGTGAACTATTGTAATTTCTCGTGAACGGGTAGTTTCTCGAGCGTCAGCCAACTGCTATTATGTCACGGGTAACTTCAAAAGTAAACTTTTTTGTTGTTCTTAATTGATTTCACGGTAAGAATAACTTCCAAAAACTTTGAGAGTGAAAAACTCGCCTGTGTTTACAAGCACTTAAGTTCAATATATTGAAAGAGAAGTTTATAAGATGAAAAGACAAGAATTTCTGCGAAACCAAATCGTGGCTGCTTCATTATGACAGTTCATTCCTCGTTTCCAATTCGAAGATTTTTCACTAAAAGCCTTCCAGCTTTGCTTCCCCTCAACTACGACCATTTTTTTTATCCTAAAAATAAAATCACTTAAGGAAGAACAAAAATTTGACATGAATACGGGCATAAACGAGAGAGTTGAAAGCGAATTCTACAGCAGCTTTTACAGAATAGTCTACAAACAGAAATAGAAACCTTGCTTGAACAAGTGTATTCGTTAGAGACGACATTACTTTGAAATAGGATAAACACCAATAACTTGTAAGTATTATGTGGGATTTTTTTAAATAAAGATCACGAAAACTTTCGGAATAGAACTCGTAGGGACAATTTGGTATTTGTCTTTTAAAAATACTGTTTTATAGTGTAGCGTTTGAAATCAGTAATGACCCTAAAAGGTTGTATTTTGAAATGTTTTATATTCTTCTTCTTGATTATCTGTGTATTCACTCTGCATTAAAAAGCACGCATATTTACTTTGTAATTCTGCACAAAAAAGTATTAACACTTGTTATGTTCCTTTTTTGTATAGTTCCCTCCTTACCTTTACTTGTACTTGTCTATGCTATTTTATAGTGAAGTATTTGAAATTCATATCTGAATGCTCTATGTTTTATTTCATTCTTCTCTAATGTATGTATGTTATGTGTAAAAAGCATGTACTTACACATTGCTACTCAGCAAAATAGCAATAACGTTGTTGTGTTCCTTCCCTGTATTTAACCACATATATAACATTATCAGATGTGACTTACGAATGGGTTTTACGGAGATTTAACAACGATCTTTAACATTCATATTTTGAGTATAAAAACGAATTTGTATGCTGTCATAAACACCTGTGGTTATTCTTGATAAGCTCTTTTACGACAGCTTTAAAAGTTATTACACAATAATCTATATAAATGAAGAAGATATGTATAATGTAGGTCGGATATCTATACAAATCCTCAGTTTTGATTTGAAGAGTTTAGTGCCAGAAAAGCTAAGTCTTATTTTGTCTACTCATTGAATTATAATTTGATCTTTAGACTTTGTTTGGGGAAGGTTTTATTTACAAATACGCAGTAATGGTGCTTGTAACTATTTTGTGTATTATCTTTTATTTACAAACCCGCAGAAACAGTCTTGTTATGGTATATGTACCGATTACACGTTATGCATAATATTGTTTCTAATTTTTTATAAATACGGTACTTGCGCCAACTTAGCAATACATTTCCCCGTGTGGAACTTGGCAAAGAGTTATTTTAGTTATCACAGGAAACTTTCGTAATCGCCAACCAAATTTAAAAAAGCGCCGATCTTTAAAGCGATCTGCACTTTGTTTAAAATATAAATATTGTATTTGTAGTTTAAAAAAATATTAACGTATTAATTTATATTTAACATAAAAATATCAACAAATATAAAATTTGACAATTGCATCGAAAGTGTTGATTTTTTACTAAATCTGATTTGAAGTAAGATCATGTCATGTTGAATAGCATGACATGTTATGCTAATGCCTAACGTTGAATAGCAATAGTAAGTCATATTTTGACATCCTCTTACGTAGTTCTCAGGCAATAGGCTTTTCCCTGTGAAGACCGATATTTTGTGCATTAGCAGTTTGGTTACATGATGCAAAGAGTTAGGCTATTTTTCGAAAATTAAGAATCCCAACAAAACGTCTCTGTAAAAAAGGTCAAATTCTAAACAAAAGAGGGGATAGGCATAAAAAATAGCGAGAACTAAAATATGACCGAGTTTAATGACAATGGAGATTGCTGCTATAAAAATGTGATATAAGAAATCACAGTCCACTTATTTTCTGGATAATCTTAAGGATTAAAAAATATTATGCTCCTGTCGTACAGGTTTTTGCGTGATTTGAACAATAAAACGTTTCCTTCACTTCCGTCCAATTAACTATTTGCACAAAATTGACATGCCATTGCTCTATGATGACCAATAATTTGAATTATATTTTTCAAAACAACTTATGGAAAAGTTAAACAAACACCCGAAACAACTGAATTATAAGGTTTCTTAAACTTTAAGATGGCCAAAAGAATAATCGAACGTTAAAAGTAAGATCACATAACTACTAACAGCTACTTGTTACCAAATAACAATAAGAATTATTTTTTGAAAGTTTTAAAATTTGCTTGCATGCTTGAAAATTGTAAAGATATTTAAATAAACCTATTAAAAACATATAAATACGTTACGTAACACGTTACATAAATGACATAAATACGTTCATATAAAAGCCACAGTTGTGAAAGTTTTCCTGTAATAATAACAGTTTTAATTAAACAAGCACTTTCAGAACAGCTTGCGTAGAGACTCATCGAATAGTACGCTATTATAAGAGAGGATTCGTAAGTATTATTCAGTATTAATATCCACCGCTCCTAAGAATCCAAATGGAAGTTTTCATTGTATCTAACAACGTATTTAATAATTGGGTTATATACGGGAAAATATATTTTAATAGTCACTATCAATTCAAAATATTTTAGCAGAGAAACACTGGACCATCTTCTTTAAAAGCTATCGTCATTATTAAAAATAATTATCGGATTCAAGTCTGTACCTCTAAAGAAAAGGGTCCAATTTCGAAGAAACCAAACTTATTTTTGTACTACCAATTATTTTAAAATAAGAAGATTTACAAGAAAAAAAAAGAATAATCCAGTGTAGTCCTGTAAACATTTTGACTTAACAAGGCTGGTACGAGAGCCCCAATACTGTTTTTCTCTTATAACTCTTGTTATTTTGAAGTAGTGAACCAAGAATAAGATCTCATCTGAAGATTAGTGCAATGTTACAGAAGAACCATTATCGAGTTTTTCTTCTTGAATTATATATATCTCAAATGTAGTCAAAGATATATGTGCTACTCAACAAGACAATTACTAATTTGCCAAAAACAGAAAATCTTCATTTTGCCAATCACGACTCTGCTTCTTGTGAACTACGACATCTTTAAATAAATCTTACTCATATTTCGTATTACTGAAAAAATACGAGATAGCCTTTTGTAAACAACAATGTAAAATTTTACGTACTGAAAAATCACAGCGTTAAACACAATCTAAAGTTATTTGGCTAGTATAAACACCACATTTAGAATCTTTTGAACTTAAAAAAAAGTATATATATATTTTGAAAAGTGAATGATAAAATAAAATATATTTCTAAACATTTTCTATTAATACCTCAACAATTTCTAAGTGAATTTCGGTTATCGTGTTTTATTTTTTAAGTTGAGATTTCATACTTTTAGAGCTTAAAAGGGAGATTTTTTTTTAATTGCACAAAAATCCATCCCGTTGTTTTCAGATATCGATCGCTGGCATTTAAACTTTTAATTGGCCTTCTAAGAAGATAAAAAAGACTAATCCCTTGCCCTTCCCTATTTATGTTCCCTAATGAGATACCTTATTACCGACCCTGAATTTCAGAATCTAACATAAAAGAAAAATGAAGGTAACGAAACTATTACAATTATTGGATTGGAAATAAACTTATATTTTCTTCTTAGATGGGAGCAGTGGTTAGTTCTCAATTTTTTTATACTTCACGCATCCCTTGAAAAGGTCTATATGGCTGGTATAGAATATCATCTAAAATATATCGGCGCCATCTATTATACTACGATAACGTACAGAGAGTCCACAAAAGGTTTGTTCCTTTAAACGCTGAAGAAAAGTAGACAGTGTAAATTTTCAAAATTACCAAAAGAAGGTAAGAAAAAAGGAAATGAAGGTAAAAATTTCATATAATCAATTTTGCAAAATTTCAAATTAAAAAATATTCTTAATTATTTTTTATAGCAATTAAAATTATTTTTGTTAATTTGTATATTTTAGTTTAGAACACATTAGAAAGATTTAGTATCTTAAAATTAAATATGAAGTTGGGCTAAAAGAAAATAATGGAAATCTTATAGCAATAGTAGTTTTTTTTATGCACTGCATTGCAAATTCATATTTCTAAATTGTTTATTTAACTTAGGAATTAAATGCTTTCAATCCCTGTTTTATGACGCACTCAAATAACCTAGAGTTGTAAATGTAAAAATCCTTTAAATTACATTTTGGCTTTTAAAAAATAACTTAACTTAAAAGGTCGGCATGATTTAGATGCATAAAGCTACGAAATTGGACAAATAAGCTTGTAGCGATTAGCATAACAATCACCCTGTTTGGTAGAATGATTAAATGCAAATATCGAGAGCTTGACATCACACTCGTTGAGCAATATTCATTGCGATATATAAAGATAGGATAAGGATCGGTATTAAAGAACAATTTAAAAGATTTTAGTCGTGAGTGAATAATTGAAAAGCTTACATGCGTAACATGACTATTGTAGCCAGTGAAAGTGATTAGCGGTGAAGAATGGGGTAAATGCCACCTCAATTTTCGAAATATTAAATAGATTTTCATTGAAGTTGTAAATAAAATTGTATTTTTGCCCCTCAGCTCTAGCCCTCCTATGCCCCTCATTTTCTACATACAATCGCTGTCATTGAGTGTAACTTAATAGTTTGTCATTGCCCATAGTGCCTTTTCACATTAGTGGACAACTGTCCGAAACAGTGGTAAATCTGTGAGAAAGCTTGGTGTTTGTCACCCAAAAAAATCATCACTACTTGTGGTAGTACATATTGTTTTGTAGTATGATGTATCAGTATTTTGTTTTGCAGACGAAGTCAGACCTATACCATTCAGCTCACAACATTGCTATAGAGCTCCATATGACAAGAGGACGCCATGTATAGTGATTTACTATCGCCATACGCCTTCAAAAAGGCGGCTTGTTTTTCTAGCGTTCCGAACATTATATATAATTTGTTGTGCCATTTACGGTAGTTTGTGTAACGCAAAGACTGGACATCTCATCATTAGTGTCGCATCATCAGTGTTGCTCCAGTCGCTTCAGTGTCAAAAGCTATTCTGGACGCCAGCTGGTTTACAGATTTGTGGGCCACATAATATGGGCAGTTACAGTAGGATAAGCTACTATAACGGTCGTCCTAACATTCTTATCTGTGGAAAAGTTGTTGTGAATATTCACACTAAGCTCCACATTTTCTATGGACATACCGTAAACAGAGAATGCTGTTGTCAACCGGTATTCCTTCTCCACGTGTGTCATCGTTCAACATTACGATGCAATGTTCCCGGGTCTTTCCTTCGGGATAGATCCCGAACCATCGTCAATAGCTTACTATGTAGTTCTAGTGCGACGTTATTATAACCTACCATCCCCACGTGCGTTTCTAGGTGGTATTAGTGCAAATTTCGTATTTATGTACGGCAACGTCACACCACATCAGACTCTTATTGTGGAGGAGCTGTTGGAAATTGAGTATATCGCTCTAATGGATTGGCCAGCATACTCCGCTGCTTTAAATCTCCTTGATCATGTATGGTATATTTTAGGGAGACGCCTTTCTGCACTCATCAGAGAACACTCCGCATATTGCGTGAACACATGCTCCTCGAAGACTAACACTCTTACCCTTAAGAATTGTTTAATTACCTTACGTTGAGCGTGGACAGATTTTGTCACTCAACTGTGAATGTTAAGAGACATCATATCTCTTACTAAGGGCCATGTGTTTGTTGTTCTCTATATTTTAATTATATATTTGTACAAACTCCACTCTCTTAATATTTTTTTTTTGAATAAATACCATATGTATTCAGTTCTTATTTGCAAAGTTTGTTTTTCTTCATTCTTTTTATACCAAATAAGGTGCTTGTTTTATGATTTTCATACCCCCAGGTGATTTTTTGCAGATCTGCGAGGAAGAACTCAATCTGTACTTCAGTTTTGCATGGCAGTGTTGTACGCGCACGCCCCATTGCTTATAGACGCTTTGAAAATGACATATGTAACACATTATTTAATGCCTTTTAAGTTTACTAAGTTTAAAGATAAGGGTATTTTTAAATTATCTTGATTATCGTTTTTTAAGTATTATTTTTGATTAGTGACTATATAAAAAGCTTATTTTGTGAAAAATGATTATATGAAGAATTTTACTTTCTATTTTCTTATCTTCTATATTTGAGCAATTTACATCGTATACGATATTTTCTCCTAGATGAAAAGTGTAGCGGCTCAGTACAATCAGCTTAAACGTCCATCGCACCACCAAGTACGTACACTTGCATGTATAACATTTTATAAAACTAGTGTTGATTATAAGATTACATATAAAATACTTTGTTATTATAATGAAATTTAATTTATATGAATACACATCAAACATTTTTAAACTCCGCACCTTCCATTGAAGTTTTTTAAAAATGCATGGGGTATATGGCAGCTTATCAATAATTTTATTTATATTTATCATTGTATATTTTGTTGTACATATTGTTTCCATTAGCATATAATAACAATTGATTACAATTTAATGCAACCAAAAACTCTAAGAGTGTATAAATATTTTGTCTAAATAATCTAGTAAATTGTTTAAAAATGCGGATTAGTTTTGCTTAAGCTAAGTATAGTTGAAATCCCCCTTGACTATTTTGCATCAGTGGCGTAGGCAGGGAGGAGTAGCCCTAGTTACAATTTTTGTTATCGAAATTATATTTTATTTTTCGATTTTTCTTTAATTAGAAATTTTGTATACTAATTAAATTTACTTTATCAGCCGTTAAAGAAATTTCTTTTCAATTGACCAGTACTTTACAAAAATAAATTAAACATTTCATTTATATCTGATAAAAAGTAAGCTAACACGTTATATAATTTGACAGTATAATTGTGATATTTTTACAATGTTTAAACAAATAATAATAATCCAAATGTTTAATATTAACTTAGAAAACCAAACGTATTATTTAACATTATATTTTCTGTTCACTTTAAAAAAAAAGTGTACCGGCTACCCCTGTTGAACTGAGTACGGCATGGTAATATATTACTTAAAACTACCTTCTACTGTTGACTTTTCATTCAGATGTCTCCTCTCAGAAGACAAAAGAAGAAACTATAATTTTATTTCCTGTTCTACAAAAATATTTAAAAACTACCTGCTCTTGGCTGATTGTAAGTTATGTCCCGAGAACACCTTTTCCTCAGTTGCTACGCAAGTTCAGTTCCGTTTTATATTTGTTGCTACCTAAGTTGAATCGAGATCATCTTCTACTGGAAACCCTTCAATGTTTTCATCTCTTTGAGCAGCCGATTTTGCATGGGTTCAATTAACGTTTTGGGTGGGTTGGTTGGTTGAATCCATGCAATAGAATGCATTGCCTTGTGTATCAAAGTACTGTGTTCATGCGCAGGAGTTTATTAATCGTCATCCTACTAAACATACGTCGTGCACCTTAAATCTGTCGTTAATTAATGAATCATACAAATTGTACAATATTTTTCATTTTATATGGAAAAAATTTTAAAAATATTTTTAATTAATTAAATTTTATTTGCAATCGGTTTCATTTATAATCAGTAATCTGTATTTTAAATTGTCTAATGCCCTGAGTAAATATAGAGTTTAAAAAATGTATGACATGATATTAAGGCGATAAATGAAGATGGATGGCAATCAGTACGTGGGACACCACTGACGTATCAACAAACATGGAGCGGAACGAAATTTACTCTTAGAACTCAACTTACGATGCTCTCCGATGCCCTTATTGCCCGAAAACTTCCAATTATATCTAATCAAGTCTCGTTATTCCAACAAAGATATTTAATATTGACATACATTTAACCATCTTCAGCCCCGAAGTCGTCTCTTCTCAAACCTTTATTCTTTATAAAGGTTTAACTAAGTGCCATACTTTTCAATCTGAAAGAATCGCTATTCTATGAATTATTAAAACATTTTTGCAGCATTCGCACTTTTTACTTTTTGTAAACAATATCAATACTAAGAACTAGTTTTCTAGTAATATTTAAATTGAAATGCAAAGCAAATCTGTTATTTTGATGTAAAGTAATACACATTATGGCGTCACAAAGCTATTTTGTTGAAGCAAAACTAGTTTATTGCACATCCAATTAGGGCATGCCGTTAACGTCATTCTGCTGTTAGTATGGGTTCAAATCTTGTCACGAACAGCTTCTTCAATTTCATAGGAAATGTATTATTAATTAATAATTTTATGGCTAAATAGTTTTTCATAAGGATTACTCATTTATACCAGGTTTTAATTCGATATGGCACGTGAAAGGTGGGTTTAAATTGAGTTGCAAGGTTTGGGGCCCCAAAAGCATCAGACAAATGACAAACAACGCCAGGAGTGAGTTAAATAAAAGCGTGTAATAATATAAATTTATATAAAAAAAATAAAACGTATAACTAAAGAATTCATATTATCAATTATAAAATGTAATCATCAATAAATAATTATTTAATTATATTGCATTAAAATTTGAAAGATACCACTAATCAAAGTGCGGGAAAACACCTATGCAAACTAATTATTATTTTATATTTAATTTACTCTTACACTTAAGAGTGACTTTCAACAGAGAATATTTGACACTTTATCTATGTATATAAACAAGAGTGTCTGTGGGTTTGTTTTTATATAAATCTATAGAGTTTTATTATGAGCTTAATGAAATTTTGCACACTGGACCTTCAAAATAAGAGGAGTCACGGTCGTCATGAGATTTATAAAAACCTCCCCATCCCTCTTCCCACCCCTTAAACCAAACAAAAACTTCTTACTAAAACAGCCAGATGGCGCTACGATGAAGAAATCTGCCAACAATCTGCGTAAAACCCGAGCAAACGCCAGATACTTCAGCTAGTATATTACTAAAAGCTAAAAAAAACAACAATAAGAAACGCTTAAATTTACAATACAATGCGAATGAAAAAAATCTGCAATTTGCGACCTCTATTGTTTTAGATTAGTAATCAATCATTTTCTAAGTATAAAGAAATAAACGTGTAACTATATCATTTTGAGACACCCTCGATTCCTTGTTGCTGCTAGTTTTTGTTGCATATTTAAAAAACTATTTTGCTTCATTTTTATCTACTTATTTATATTGAAACTTGTCCCTTATAACTTTATTTTGAATACAATGGGCGAGTACGTCGATTTTTGTCCTCGATATCAGAAATTAAATTGTTTACAGATCTTATTACATTCTCTGCCAGTCATTTGGAAAATCTCATTTTTAATCCGGGTACCAAACAGGGTACACGTATCTGATTATTATTTGATAAAATATATTTTTGCTTGAAAATGAGTTTCGTAAGCAGTTTATTTGATAGGGAAGTTTTAATGGCAACTTGAAAGAGGGTGGTAGGTGTTTTTCTGTATTAAATTTCGTGTTAATGAGTTTTTTTAGAGTATTTAAAATTGAATTCTTCCTATTGTAGCATCCAGTAATAAACTATTAGCAAACATTTTTTTATTTTAATAGTCATCTTTTATACTTGCTTCGCTTTGACTACTATAAACTTATATTTTTCATTGTGAAAGTTGAGTCTTTTTGAAATCTGTAATATATATTTTAGTTTTTGATATACAACTAGAGAGATAATCTTTTTAGTTCAAATGTATTTGAGGTGTATTTAGCTAAAAGAAACTATTCCTAACCTTTTTTACTCGAGATGTGACTCCCATTCTCAAACATAACCTGTTTTTTAAATTGAACGAGAACTACATGTTCTTAAACGTAAAAGATGCTTTTCTTTTGTTAGCTAGTTAGTTAGTTTTTTTTATATCTAACTCAATTTTCAAGTATGATATCATTTGGGTATTATCGGGGTCAAGATCAGGACATGGATTGGGGGAAAAGAACAGGAAAAGGATATAACTATTTCATAAAAATAAAATATCAAACATGTTTCTCGTGTGCAAAGGATTAATATGTTAAAACTCAAAGTTTCAGAATCAACAAAATTCTGTTATATAATTTGTTGTTTACGAGTATACTTTAATAAAGATTATCTAAATATAAAAATGTTCATTATATTGTTAACAAAAAATATTTATAAATATATATATATATATATATATATATATATATATAAAATATATTTGTAATATATATATATATATATATATATATATATATATATATATATATATATATAAAATATATTTGTAATATATATATATATATATATATATATATATATATATATATATATATATATATATATATATATATATATATATATATATATATATATATATATATATATATATATATATATATATATATATATATATATATTATACTTTTTTTTGTAAATTGGAGCAGTTGGTTCTAAATTTAGAAACGTTATTTTGAATTTTGACCAAAAAATGGAAAATAAGACTTATGGTGTCACTAAAACAAAGTGCCCATATATTAGCAGATGTCTTTTAACCTAACATGGGATATTTCCAAACTCTCAAAAGTCAAATTTTGTCTAACAATAAATATCATAATTATTAATGTTATAACTTTTTATTTTCTTTATGTTACATATATTTTTTCATTTATAAATAATGTTTTATAATATAAGCTTCAGTTGCACTTAATTATATTAATATGTAAAGAGTCTTAAATATATTGTATATGTCAGTCTTGTTATTTATAAGCTTTGAAATCCTATTTTTGTAGTATATTGCACTTTTTTTTGAAGATCGTTAATTTTTTCAAATGTCCTACTATTTAGCATCATAATAAAATTGCCCATTTAACTACCTAGGTAACAAATCATTTCAAAGTTAAAAAAAAAAATTTGATCTTTTTACTAATTTTTTCATTGGAATGTGATAAAAAAAAA
The DNA here is from genome assembly GCA_963932185.1 of Troglohyphantes excavatus. Classification (NCBI taxonomy): domain Eukaryota; kingdom Metazoa; phylum Arthropoda; class Arachnida; order Araneae; family Linyphiidae; genus Troglohyphantes; species Troglohyphantes excavatus. The sequence continues at coordinate 51,836,306 of OZ010676.1, read as the reverse complement.
ATTTCTATACAAAACACAAGAATATTGGTAAATATTTGACTTTTCTAGTTTATATATAGAAGTTTTCATGATCATGCTATCACAAGTTCTTTTTGTAAACTCAAATATATCGAATTTCGGACTTACTCACAATTTACTCACAATTTTTTTATTATTATTTTGCCGAAATGTACTCCATTAAAAGAAGTATTTTTATATAACAAAAACGATATCAAAGCATAAGTTTAACAATGTGTAATTTATATTTAATTTCCCATTTTACCCCCACCTTGCCCTAAATGTTTTAAAGTTCCTTAAATTAATTTTTAAGACTTTAAAATGTTTTATTTAAAACTATTTTTTTTTCAATTTTCAATTGGTAATAATCTTGTTCAAAACATAACTATCCTAATTTGGAGTTTCAAAGGCGATTTTGAGCTGGTCACAGTCAAAAGGAAAGATTTATTTGGTGTTAACCCTATCAATGCATCCTAAAGAAAGTGAAGTAAATTATTTAATAAACTATAAAATAAACTAATTAATATATGATTATAGAAAAAAAATTACAAATAGCAGTTTGAAAAAAAAAATACAACTTGTTAAAGAACATATAATTTTATTTAACTTAACAATACGCTATTCCGGTTTATTTTGAAGAACGGGGAACACGAATTAATTGTTATTTTGTACCTGAACGACGTGCTTCGAAAGAAACCCAATTCATTTGTTAGTCTGTTGATAAAAAAAAAAGTCGAATTCCCATAAATCGCTGATTCCCTAATATCAGATTGAGAACTAACTTTTACATTCAATGAGTCCGAGCGATAAGAAGTTTGACCAGTCGAATGGTCAACAAAAGATTTGATGCAAATCGTTCAGGGAGTTAAGTTTAGTCCTTGCCTTCCTAGATCCGCCCCTTTCCCTCCCACACATAGCAACACCTTTCCGACCTGGATGGAGTTACAATTTTTAACTTTATCAATTAGCTACGTCCCCTTTAAAAACAGAAGAGTTCTTTAAAACTTTCATACATTCGTATTTAAATATGTCTTATCACCGTCACCTCATCTATACTGATTTGTTAGAACGGGTTCAACACAGAGCCACAAAACTGGTTCAGGGTTCTTCGGGAAGGAATTATGGATATACTTAGAATTTCAAATATGTATACACTCGAAGTATTAGAGGGGAAATTATTTATCTATTGAAATTTATCAAATTGGATGATGTAGAGGGATCGGAATTTTATATTGACAATGGCACTATCAAGTTATACACATAGAAGCTTTATCGAGAGGGTAGAAAGCATTATTTTTTTAATAGGATAATAGACAAATGGAATAATTAGCCTGATTTTGGTGTTAATTCTACAGTAGTGGGTAGTTTTATAAAAACGATTGGATCGGCATTGAGGAATCGTGAGGACGTGTTAGATAGACAGGATTAACCTTGCTGGGCCAGAGCTTGTTTTTGTTCAAAATTATTTATATTTATAAATGCTTGAAGGTTAAACCAGCGCGTTCGCATAAACCGAAAAGAACAAAAATCTGTGGTTTTTATTTATTAATTGTTTTTCTGGTGGGAATTTCAGTCTGAACGCTTTCTAAAATATATCCATATTGCTTATAACAGTTGTCTTGATAGAATTTAGTTTCTAAACTATAAAGCAAATAAGTAAGTTCTAAAACTTGGCATTCTACGTCAAATCATGCCCTTGCTCTTTGATTTTTATAGAAAGTAGCACTTTTGCTGTTGACTTAAAAATATTTAAAATGTTGTACTGTTCATTAATTCTCTAAATTATCAGATTGATAATCGCAATCCTCCGATTATGAGCCGGATACTTTACTACTGAGCAACCTCGGCTCATAATCAGTGTTATAGCATTGACATTGATTTTCCTTCCGCTGAACACTACCGAATTGGGCATGCTACACAATAAACAAAAAATATGCTCTTGTGTAGAGATTAGGAAGTCATTTCATATACACGATACTCCCACCTGGGCTCGAGTAATTACTTTTATCTTGTAGAATATAGGCGCAGCTTGCAGAAGGTCTCGTATTCGATTCCGGGAGACCGCAAAACCCACTGCGCTATATGATTTTTTTAAATCATTTTTACAATCACGCGTATTTTAAACTTTGCAGTCCAATGATTTTTTTAGAGTGCTAGTGTCCAAAGTAATTTTAACCCTGTCTGGTCTATCAATTTTTATCAGAGTGTTGGCAGACCGAAATTTCCCCTATAAGTATAGCAAAATAATTTTCCAGTGGAACTAGACATATTCATTCGATTAATTGGCGTATACGTCTGGGAGAATATTGGACATTGAAATTTCTATTATCCAATGAAATGCAATTTAGAATCAAACTTTTATTTCAAATGCGTATTACTTCGGGTGGACTGATAAACATTAAAATATCATTTAACCATGTGTCAAATTGTTCCTTTAACATTAGACATAAAGTTGTATGATTAAATATATTAATGGGAGTTTTGGGTTTCGTTTAAAATCATACTACATTCGAATTTTCCGGAAATTATCCTATATTTTGAGGAAATCAAGTAATTTTAATTCCTAAGATGTTTGTAACATTTAAATAAAAATTGCAATGCACTGCTTTCATATTTTGAAAATAGAAGTTCTGCGAAAATTAAATTGCTGTTGGGCCTATCCGATTTGATTTAGAATGACAACCTTTTTTTATGATTCACTCAGTATTCGCACCATACGAATAACATCTTTACCGTGATGAAACAAGATGGGATCTCCATACAATATATCAAGTAAGTACTTTTTTATCTGTATTTAATTAGATTATCGGCTTATAGATAACACTGACCAGATACAAAAATGCTTTAATACAATGTACACTGTTAAAAATTATTACTCCAAATTATCACCAAACTTTGATACCCATTTAGCTGCAACCAACATTTGGTGCTAAGTTTCACTATTTTACGGTGCTACCACGGATGGTTTAGTGGTGAAACGTTGCACCAAAACTCATAACGTTGCATAAAACTCAAAAATCGAGTTTTCTTAGTATTGTAGTAGTAGTATTTTTGTTTCTTAGCTGCCAACCCTCTGATCGCAAATGACAACATTTAACCGATCGGGCTCGGACTAGGAATCCTCTGATTCATAGCTGAACGCCTTCATCCACGGAGGCCCATGTTCGTTGTTGTCTTTCTTGGAGGTCTTGTTGGTGTATAGCGACAGCGAAAATTTCTGTTGCCGTGTTAAAAAGTTTGAACCAATTATCGGTGAAACTTTCGCTTTTTTTTATAAAGGATTTTTGGTTCAAGCTATATTCCACCATAATATGGTGTAGACCTCTGTTTTGCACTAAGAGATAGTACATCGTTGAACTGAAATTTTTAACAGTGTATGTTCCCTGTCATTCAAAAATATAAACATATCTTCATGATAATGATGTCTAATAATACTGTAGTATCAACCACAGTACTTTAGAATCTTATACAGGGTATTTAAGAATTATCTTTACAACTTTGACACGCAATAAAACCTAAAAGAAATAAGATAGCTAAGTTATGTTGCTTGTACATGTAATAGCAACACATGAAGTTTTATTTGTACGAAGTTTTTTCTTCTAAAATTACCAACGAACCATTCAAAATTATTTACGCACTAATAAACCATCAACGCATCTGAGCTTTCTCCAGAGAATTTTTATTGGAAAATTATCATTGCAACATCAACACACAATAAAACCTAAAGTAAATGAGATATGTTGCTTGTACTTGAAACAGCAACACATAACATTTTATTTATAAGTAAAACAAATATTTTGTAATTTTTTTTTAACTGCGTACAAATAAAACTTCATGTGTTGTACAAGCAACACAACTTAGCTAAGTTATTTTTTTATATTTAGGTTTTACTTGTCAAAGTTGTAAAGATAATTGAAACACCTTGTATATTCAAATTCAATAATTCATTTTCAAAAGAAGTAATTCCAGCCTCCCTTAAAGGAGAACCTGTTCTAGTCCATGATGTTTTTATATGCTTGATCACTTTTATCTTTAAGCCAACGAAATTATTTTGGTACTTTCTGATAACTTTTTTTAAATTGAAAATTATTAGTATATTTTGTGTAATTCAATGTTTTATTCAACAGTTACAGATCTTCCCATTGAGAATCCTGATAGAATCCATCCAACTTCATGCAAAAAGATGTTTGAAAAGCCAAATGTTTAAAAGTAGCTGAAGAATAGATTCATTTGAAAAATATCCTTAACAAAAGGGATATTTTCATTCATTCACAAAGAAGACTACCAACCGTCAAACCTTCATCTGAAGAATCATTGTTATTTACCTATAAGAAATTTTACTTATTTTCTTGTGTAAGTGTGATAATTTAAACCAGTGGTTCTGAATCTGTGATACACATACCCTTAACGAGTACAACCCTATTTTTTAGTTTATTATATTCTAGATCTGATATACATTTACCTAATATTTATATTAAAAAACTAATAAATCTTCTAAATTAACAATCGCGTCTAATCCTTATGTTTGATGGAATCTTCATTATTGGACGACTAAATTCAATTGAAATTCATGGTCCGACCCATTTTTTCTTTCGCAACTTAAAAAAATCATTAATCATTCAGTTATAAGATGCAAAAACTAAATGATTATTATAATAAATAAGTCTGACCTATGCCATAATTTGCAACATTACAAACTTATTATTGTAACTGTTCTACTTAAAAAAAAATTATTTTGTAAATAGATTATATTATAGCTGTTGTAATACCATCTACCTTACGTATAATACGTTTTAGCATTGTTAATGCTTAAATATTGTATTTTTTAATTATCGAAATTTCGTATGTCCGAAATATATTAATTGAACAATAAGATCTGTATGAAAACAAGTATAAATATTTAACATTTTTAATAATTTTTGCAAAAAAATATGAATTTCTTACAAATATATTTCCAAGTAGTATGAGAAATATAAAAAGTTGAGAACCGCTGATTTAAACTAATATGTTTAATAAATTTTGTAATCATAATCTTGTGTAAGTTTTGAAAATACAATCTTGAAAACAATAAAGAATTTGATTGAGTTTATGTATATAGCGTGAAACAATATCTTTTGATTTTCTTGTTCAGTGTCATTTCCTTGAAATATCTGGGGTTTGGACTTTAGAAAAACATTTATGAATAAAAGGACACCAAAAATTTAGCTCTACCATTACGAAAACATAAAATATCTGGGTTTTATTAAATTGTCATCTGCGCTTGGTTATTTTTAAAGTTTAAATCCCCGTAATTAGTTTGTATGTTTTTTCAAAAATTTAGAGTTTAAATTGATATAAGTAAAAACCACTTGTTAAGTGGAGGATATTTTTTACATATATACTTTTAAAATTATTATCTTTGATCTTGTTTTAGCAATTGTGTATACGTTTTAAAATTTTACTGCTATATATTTTCAAATATTTTATAATGTGTGTTGTAAAAAAATTAAATTAAATTTATATAAAAGTAAATTCACGAAAAAGACTTATAAAATGAATTAAACAAGTACAAAAAAAATTCATTTGAAGTAAAAAGTTTTTAGGTATTTAATTTCACATAGTCAAAATTTTGCAGTATTCTCATTTTAAATGTCATTAAAAATCTTTTGAAAATATAAAGTAGGTATCATAACTCCTAAGTATAGCATAAATTAAAACAATCCTCAAAAAAATAAATACTCTAAAGTTTTGAGTCCTAAACTCCTTGAAGAATTATTACAAATTATTAGGCTCAAATAGTTATTAAAATAAATCAAACAATTCGAGTATAAAATTTAATATTTTTAAACTTTTTTAGCTCATGAATTGAACACATTTTTCGTTAAAACTCGGATACACATGAGCATTATTTAATATATGGGAGTTATGTTTTTTATATCAAGAAGAGAGAGAGATCGTTACATGATATGCCTCATTTCAAGGTCACTATTATCATTTAATTAATTTACACGATCAGGTTCACTTGCAAGAACTGTTTGACAGTAAAAAACTGCCATGTGTGTTCTAAGCCATAAACAATATTAAGCAATATGAAAATAAATTAAAAAGCAATTCCAAATTTTTTTTTTGTAATTCCATACTAACACATCTGCCGTCATAAGAAAGAATTCCCTAACTCCAAAAAGCAAAACTTTACAAGAAACAAAAGAACCAAAATATTTATCACCTGCATCAAAGTTTTGATACTTTAAAAGGATTTTATTGTCTAAAAGTAGTTGTTTGCATGCACATAATTTTATTTTAATGATAGTTATATTTTCTCTTACCGTTTTCTTATACACAGCTCATCATAGATTTAGAGCCTTTTTACTATTTACTTATCACATTGGGTTATTCACACTCTTTTATCAAAAACCGCCTCGAACTGGAATTAGGGTCAATATATATTTCACTATAACTCACAATTGTATTTTATTTATGTATTTTTAATGTTATAAAATGTTGTATTTTTAAGGACAAATCGGAAAAGCTGAAAAAGGGAATTTTAAAACATTTGGATTTAGGGCCTTTTAACTTATGGCGGCAGATATTTTCTTTTATTTTCTTCGATCATTAACATCCATTAATAAAAAAATATTTTATAATATTTTTCTTAAGAAAACTATTTTTGTTAAGTAGCATTATTTTATTGATTAAAAGTGTGTTTTTGAAAACAAAAAAAGATAGTGAATTTTCAGCAAACTAAATAAAAACATAGAATTGCATTAATACTAAAAAACTGATACAAGTAAATAACATACTTAAGTTGAATAAACTTAATTAATATATATAATAGTGGTCTTCATTTTATCCAACTTTTAACATTGCGCTCCGTCCCCATTTCATGGTGAATTGTTTGAATGAACATAAATTAGATTTTTTGTCGAGCATGCATGCCCTTAACGCCAACTTTTTAGTCGAAATATCGCTTTAGAATAAACGATAAACGCTTGTGTCATCCTTCCAATAGAACGGAGACAAGTAATATCACAAATTATATATTTTCGCACAAACAATATAATTTCCTTATCATTAAATTTGTATTACTTTTGCTTTTAACTTTTCTTATAAAAAGATGTTTACTGTAAAACGAATGAATCGTTTATTTCGGAAACTAGCTAAGGGCACTTTTAATCTTTTCGGGAAGCAAGGAAAAACATTCTATCTTCGAAATTAATATAAATTTTGGCATAAAAAATTTTAGAGTATTAGTTAGCATCTTCTCAAAGTGGACGTTGCATATAATTAAGTTATAATATTTATTCCTTACTTTAATTTTTTTTTTATCATTATGCACTTAGCTGGTTTCTGCAATAAAATACGGTTTTACTGTAAAAATGCGCATTTTTAAAGTTAATTTGGCAGTTGACTGAATGGAAGTTGACAAGATTGTGCACAAAAATGTGTTTTTCATACAAAATTATGATTCGGTAAAAAAAATCCGATTTTTAATTTTTTTTAATTTCAGAAACCCGTCAACAGACGATTTAATTTTGCATTCACGCTCAACAAACTATTTAATGTCGCTTGTCTGGTTTCTGTACTAAACACAATATTCACTGTAAAAATTACCCATAAAACGAAATGAAATTTGGATGGATTGTGACAAAAATATATGTTTACCATATAAGATTCCAATTTCGTAAAAATATCAAATTAAAAAAATTATGTTGGCTGGTTTCTGAAATAAACTATTCAGTTGTGTTTCTACACGGCTCTTAGCAGTAAAATCCAAACGCATTGTGTCATCTGGTATTAGTATCAATGGTATCTAAAAACTATTTTGAGCCGTTGCGTATTACAACACAATAAACTCTATACTACAATAGTTTCTTTGCTGACACATTATTGAACCCGGCCGGGAAAAGTGGTCGTTGTTTAAAAGTAAAAATAATATTAAAAAAAATTGTCATTTTTAGCATTCCGGTCCCACATTTTTCATTACATTTCGAAAACAATTAGGTGTAGTGGTTTTTAAAATAATTACGTATTTTAAATTTAACAGTACCTCTCGGATAAAATATTTGAGGTTGTATTCTTTATTAATATAATAATTTAACAATTATTATATTAATAAAGACTACGAAAAGTTTTATTCAATGCAACCCTATTATTCATAAAATAAACACGGATGACGGATGTGTTAATGAAATGCATGCATGAAAATACGTCAATTGGGTTTTCAGATCTCGTAATAAATCTTGTGCCCTTTTTACATGGCAGATCATGAACCAGCTATAAAAAGTCGAAGCGGTTTACTTTTCATTGAGTCAAGCCAGTTCGTTCAGACGTTGAGATCGGGAGCTGCTCACAACCTCCCGTGTGAAGTCGGCCATAGAGGTTAATAGGGTTCCCGCCACAAAATCTTGAATCCGCGGAGCACAAGATTAACCTGAACAAACTGTATTCACAATGCATGTATCCAATGATAGCGATAGTTTTTAGATGATGAGTCATTTACTTGTTTTAATCAGCAAATACTGCCGGTCTTAACTGCAGAAAAATTATTTGAAACATTTATGTTTCATTTCGAACTTTTTGGTAATAAAAATTAGAATGTATTTTTGATTTTAAAAAAATCTTTGGTTTTAACCAATAGTATTTTATTCAGAACGTAACTGTGTTCCTTAGATATGCCGGACCTTGATTCATTTGTCCTCCTTATCCCTCCCTCCCTGCCCACTGAAGACTACTTTACTAAACTTGCCCACTTTATTAAACGTTAGTTTTTCATTTAATCCTTTATTTAGTTTGTTATTAAATATTGAATCTGTTTTTAGTACTTTTCTTGTAATTTTAAGTTTTTAAATATAAGTTTGCCAATGCTTTCAGAAATATATGGGAGCTCTCAAAAGTACAGATTACAATGGCGTGGTAGAAGGTGGAATCGTCGATGAAATCTTTTTTCAAGTTCCTGAAATCCTAAGCATCCATGATGAATTCCTTGATGCACTATCGAGTAGATGCAGTAACTGGGACATAAAATTTACAATCGGAGACCTTTTTATAGAAGCGGTGAGTGTTTTGGTTTTTTATAAATACCTCTAAAGCTAATTGCGTGAAATTAACGATTTTGAAGAACATTTTCATTTAATGGCAAGAAAAAATGTATTGGAACAGAATATTAACTTTTAAATTCTTAAAGAAAGTAATAAACCTACACTCTAATTCCTGAGAGTAACTATTTTAATTGAATTAACGAGTGAAAATCGGCAAATGTTCGCACAATTTATATTACAAATTTCCATCACAGAATGGATCGTTGTAACCTACAAGAAATATTTTGTATTAATATTTAGAATGTGAAAAATGTAATTAATGTAAATGTTGAAGGATAACCTAGTTTGAATTGATTTCATTTGTCTTACAGAAGTCAGTTTGTTAATTAAAAAATTAGTTAATAAACTTAGTGTTAAAGAATGTCTTCTTTATACCCTCACGTTAGCCTGTCACCTGCGTAAAAAGTATCCTATATTTTGAATATGAATCTAAACTACATATTAGTGAAAGTTCCATCAACATACATTCTGCGATAAATTCGATGACAAACAAATTATAAATCTTTTCTTTTTCATTCCGAATGGATTATCTAGAATTGTTCGTCATTTGATCAACAGTCCTTCTAGCAATGCACATCGTTTTAAAAAACACTCTACATTACAATATTTTTTTCAAATATGTTCTATTTCGTTTTTTAAATCATTCCAAATGGATTATCCGGAATTTTCGGTCATAAAATCAACAGCTTTTCCAGTAATTCGACATCTATATAAGCAAATTAAAATAATATACAGTAGAACTTCAATTATCCGGACTCCAGTTATCCGAATTGCTTTGAGAAAAAAATCAGCAAAATACACGTTTTAAAAGTTTCTTATCATAAAAAAATTCATTAAAAAAATTGTAGCGATAATGGATATACAGACGAAGAACCATTTTTAATAGGTGTGCTAGTTCAAAATGTAAACAAAATTGTTTTCATAGTCATTAAATTACATAATACACTAAAGCAAAATTCGTTTTTTCGCTTAGAAATAATATTTTTTTCGCGAATTGTATAATTATCCGGATACTGGATTATTCTGATATGGCCTGGTCCCAATTTCCGGATAATTGGAATACTACTGTATATATATATTTTAACTTGAAGTGCAATTTCGTGCTTTGAATAAATTAGTTTCATCGTCATTTTTTTTTTAATGTCAACTTTAAAGTCACACAAACACCTTTCTTATCAATTTACTTTCGTTGTTATTTTTAAAATAATTATATTTAATCTGTTATTTTTTTTTTAATTTCCTATCAAGGCGAAACACTTTATAAAATATTTTATAAATACTGGAACATTTAATGGTTAAAGGATTAAACATGTAAAATACCTTCTTCCCTTAACTTCCTAAATGAAAAAAAATGTTTTAAATAGTTATATTGGTTTTACTTAACATCCTGCATAGCCATTATTTAGCACAAGATGGTCATTGATCGTAAAAATACCCATCGTATGTTCCGTTTTAACGTTTTTAAATGTCAAGCTTGGTAAATTGTAAATTAATGACACGCCAGTCAAATTACAAATTTGTTATTAATCTAATTCTATATTTTTGTTATATGTATTTCCTTTTTTTTTTTTTTTTTAGTATTTATCTCTATATAACACTGCTATTTGGTTTCAATGATGCATATCGGAGTTTCATCTAATTATTAATTAATGTTTCCTTAATTATTTTTTTAGTTTACAAAGCAGCAAGTTATTGACACGTATACGGCTTTCATCAACAACTGGAAATGTGCTAAAGATGCAACTAAAATAGCTACTCAAGCAAAACCATCATTTGCGAGATTCCTGGAGGTAATACGTATTTTCTCTATCTCTTTTATATACATAAAAATACAAATTATAACTTTATGGCAAAAGTTATGAACCTTATTTTGATGGATATTTTTAATGAAATCTCTAGGTATGTATAAATGCAAAAATCCAAAAAGTTTCAATTTTATATTCTGTGTTTTGTCAAAAAAACATCTTTTGCTTTATAATTGGAAATAATTTAATATGAGTATAGAACATAATTTTTCAATCGCGCATTATTCTGTCAATTTTTTAACGTGCGGTTTATTTTGTTTCGTGATATTTAAACATGCGGCCAAAAATTTTATTTAATATGAAATTTTAAATCTTTCCTCATTCTTATTTATCAAAAGTTCTTACATTTTTTGTAATACATTTTGCAAAAAATAGTAACGAAGAATGTAATGCAGATGTAAACGCAAATAACAACTGAAATATAGTTCCCCCAAAGTAAGGATCGTTTCAAATGATGTTAATATAAAATCGCCAATAGGGTCCCGGTCGTCCAAGAGGAATGCGAGTTCAAATCCTATTGAGTGTACTTGACAAAAAGTAAAAAAGTGATCGGAGGCCAGATTCGTTATTAAAATACTAAAAGTCGTCTAAAATATCCAATAATATATACCGCCGTGTATACGGGACTAGTACACGTTAAATCTGATCGAGTCCAATGTCCTAAAGCCTATTGAGGTTGCTTCGAGCCCGACCCCCGACCCCCTCCCCCCCCCCCCCCCCCCCAAAAAAAAAAAAAATCCACGAGTTGGAAAAGTGTATGCCTGAAAAAATTCAATACTATTAGCAAATGAAAGCTAGGGAAGATTAGAAATTGTCCGAGTAGTAAGATAATTACATTTAAATTAGAACTCGGAACAAACACTGCATTGGAACATGTGTAAATCAATGCTTGTGAGATAACTGTAAAATATTATTTAAAATATATAAAACGATGAAACATGCCGATAAATTGGGACTGGAAAATTTCAGCACTGCTGAGATGGAAATATCGAATCGTTAATTTTAAAAATTCAGTCACGTGATGGCCTGATCGGATCAATTAGTTTGGTTAGTTAACGTCGCACTAGAACTTCACAGTGGGCTATTGGCGAAGGTTCGGGGTCTATCTCAAAGTAAAGACCCGGGAACGATGCCTCGTATTTTTTAACCATGGTCAGATGACGAGGACAACATCTGAGTTGGCACCCACGCCTTCAATATTCGTCAGGACTTTGGACCCCGAACAGATTTATCGTGCACTAGTACCATATACACGCCAGTATAATTTGTTGGATATTTTAGACGACTTCCTAGTATAGTAGCGAAGCTAGTAATCTTCCGATCGCAAGATCACTACATTTTTACTTTTTTTTGTCAAGTGCTCGCACGAGCTCGACCTAGCAATCCTTTGATTACCAGCTGAACGCCTTTATGTACAGCAGCAGCAGCACTTTATGCACAGTTGAACATCCCCTTCCCCCCCCCCCCTCCCCCCTCGCCCCGTGCGTTGGACTTGACATAGAAAAGTAAAAACAGTAGTGATCGGAGGATTGCCAGCTTCGCTACAAAAATACTAGAAGGTCGTCCAGAATATCCCACAAACCCGAACCTTCGCCAATAGCCCACTGTGCAGCTGTAGTGCGACGTTGATTAACCAAAGCAATTGATCCAACCACGCCACTACGGGACTGAAATTTCCCAACTTAACGATTCACGTATACACGCCGGTGAAAATAACTAGTTACCGAATCTGGCAACCCTCCGATCATAAGAACACAGGGAGGAGAGAGGAGAAAGGTTTGGGTAATTAACGTCGCACTAGAGCTGCACAATGAGTTATTGGCGATGGTTCGGGACGCATTTCGAGTGAAAGACCCGGGAACAATGTCTCAAATTGCAACCCTCCGTGCAATCTCAATAGGCAACAGGACATTGGTCTCCGATCATATTTATCGAGCACCAGTCCCGTATACACAGCAGTATATTTTCTTTGATGTTCTGGACGACTTTCTGGTATTTTTTTTTTGTTGCGAAGCTGGCAACCGTCCGATTGCAAGATCACTACTTTTTACTTTTCTTTGTCGAATCCATCGCACGGGGAGCCCCAGTTGCTCAGTTGGTAAGGCGTTCAGCTACTAATCGGAGGATTGGTGGTTCGAATCCGTGAAATGGACTTGACATAGAAAAGTAAAAAAGTAGTGATCTTGCGATCGGAGGGTTGCCAGCTTCGCTACAAAAATACTAGAAAGTCGTCCAGAATATCCAACAAATTATACTGGCGTGTATACGGGACTGGTGCACGATAAATCTGATCGGGGTCCAAAGTCCCGACGTCTATTGAAGGCGTTGGGTGCCAGTTCAGGTGTTTCCTCGTCATCTGACCATGGTTCTAAAATAACGAGGTGCATGTATGAATGTGTGTGTGAATGTGTACGTGTTCCAGGGTCTTTCCTTCGAGATTGACCCCGAACCGTCGCCAATAGCCCACTGTGCAGCTCTAATGGACGTTAATTAACAAAAACCAAAAAAAAAAAATCTGATCGGATAGGTTTGGTTTGTTTGGTTAAATAACGTCGTACTAGAGCTGCATAGTGGGCTATTGGCGACGGTTCGGGGCCTATCTCGAAGGAAAGACCCGCGGGAACGATGCCTCGTATTTTTGAACCATGGTCAGATGACGAGGACAACACCTGAGCTGGCCCCCAATGCCTTCAATAGACGGCGGGACTTTGGACCCCGATCAGATTTATCGTGCACCAGTCACGTATACACACCGTTAATTTTTGTGGATGTTCTGGACGACATTCTAGTATTTTGGTAGCGAAGTTGGCAACCCTCCGATCGCAATATCACTACTTTTTACTATTCTTTAGTCTAGTCCGCGCAAAGGTTCGAACCGGGGACCCTTTGGATTCCCAGCTGACGCCTTAATCCACTCGGCCACCTGATCGGATAGGTGTTCAATATCCTAACGCATAATTAAGTTGCGTTGGGTGCCACTTCAGGTGTAGGTCTCGTCATCTAACCATGGTTCTAAATTTACAAAGCGTTACTTGGCAGTGCTAGTCTCTTAAATGAGGACAGAAATGGGTGGTTAGAAAAGTTCGAAATAAATAAGAAAACGACAATTATGTATGTTCGTTAATCGCTTGGTTATACATTGTTTTTAGCGGTAATAATGCTTCTATGTGCTAAAATTACTTCTAAAGCTCACAAATCGGCTTTATCGAGTTTATTTATTAAAATATGTAATGTTACGTATTTACTTATAATGCCTACTTTAATAACATCTGAAGCATTTCTTGGATTTTGCGTACTAAAATTGTGTAAATTAACTACTTTCTGTTAGTTCAAGTTATTGAAATACTCTATACTTTTATGTATTTTATTACTTCACCTTTGGAAAGAAAATGTGCTTTAATGGCTTATTTTTTAATATTTAACATTTCATAAACTGGTAGTTTGAAAATATGTATTTTTGTTCTAGCACATGTCTCGAGAACACAAAGGGAAGCTAGCACTTGATGCCCTTCTTATAATGCCTGTGCAAAGAATTCCAAGATATGAACTACTTTTAAAAGTATATCAAATTCAATATTCTTTTTTTGTCTCCAATGTAAAATGTGTTATTTTTTCTTTAAAATAAACATTTCATTGATTAAAATCCTTGTTAACTTGCTGTAGTTCTATATAGTTACTAAATTTGCCAACCTATTAGTTAATGACAATTAAAGCTTAAGCATGTAGACTAATTTATTCGACGATTCTATACAACAAAGGATTCTTTAAGGTAGTTTTAGGCAATTTCTATTGAAACATTATTTTCACACTGTTCATGATAAATAAAATAAGTTAGTCAGGGACTGGGATAAGTATTAAAAATTGTTAATTCCCAATAATACATATTACTATTTAAATCAATATTACATAATTTAAAATTGATTTTATTTAAAATTAATATCATTATTAATTTTAAATAAAAAATATGTTCTGGAAAATCTCAGAATTTTTTTTAATTTCAAATTATTTTTTACCTTTTTATAAACTGAACAGTAACATTCAGGGGTGATGGAATAGAGCTGGTTCATAACAAAACAATTCATTACACATATCATCTTATGAGCACTACCATATAAGTATATATTCATAAGAAATTATTTACAAGCACTTCATATTAACAAATGAACATTTACCAACAGTAACACAAAGCATCATGTATTGGCTATCATATACAAATAATTAAGGAAATTTGTTTTCTTATGAAACAAACCTGGAATACTCAAATAAATAAGATAGTGTAATTTTTTTAAAGCAACGTTCATGATTTTTATAACTTATTCAAAAGTTAGCAATTTTTATATTTTCTTAAAGTGAGTTCGTCAATAAATGCTCCTTTTTCTGATATATTTTATTTTTCTCATAGGGTCTTAATATAATATAAAATGCATTGTTTCATGTGAATTTATATGAATATTTATATCAGGAGCTTTTAAAGCACACACCTGTGGATCATCCAGATCATCACCTTCTAGTCCAAGCTCAAAAAGAAGTACATGATTTGGCTGTAAAAATTAATCGTGTAGAAAGAGAAGCATTCCAAATTGAGCAAATGCAGGCAAGAGTTAAAGAAATTGAACATCATATTGATGGAGTGGTAGACGTAAGTATAGTTCACCCTTAAACATTTCTAAATAAAATTATTGTATGGAAAAGTTTGTTAATAAATGTCTTTAAATTAAAGGTGCCTGACCTTAAGCTATAAATCAAAACTTGAAATTTTGCAGTATTAAATCAACACTAAACAGCAAAAAATTTAAATAGATATTTGCACTTTTATTTGTAATTTATTATCAATAATTAGTCTGTGAGTAGAAAATATATCTTCCTCTAAAATAAAAAAAAATCTGTGTTTTTATTCGATTATTATAAAAATCTTGTGAATTTATAAAATATAACTTTTTAAAACTATAATATCCTCCGTGATTTATCGTCTACCAGTAGCATACACAGAAATAGTATATGATTGGGGTTATGTGAAAATATCCCATTAAAACACTTCACTACTTATGTACACTTTCACTACTTATAATAATTCTCAATTATCTCAAAATCAATACTAAAAATACAAATCTTGATGACCAACAACAATCTTATGTAAACAATATTCTCTGGTAAGTTGCTCCATTTATCGATTATCCTATTATAAAAATGTTTGTTTCCTTCTTGATTAAATTATGGTTTGTTCAATTACAACCCATGACCTCTCATTCTATAACTCATATTAAAATCCAAACCCTCAACATTGCCCTGTTTAATACAGTTGAATCAAATCTTCTCTAGCCTTTCTCTCTTCTAAATTATACATATTTATGTTTTTTAAATTATCACCATAATCCATCTTTGAAATACCTTGCTCATTTTAGTAGCCCTATACTGAACTTTCTTTAACAAATCAATGTTTTTTTTAAGATAAGGTGACCACAACTGTACACCATACTGAAGATGGTTCCTTACACAATGCCAAAATTTTATCCTTAGATTTTGATGAAAAACTTTTCTTGGTGTAACCTAACAATCTGGCTTTTTTGTTAGCTACTGTGCATTCATGACCCATTTAAAAATCCCTTATTCTACTTAGAGAGGATTAACTTTATAAAATATCAGTAACATAAAAAAAATTGTTTTTACTACTTAAAATATTTCAATCATAACTTTATTTAAATATCTTAAATTTCAAACTTATCTTATATTTAGTAAAATAATATATATTTATAATAAAATAATTGTATATTTTTTAATTCATTTTACAGTTATGTGTACCAGATAGAGCTTTTATACGACATGATGTAGTAACCATACCTGTAAGTATTTATATAACAATATAATTACTTTTCCTTAAAATTATTTTCGATGTATAATGAGGAAATTAATATTTATAATAGAAACATTTTAAAATATACAATGTTTGCAATAATAAAAAAAAACATAGTCTTTACTATTTTTATTAAAAAATCAATCTCTTGTCGGATAGAAAAACAATTTTATTAAAAAAAATTTATATTTAAAGTATTTGTTGATTGTAATTTTTTAACTATTTATTTTTTAATTATTATATTATTTAAATTTGATTAAATATAAATTATTTTTTGTATTTATTTGTAAAACTATTTACAGTTTTTCCTGTTTTAAACCAAGAGCTCCTACAAGAAATACTATGACTAAATGATTGTTAACTAATTCTAGAATGTATTCTAATAATTACAATTAGAAATAATTGAGCACATGTATTTAAAGAAAAACATTTATAATACTTGTTCATTGCTGTGTTCATAAATACTTGCGCTTTTTTTTCTAATATAGATAAAAAATTTATATTGGCAATTATTTTAAAGTAAAGAAATTAAAATTTAAAGTAAAGAAATACTGGTTTTTTGACAAATCGGAGAAATTGTTAAACATTTGTAATTTGAATTAAAATATCATTAATTAATTTTTTAGGGTGGTCTTGGTACAAAAAAAGAGCGGTGCCTGTTCCTGTTTTCAGATATTCTACTTATAACGAGCATAAAGAGAAAAAGTGCTGCAATGAGAAAGCCCTCTTCTACTCCTGCTCCATCGTAAGTGTTTCAGATTGTGGCTTTACAACTTCACTTAAAAGGTTATTTTTTACAATTTTATAACTTATCCTTGTTTTGTATATGTTATTCTTAATAGTTAAAATTATGATTGCTTTTTGCTGATTCGAGGATATTAAATTGCATTAATCACCTTAAAACCCCTTTATATTTAAAGTTCCGTCTTTTACAGACTAAACGAAAGGTTTTGATCTTTTACCCTCTAATCCTCTTTTGCACATGTCACTGCATACAGTAAAAGGATTTATGCATTTTTTGCAGTATAACGTTTATCCATACAATAAGTAATATATTGAATAAGGTAATTGACTTGAATATGATATTTTACCATATCTTCAGCTTAGAATGATAACTATATTAGCTATATTTAAACCACAGATTTAGAATCCGAATCGGAATGTGGTTACCAACGAACTCCAAGGTCAGGTATTTGGATCACTTCTTTTTAAACAATTTAGAAATTAATTGCTTGGAATTCCCCGTCAAGCAGCTCAGCTTCTGATTTGGATGGTAAATCTGTGCTTTAAATTTAGCTGATTTTTATTCTAAGCCAACGATATAGTTTAGTCAATGCATATATTTGTTATATTTGCATTATCTCTTTATTAAGTATTTCTTTTTTCAGTACCTCTCAAAGCCCGTTTAGTGTTATAGACACTAATAAATACAAGCTATTAACAAAATTTTCAATTGAAAGTATGGAGATATCAAAAAGTAAGAAATGCCTTTCTTTATAAAGAAAATTATTTTATAAAGGTTTTGACTTTTTTTTCTTGATATGTAATTTTTTAATGTAGTTTAAAAATATTATTTTATTGACTTTTTATAATTTTAATTGATCATTCTTTGAAGTCTTTTAAAAGTAAAAATTTTAATCTACTTGCACATTAGTCTCTAATTAAGTTTTACCACTCATTTTTATTCTCATTCATTACATAGCTGAGTAAAATTTCTTAAATTAAGGGAATGGTAAATATGTAAACATTAAGTAATATTTAAAGTCTTAAATGATCAGTATGTTAAGAATTAATATTTTTGATTAATAATATTTATTAATGAAATAAATCATATAATTGAAATAGTATTATTTAAAAAAAAACTTAATTAATTTAAAAATATTTAGTTTTATATTGATTTTTTTTGTGAAATTATATAAAATATTTTTTTTTGTATACAATTTATTTGAACTCTTTCTAAAACTAAATGCCAGGTCTGCACACAATATTAAAAAAAAAATTAATGTTGTTCAATCATACGTAAACATATGCTTTTCTCTTAGGAATGTTTCTGATATAAATACTTTGAAATCAATAAACTTACTTTAACAATGAATTACTGATATGTTCCACTACTTCTAATTCTAATCTTTCATATAGTTTTTTAAATAAAAAGACCTGTGTAATGTTTTTTCATTCATAAAATAAATATTATATGATAGATACTGATGTCAGTTTGAAGAAGGCTATGAGAGATATTGCAACTTTGGAAGAAGATATACAAATTTTAAATCAAATAAAAGAATTAGTTGACAGAATAAGTAGTTCTCATCAGGTAAGATTAGAAGGAAATACTAAAATTACTTTTTATAATCAGAAAACTAATTCCTTTTATTAATTAATTTTATGTATTATAGTATCACACTAGAATTAGTATGGTATTCAATAATTCAACAGTATTTTTTACAGTAAAGGATAAAATGCTTATTGAAATTTAAAATGTATTAAAATATTTGCTAAGTTACTTCAGTATTGGCCGAATTATCAGTATAATCATCAAAATTTTAGTGTTAAAATATAAGACTTGCCCAATATCAAAATTTTATAATTTTAAATAGCAATAGCTCAGTTATTACTTATTTATGGAGAACTCTATTGTTGTACATTTTTATATTTTCTTGCCGATTTTATTTCGTATTTTTTTTAGTAAATGTTTTATGTTGTATCTTTTTTCATTAAGATATATTCGAACTTTTGCATAGATTTTAGCAGTTTTCCATATGTTATTCTTTGAACTAAACAATTTGTACTATTTGCTCTCCTATTTCTATTTAAACTTTAAAATTAATCAGTTTTATTATTTTTAGAATCTTGAAGATATCGTAAGAGATTTGACAAATTCAGTGTCAAAGCAAATGTTAGAAAAACAGAATAATGATTATTCACTTATAAGCCTAGAAATGACAGTCACAACACAGTAAGTTTCTAAATACAATAATGCTTCACAAATTAAAAAAAATAATGTAATGTTTGCTTTTTTATTTTTTAAATATGAACAATGTGTGTGGTATTTGTAATTTTAGTATTTTTTTGTAATGTGATTCATGTTAACTCAATTAATGAATGATTACATATGTTATAGTTGGTTTAGATTTTCTATTTTTGTCTGAATATTTATATATATATATAATTAATTTTTAATAATATAAACTTAATGAGTATAAAGTCAATTGATTTCCAAAGTGTTTTAATAGGACAACTTAAAAATGTTAGATCTGCTTTATTTTTAACTATAGAAAAGTTATTTATTAATTATTGTTGTGTATGAAGTATTTCTTAGTGATTATTTTAAAGCTTATTATAAAAATACCCCTGTTGCACATAGTTTTAAGCTATTTTTATCTTCATATATAATTTAAAATGTACCAATATCTATAAAAGAAGTTATATAACCTTCATTTGTGTCTGCAAAGTTATTCCTTAGTGATTTTTTAAACATTTTTATTTGGAAAACACTTTAGTTTCATAGTCTGTTTTTCTTTCTATACATAAAATTTAATGCCTTTATTTACTCACTCTTTACTTATTCTCTTACTATTCCTGTTGCAAGGAATCTATAACAAAAGTCTAAAATTATTAATTGGAAGGTCTGTTGTTACTTATTTTAAAGTGAATTAACTGTATAAGTGAACTTTTGTGTCTTTCTCAAACAGCACAAAATAAAAAAATCTCTCATTCCTGGGAAAGCAGGAAAAAAAAATGTGAAACCATGTTTATACAACTTAACTATGTAGAATGTGATATATAATAACTATTTGAAATTTTATCATAATGGGAGAGTTTCGCGTGACATATCAACATGGTAACTTATTAGTAGTTTCGATTTCTTCCCTACAGCAGACAACTTTGCTTTTGTTTGTTTAGTCGCTATGCTTGCACTTATGGGAAAGTTTGTTTATAATATTTGTTTTTTCAAATAAGTAATATTTTTATTCTATATATGAATACATTTAAATACAGAAATACTTATATTATATTTGTATATAATTAGAATTACAACAAAATAAGGAAAAATACTTTTATTTCAACACAAAAATACTTCATAAACGATGAGTACAATCTATCTCAGTGTATGTAGTAAATATTTCTATATTGAGATATTATTTAAAGACTAAAACTTAATATTATAGTACAGGAGCTAAAGCTCCATGCTAACCCTACGGAACATCTTCGAATTCGTTCCATGTTTCATTGGAACAGCGGTTTTGTTCTTCTTGGCGTGAAACTCCCCCATTAATAATTTATTTTAAGTAATATTGAGTGTAATTTATTTAAAAATTGGATATTTGCAATTTTTAAACTTGTGTTACCAAAACAATGCATTGACCATATATATTATAGAAATGCATCATCTTGGATATTAACTTTATTACAATTTCTTGTGTTAATTATGATTCTTAATGCAAGAGGTATCAAATCAATTTGTGCTTAATTTATGATTTTTTTAGGGAACGCATTGAAAATCTCACAATCCAATTTACTTCTCCAGAAAGAAGAGCAGTATGGAGTGCTGCTTTCAATGAAGCAAAACTAAAACTAGGTATAATATTTATACTTATAAAAGTTCTATTTACATGATATTTTGTACTGCTTTTAAAAAGAAAACATTCAGAAGTAGTAGTTAACATTTTTGTAGAATAACTTTTTTTATTGATGGAAAAAACACACATTAATAATTAAAAAAAAGTTTTTTAGACACAAGTAAAATTTTTTCTAAATGTGCAAAAGATAAAAAAATTTGTGCACTCACTCACTTAAAATGCAATAAGTATCTGAACACATTATTTTTAGTTATGATCCATTTAGCTGGAAGACTGGACATAATTCCTTAATCTAAAAAAGTATTTAGAAATAGTTTAGTCTCTAGAACTGTACTTCATAAACTCGACTTACTTGTACCATAACAATCCAAATAATAATAAATAAGCCTTGTATATTGTCCTACACATTTGAAAGTTTGATTTCATTTCAATTTTAACAGGTAGAAGACCTCCACCAGAACTAAGAAAAGCAATGCCTATTAGAAAAACTAGAGCTGGACTTCAGGTACAATTTCGCTTGTACAATTTATTGGTTTCTTATAAATATAGATATATATTTGTTTTATTTAACTATAATTTCCTATTAATTTTTAGACTTAATATGTATTATTAGTTTGGGGGAATTTATTACATTTACAAAGGTTAAATATTAAAAATTTAGGTAATGTTTATCCCTCAATGCACTCTTTATAATCCAATTTAAGGAAAAAGAGCAATCTAGTACATAACTACTTCAGGATGCAACTATCTTCCATTTTTTTTTTAGTTTTTATGTTCTTTCTTTAATTATCATTTTTTATCACATAGTATTTTTTATACATTACAAAAATTCTGAATTTTTAAAGGAGTTATTCGATTTAAATGTAAATTTTAATAGGCAATTTATGTAGGAAGTTATCAATTATACACTGTCCTTCTTACGTGATGTTTTAATAATTTAAAATATGTGTTTGAATCAAA
The DNA here is from genome assembly GCA_963932185.1 of Troglohyphantes excavatus. Lineage (NCBI taxonomy): Eukaryota > Metazoa > Arthropoda > Arachnida > Araneae > Linyphiidae > Troglohyphantes > Troglohyphantes excavatus. The sequence continues at coordinate 51,814,036 of OZ010676.1, read as the reverse complement.
CTGTTTGTCTGCTTATTTTTCATTCTGATCATATATGCTAATGCAAATGTTCAAAAGACTAAATTTTTCTAAATAATACAAAGTTCATTTTATGTATTAATTAGTAAACAAGAATTGACTGAATTCATATTTTTAAAATTCTATTATTTATGTATTATGATGTAACATAAACTCTAAACTTCTAACAACAAATTATTTAAAAAAAAAAAACATTTAATTTTCATGCCACAAACATGTAATTTCTAATATTATAATCTTTAGTCTTAATTAAACACTCATTAAAAAAATATAAGAAAATACTATACAGTTTTAATAGGATATTGTGATTTATTCTGATAATTGTCATAATCATTGAATGGGTGAGATTAAAAAGGAAAATATTCCATGGGAATTCAATTGTAATCTTTTCCTTATTATTCTCACTCATTTCTGAATGAATAAGAATTACTTATAATAAAAAAATTAAATTAAAAATATTTAAACTATTATTAGACTACAACAAACTGAATTTAAAAAAATCTCAAATGTGTACTATTATTTGAAATTTCATAATTATCATGAGAACTAAATTTTTATTAGATGTGTACTAATAATGGCATGTAAAAGAGTTATTAAAAATATTAGTTATATATAAATATGATTTTAATTTATATTATAAGCAATTACATATTCACATAATCACAGATGGAAATTTTCATTGAACATTTTCTCTTTCAAGATAAACTAAATGTATGTAGGTATTTTCTTTGTATACTTATAATACATATCTTATAATCATAGACATATATTTTAAATATCTAATGTTTCTGTAAAACTTTGTCTTGAGTGTTTCACTCTTCCTTTTGACATTATTTATTGGGTATTTTTTCATGCATATAGTTCACATGTGCCACAGCTACTCTAGGATATAACCAACAAGGTTTGCGAGAAGTTTGGGTGTGTAATAGTGATGGCTATGTAGGACAAGTATGTGTGCTTAGTTTATTACCTGAGCCAACAGTCATGTCTTGCAATGGTGTCTGCAATGCTCGCATCCTTACAATCGCATCAGTACCTGCTACTTGCTCGACGTAAGTATTACACATTATATGCTTAAGTTTAATTAATGTTGGCTAAATATATTGATAATGTCTTAATATATATTTTATGCTTGCTTAAAAAATATTTACTAAAATAATCTGAAAAACAAAATATTTGTTAGAAATATATTCTATTAGAAATATATGCACATGAATTAATCTAAATACATATTGGTCTAGCTAGATCATTTAACTTTACTGTAGGAGTTCATATGGGTATATTACTGAAGTCCTAGCTATTAGATAAAGGTTCTGTAAGTGCTGAAGCAAACACTGGTTGGTTGAGACCTTTAAGAAACTAGGATTGGATCTGCATCTATTTGTATAAAACTTAATCGTAACGTACTTCAATTTTTATATTTTAATTCCTAACCTAATTTTTTAACTTTTTGCTCCCTTTAATGGAACGTTGTTATAAATTGACTTGTTTAGGGTATCAGATAGACACAGGTGGAGACCTACTGTTCCAGATAATGACACTGGAGTGAGCATTGAAATACAAGAAGTAGAAGACGAAGGGGCAGAGAGTTTAGCTAATAATGGAAACATTCAACTAGACAGGTATTACAACAAATAACTTTAATTCCAATACAGTTTTTGTATTATTTCTTGCTGAAAATGTTATGTTTGTATTTCGATACTGTGATGTTAAAAAACAATATTAATTTATACTCAGACTAAAAATGCCAAATTTTCATGATATATATTTTTACCTCATGTTTTTTTTAACATCTATGCATTCAATTTCTGTCAATGTTTTAAATTTCAATAGCTTAATTAAGTAAAATATTGTGTTGATTTTTTATTGCTATTAAAGCACTGCAATATGCATTAAACCAGCGTAACTTTTTTAACAGCTCAAACTTTTTTATATTTTGGTTACATGTTGTATATGTGCTTTATTTTTATAAATAGATTTTATTGAAAATATATAAATGGACTAATGAAATCTTTATTAGTTTTTCTATTCCACATCTTCCTATTGAGTATAATGCTCCTCTGTTTAATAACTGCAAAAAATAGTTATGAATAAATTATTAATCCTTATTAATTACATGTAACACATAAAGAAATTTGTATAATAGTTACAGTACATAGTTGTGTATTGAAGTAATTTATGCAAAATTTTAGTATATTGAAATTTAACTTCCAGTTTGAACTGCCATTGACAAGTATAACAAAATAACAAGTTAAAATAACTATATCATTTTGTATCACTCATAACACAAAAGTCATATTTTTAGTTAATATTAGTTTTTTTGTATTGTGAAATTGTTCAAGTAGTGTTCTACATTTTTATAGCTTATTTTATTATTAAAAATATTATTTTTAGTGAATCAAGTGATGATGATGATGATATGGAATCAGCAGGTATGTTAATAAAATTTCAATATGGGAAATATAAAGGAATGCTCCTCTTTTGTATATTTTAATATTTGATACCCAAGAGCAATAACAAATTAAATAGAATTTGGAAGTTTAATCATGCATAATTATTTTAAAATTTACTATTTAGTTTCAATATCTCCTGAAATTTATTACTACACTTGAGCAAGAAGAGACAATACTTATTTTTTTGCAACAGTGGTTAGAGGCAACACCAATGAGGTTTCCTTAATCTGTTTAGCACTTTCTAGATGACTAGGATGAGTAGCTACAACATTTTAAATACTAATAAGAATACTTCCATATAAGTTATACGTGAACCAAAAAAAGCATTTTGATATTACAATTCTAAGAGTAAATTATATTGTCCACATCTAATTAACTTGAGTTATCTAGAGTCCTAGATTTTTTAATGTCAATTTTTGCTCCAAATGCACCTGTTTACATTTTAATTTTAGTAAAATAAATTTGTGAATTTAAAATATACAGTCATTTTTTTCTTCATATTTTAAGAATGTAATTGAATATAATAAGTACCTTTTTTTTTTCTTGTGCTCAAAATGTGTAATAGGTATTTTTTTTATTTAAGAATTAATATAATATGTGTATTCTATATCTAGGGCATATATTTTTTTTAATATTATATTGTTATTAGTTTAAACTTAAATTTAATTAATTATCAATTGCATATTTTTAATGTAAGTAGTAACTTAGATATTTCGACAAGTACCAGCTTAACTATATTTCTATTGATAAATATAACTGTATTTTTTTTACTTTGTGTTATAGCGATTAATTTTATATACACTATTGCAACAAATGTCACATGTTCTGCTTTTTTATTTTTAGTTGGTTATTGAAATAAATTTCTATAATAAAATGATGATAAAACAGTGGAACATTTAAAGGTTTCCACTATACACAAAACATATTTGAATGTTTCTTGCATTACACATGAAATGGCTTTTGTCCTTGTAACTATGTTTTCTATAATTTTATGTTTTCTTTTCAGATGAAGAAAAAGGTGAGAATCGTAAAAGAGGCAATTCAATTCCTCGAGATGAGGGACAAGAAGATATGGATATCAAACAACCCACAATGTGGCTTGGAACTGAAGATGGATGGTAAGGCACTTTATATTTTAGCATTATTTTATGCTGTCAACATTCATTATTACTTTAGAAAATTCTAAAATTTTGTTTAATTATTCTCATGTATTTAAAATAATTTATTTATAAACTTATCAAAGTTTATAAATGATCTATGGTGTTATAAAAAAGCAACAAATCTCAATGAATATAGTGATTCTGTTTTTTTAACACCAACTCTAAATAAAAATACACCATCATTTTTGAAAAAAATTGTAAAAAAACAAAGTATAAGGATTAACATTTAACCTGACATATTTGCAACAACATACAATATGTTAAATAAGTCCGGTTCTTCACCAATGTTCCTGTATTATAAGAGGCACATGAACTAAAACTAGCATATTTGTGCAAATTATAATTAAAATAATAATACATAATTAATTAGCTACAACTTAACAAAAGTATAGTTTAAAAGTGTGTTTTAATAACTCTAAATAAAAACGCCCTGCTCTCCCTATTTGCAAATTAAGTAAAACATTAAAAATATAATTAAAAATAAATTTATTAAAAAATAATTCATATTTAAAATATGATAAATCTTTTTATAAAAAATGTGAATAAAATACACCCTTTGCCTCTTTATAAAACTGAAAGAAAAAAATATATAGAATTATCATTTGGCCATCATAATTAACAATCAGCCAGAATTAATATTTTGTAGGTGGCTATTATGTGCAATATGTACAACAGATAATTTCTTCACTAACAGTCCACCATTATAGACGTTGTGTAAAACTAATACATTTGTGCTTGATGAAAATTTAAAAAATAACTTACAGTTAACTGACATTTTATTTTTCATACTTATGTATAAATTATATGCATTTTTTACCATAAACTTTTATATTTTACAATAAAATTTAAGGTCTTTAAATGTGTACATTTTTTAGATTTTGAAATCAAAGTTTTACCAACATTAATGATTTAACTGCTACTAATTATGTTGTTTTAAAATATGTAATATATTTTAAGCTTCTTTATAATCTGAAAACGCATTAAATTTCTTCTTGCTTATTTTCTTTTTTCATTATTATTTTGGGTATTAAAAAATATCCATGTTAACTCGTATTATTTTTAGTGTTCATGTTTACAACTGCAATGATAATATTAGAACAAAGAAAAATAAAATCAAGATACAACATGTTGCTGCAATTCAGTGCATAATGTGAGTATTTATTTCTAAAAGTATTTTTTTAATGATGTATCAGGAATTTGAAACAATCTCAATTTTAAGTTTTTAATAAGTTTGTTATGTTCAAAGATTTACCTAAAAATATTTCTAACACTTTATGAATGCCAAGCATTTATCTAGAAGAAGTCTTGAAATTTTGTTATTTCAAATATCAATTATTTTATTTAAAAATACCTAAATAATTTCTTAAATATTTAATTATTGAATAATATATTTTTTATAGAATTTTTTTTTCATTCTATTTCAGATATTTAGATAGCCGAGTGTTTGTGTCTATTGCAAATGGAGAAGTGCATGTTTATAAAAAAGAATCAGGTAAATAACTATTAAACTAAAAAATGTTAAGTTACAAGTTTAAGGTTAAACTTAATGAAGGTATAAGCATTAGTACTAAGCATAAGGATGAGGTTGAAATATTTTACATAAAGTTGAAAATCTTCCAAAAAATTTAAAGCTATATTTTAAGGCTTTACTAATTGTGTGCTCAGTTTAACATACTTGTTTATTTTTATTCTTCACGTTAGAGGGAGGTTGGGCTGGATGTGAGCCTTCAAAAGTTGTCATTGGAAGTCTATCTTCTCCTGTTACCATCATGTTAGCTGTTGCAGGAAAAATCTGGTGTGGTTGTCAAAATTCCATTCATGTGCTAAATACTGGGACTCTAATAGTAGAAGTGAGAATAATATTTTCTGAATTGTGTATATGATTTGTATTCCTAATTTAAATTACTTATTACTTTTATGAGTACTTGCAAATGAAACTTTTGATTTTTATAAATCATTTATTACATATATAAATTTGAAATCAAATAATATATTTTTTTTAATTATAAAGTATTTCATTTTTGTTTCAGCATTCCTTTCCTGTGAGTAGTGATACATCTCGTTATGTCCTGTGTATGGTTACCTCTGGTTTAGGAGTTTGGATCACTGTCACTCCTAGTGCTGTTATTAGACTCTTTCATGCTACAAATTTTGAGCCCCTTATTGATGTAAATGTTGCACCTACAGTTGCTAAAATTTTATCAGGTATTTCTCTTAAAATATTGTTTGTTTAGATTATATTTTACTTTATACTTGTCCCTAATACTCTAATAATTAATTACTAATACTAATTACTCTAATACTTGTTTATTCACTTTAAAAGTTTAATAATAGCACAGCGATTCGTTGAAAAAGTAATCCAACTAATCTTTTTAATACCTTTGAGGTGTAAATGTTGTCTACTACAACTTAACTCCATTTAAATATACCATATTTGTGTACACATTTGGATGTTAAGTTTCCTAACCAGTTTTAATTAAACTCTTTGAAAGAAAACAAGTTAAAAATTTTAACTACATTTATATTAATTATTCTGTATCAAAATTATTTTAATTATGTTGTGATTATGAAATGACTATGTGAAGTTTTAAGTTTAAACACCAATTTTGTCAATCAAGAATCACTCCATATTAAGATGCAAATATAGTTACTGATGCCGACAATAATTTTTATTTGCATATGTAAGTGCAAGTTATAAATTATTTCAAAATGAAGTTTAAAATTTATAGCCCTCTTTACGTTCATGTGCTCTTCTCCAAAGTCAAACCTGTTTATTCTATTCTCAGATTATGTGTGCTAAATATGTCCCCTTTTCTTTTAAATTTTAATCTTGTACCTTTTTTAAATTCTTAGCAAAAAGAGCCCACAAGTTACATTAAAAAAATGTAAATCTAATTGATTAAAGTTATAATATTAATGAATTTTGTATTATAATGAATGTATTCCAATTTATGATTGTTATTTTTGTACCATAAATAAAAAAATGTGAAGCCCAAGTAAAAATAGTGCAATAAATAATTTATACATATAGAGATGATATTTAATTTTTTTTTGTCTAGTAAGTAGTGTTTTAATCTTTTTCCTTTTTTTTATAAAGCTGCAACTGATGATATCATAAAGCAACATAAATCAGCTTGCTTACGAGTGACTGCAATGTTGGCTTGTAAAGACTTGCTCTGGATTGGCACTAGTGCAGGTGTTATACTAACTTTGCCACTTCCACATCTTACTTCTTCTACGTTAAGTGTTGATATCATGCCCCCTTTAACAGGTAAGTAAAGCAAAAAGTTTTAAACCTTTAAAATTAGTTTTTTTATTAGATATATTTTTCTTTTTTTATATATATATATATATATATATAAGAACAAATTCAAAGTAAGCATTCTAAATTTAATACTATTGAAATATTTTAAATTGTAATGAGTGAACTAAGAACAGTATAAACTTTTTATTTAAAAAATATATTTATGAAGGTATATCTCTTAAGTTGTACCGCAAACTAATACTTTTGAAAAACATCGTAAAACGAAGTATTTAAAAAAATTGAAACAGTCCCATAGCCAGAAAAACTAGAGATCACAGGATGCAATATTACATCCATGACTTTTGTTAAATATGTACTAGTTTGGCATTTTAAAGAAATGACAAATAATCTTCTATTAGTTGATCCTTTATCCCAAATTTCTGAAAGGATTCAGATAGTGGCTTAGTTATTATACAATTCATCCTCTCCATGAAATTAGTTTTTAGAAAATTCCCTGCCTCTTCAAGTGAGAGACAGTAATAGCCTTCTATATAATGACAACCAACTTCTGGCGGTATAACTAATAAGCAAGTTTTCTTTTGATTCCTTCCTATGCTGAAATGGTAAAGTCCAAAAGTGCTGAATTAAACTTTTTTATTGAAACAAACACACTGAATTTAAACCAAACTAAAGTTCAAAATAAAACGATAACAAACATAATTATTCAGGAATTATTGGAATATTGCTAATAGAATTTTTTATATATATAGGACTTCCTCATGGGCATACTGGGCATGTACGCTTTTTAACCAGCGTAGAAACGTCTTCAGGTTCAACTTTGGATGCAACTAGCTTTAATAAGTATTCCTTTCGTGCAAGCAAAAGTAAAGAAAGTGCAACTGGGCGCAGAACATCTACTACTGCTTCTGCTGGATTGAAAATTTTAGTCATAAGTGGAGGGGATGGCTATGAAGATTTTGAAACCTCCGGACTAGGAGAACAAGCCGGCCATGATGACAGTACTAATCATTTATTACTTTGGCATGTGTGATTCTACACTTTTCTGGCTAATATCAGTCATTTTGCCTGTGATACATTAAAACGTTTGTTTTATGTCTACAGCACTATTCCATGGTGATTATGTATATGAATATTTTTATTGTATATTGTATGCAAATATGCATGCTTATGCATATTTTTTTTTATGAAGAAGCATTAAAGATAATTCAATTTGTAACACTAGGCTTTATAGATTTATTATATCTACTCTATAATAGTATTACTGTTAGAGATTTAGTCACATAATGTGGTAAACATAATTTATTATATAGAAATAGTAAACAAAAATCAATATTTTTCTGTTTATACAGCTTGAATCTTGTTGCATACTTGCCAACCTGTAAGATTTAATTGCTCTGTGCATTTTAAAGTGATTTTGTATGACTATAAAAAGGTTGTATTTCCAAAACCTCATTAAAATCCAAATATATTGAAATATTATTAATTTTTAAATCCATTTATTATTATTATTATTTTTTTTAATTTTACAGTGTCCAAATTTTTTTGACAACTTTCAGTTTAAATTATTTTATTTCCACTATGTTTTTCTTAAATAGAGTTTATATATTGTAGTTTTATTCTCCCATTGAATTCAATTGTACGAATATATATATATATATTATAGTCAATATTGTTTAAAAAGCTTCTATATGTGCAAGTTGTTTAAAATATGAATTTGCACAAATTTGAAAAAAAAGGTGGCAAGTATGGATAAAGTTTAATATTTGATTTTAAATACAGATTGCAAGCAAACTCAAAATTTAAGTTTGCAAGAAAAAAAAATTACTTTGCATTTACTATATAAGTCTATGAGGAAAATTAATAATGCCTTTTATTAACATTCTATTTATGATTGCTTGCAAGTGCGCTTTTAAAATACATATTATTAAAAAGGTATGCAATTATTGTGTATTTAAATATGTATGTATATGCACACTTATATACCATCATCAGAGAATCTACTCGGTATTTTTTGTTTTATTTTGTTTCAATCAATTATTTGTATGCTGTATGCTAAGCTACTGCTTTCTCGCATAATTATTATACAATTTACTTTAAATAGGTAAATTTGCTAATTTTCAGCCATGAATACTACATTATTTTTAAGAGGATTCAACATATCAAAATCTCTAATATATTTCCTTATTTCTCAGAAGACTGAGAAAATAAATTAAACTTCTATCTAAGCAAACACACGTTTTTACATTTTTAAGTTTTTAGTAAACATTTTAATTACCTTTGCATAATATCTGCTCAGTTTTTATTTCTGCATATTAATTATGGTTTTTTTAAAACAAAGTTAGTATTTTTATTTGTTTATATCCCACAAGTATAATTTTTAGTTCAATATCTACATAATAAATTTCCTTGTATGTTTTTAAAATATTTGTATATAAAGATCTAAATATTTGATTCATTCGGTAATTGTATTCTTGAAAGTAATACAAATTATTTCCTAAAAACTCGTTTAAAGATTTTAAAGGTGCAATGAGGCTATGTAAAGTAATTCTAAACGAATTTTTAGTATTATAAACATACTAAGAACTACCAAATACTATCAGTTTTTTTGGAGGTTTTCACCCCATACAGATCCTTTTATAGTTATCCCTAAATACCCTATCTATGTGTAATATACATAAATGTTCTATGTAAAACTTCCAGCATTTACATATCATTATGACTTCACACATATCTAAATTTATTTTCAAAAACTTATGTAAATGGTGTTTCTAATGCACTTATTATATTTATAAAGTGTATAGGATGCATTAGTACACAATTGTATTAAGTGCATAGCCATACCATAACTCATTTGTGATGTAATCCAGTAATTAAAAATCTTGTGCAAAATATTGACATTTGTTAAACTTTTTTTTTTCAAAATTGATTCAATAAATAAATAGCTGACAAAATTGCTATTTAATGTATAAAAAGGAACAGCAATTTATTTTTTGTAATTTTTATAATACCTTTATTGCAATATTGTTGAATTTATTTGTGACTTGGTAAAAAATATATGATTATGCAAAGTTACATTTTTAAAAGGCTTTCATTATATATCTAACGCTTTAAAAAATAAAAATTAGCAACCTTAATCTAACTTTTACATGTTCTAATTTGAATATATATAATGTTTCATTTTTAATATTTTATGACATAGTTTAGATTGTCATCTGTTTAATCATTTTCTATGTGTATATGCAATTTCACCCACTTTTCAAGAGTTATTTGTGTTAATCATTTGATGTTGATATAATATTTTATAAATGTTAACATTTATTTCATCTTCACATTTGAAATTATATTATTTTTCAAACTGCATATTTTTATGTATTTCCAAGTGCAAAAATTTAGATTTTAAATGAAATACTATCACTGTTTTCAGCATGTTAATGGAGTTTTATTTATTGCAGAAACTTTTTTATTAAAAAATAACTTGTTTATTGAATGTTGTAATGTTTATCTGCTATAAGCATTCCAGTTACAGTTTTGTATAAATATCAGAACTTTTTTTATAAAAAAAACTTCATATAACTATTAAGCACTTAAGCATATAATTGAACTACAACATTATATATATACCTTAAATTAAGGTGTTTAATCACTAATTTGTATTAATTTTGGATTTATAATTTTTTGTTGCAAAATAATTTACAATCTAACTATACAAAAAAACAGTACTACAAAGCAATATTTTTCTGACGCAGTATATTCTGCATAATGTAATTATGTTGGAACAAAAAAATTACATTTTCTGGAATGTACTGGAGGAATTTTGAAATTTGACAATTCGATGCAGAAATTATAATGTTATTATTGTTTATTTGCAAGTACTAAAATGAATTTATCACAATTTTAACATAATTACAAAGATATTGGAATGTGAATGTATGAAACATTTGTTTTTATTCATTAACAATAATTGTTAACTCATGTCTATATTTCTTTACTGAAAGCAAACACTTGACTATTTTACAATAAAGCCAAGTCCCAAGAAATGACTACAATCATTTGTAGAATTGTTTTAGGATATATTTAGATGTTTCTGTATAGGTGTCCCTTCAATACTACATAAAATGGGTTAGAAATAATACTAGTGCAAGTTAAATTAAAACAATTTTAGATTGTATCATTAAATATACATAGTATATGTGTATATATATAATCATATATACAGTTTCTTTCGCAAATAACATAAGGACTGAATAATGGAATCGCATTTTATAACTTAATAAACAGACAATCAGCATATCAATCTTAATGTTAGTTTTATTAGCATATAATTTATCTTACTAAAGTATTATAAAAATTGAAAATATTTCAAGTTCTCTATGATTTTGTAATTTCCTCAATTGCATTTAACATTTGCAATAAGTTTAATTTTAAAGCAACATGTACCATTGCAGTTTATTAATGATGAAAATATTGTATTTGGTTTTAAAAGGAGTTAATTATTTACTGAAAACAATATATGTGGCAGGAAATGTATTAATGAAATTTAGTTCTATGTAGATAAAGGAATCGCTCATTTATCAATGTAAATATTTGTGAAGTTTTAAACTCACAAAACTATGTCAATTTATATTTTTCAATTGATGAATTCTCTGTGCAATGTGTATTTGTGCATTCAGCTAATACATCTAATTTGTTAAATGTCTCATAATATGTTATGTAAAACCTGTTATAACTTCTATGCATTATCATATATGTTTTAAATATTCATTATTCACAAATTTCTCATCAATAAATTTCATCATACATTTTACATATAAGTTTTAGGAGTGAGTTATCTTAAAATTCTTCAGATTTTTTTTTTAATCACCTTGGATTAATGCTTGTGAGTGCTTAGAGAAGTGCATTTGTGGTTTATAAAGTATTTAAACTATTAATTACATATTATGATAAATGTAATAAGATTACAAATTGCTGCTGTTTTTGTATATAACAATGTATATATTTCTTAAAACTTATATGGAAAAACTAAGATTTTTATTATTTCTATTATTTGTTCTTTTTGTTAAATCTTTGTTGTACATAAGGGATGCTATCAGCAGTAAGTAATTGTGACATACTTATTTTCATCTGAAACTATTGTTATATACAAATTGCTTGAATCTCCATCTAAATCATTATTTGTAAATTTCTTATTGTAATATTTCTTTATATTTGTTGGTTACTTAATAAATTCATTTTCTCCAATCACAAAATGCCAATTAATCTTTCTTAACATAAATCACACTTAAATAATAAAGAAGCTTGCTAAATGCAATGGTTTAACCAGAATACAAGAAATTTTAGAAACATGTAACTGGTCAGCCAAATAATAAAAAAAACGATATTTTTAAGAATTAAATTATGTTGTATATATGAAATAAAAAAATTACAAATCTGCCAAATATTGGGGATTTTTTGTTCTTACATTTTCGAATGTATATTTTCTGTTTCATAAATTAAAAAAACTTATTTAAAAATAAAAAACATTTTTATTTAAATACAACAAATAGATTTGCATATTAACTATACATTACTTTATTTTAATATGTTTTCATGTCTTAATTGTACTTAATAAAAAGGGAATTTTTTATAATTTCAGAAAGTACCCCGTTACTGTTTTCCAAATAGACTCATGTGGCAAATCTATTACTGAGTAATTTAAATGGAAACTTTTTAGTCTTCAGCCATTATTTTTTATATTATTGGGCAAACGTCAAAAACAATAAGTTAAGCAAGTTGTGTTAATTTTTCTTGTGAGCTATGCACTTACCTAAATATGAGATTAAATATTCTTTGTTCGTGGTACATATAACTCCAAAAGAAATTACCAAGTTAAATAAAATTATTTAATTCAACATTAACAGCATTCGCATTACAAGATAGAACGTATTTATCACTTATGATACATATATAATATACAATTTTAGAGAATTGCCACACGGCATTAAACAAATATAATCATCAAATCAGTCTCGTAATGGCCTGGTCGGATAAAGGGTAGTGCTGTGTTACGCTCTCGTGGCACCACGTTCCCGTCATGGCCTAGTCGGATCACGTATAGCGCTGTGGTGGATGATGGCTGGCAGTCGCGGTCACCACACTACTCCCCCCTGAGTGACGGTGGCTGGTCACTACGGCGAAACGCACAGGGGAAATACTTCCGGAACAGGTGATAACGCTGCCAGGAGAAATTGGCTAGCCAGAATCTTGCACCGGATTGTCCATGGCACTATCTTAGGAAATGAGCTGGTTCAAGTCTGTCCCGAAAACTATATGTTGCTCTGTTTACGGTTTATGTTCAGAGTGAAATACTTGTCACTTCGAGAAATTACTGAATATGGCCTGTGATATGGCTGTGGAAGGGGGTCTTCGTACAGAATCAATGCGCATAAAGACGTATTTTGATGATGCCAAGTCACGATGAATGAACACTTTGAACGATCCATGACTCGAAGTCGGCACTGGTCTCAGGTGCTACGTCAACTGCCGTAAAGACCCGAGAAAGCATGTCTTGTAGGAACGTTATTTTCGGATGTATTTCTAATTCTCCAGGGAGCCTTATATGTACAGTCGGTGGGGGGGGGGGGACGAATCACCCTTGGTGTTTCGGCCACTATTTATTGTAGAGCTAAACTTAATATACTAATTCGCAAGGAATAAAGTCTACTACACATTGATATACAAAAAAATTGCATAAGGGACTATCTTCATATTAAAATCCGCATCAACTTTAAAATTTCCAATAGCAACACCCAATTTTGACTCAATATTTAGAATCTCCGACAAAATTTCCTTTCGGATATCAATTTGCAAGTCATTTGATCAAGTAGTTTTTTTTAAGTTATGAGTATCAAATGCTTATATGTATGTTAAATGAATATTTTTAACTTATAATCATATTTCCAGAAATAATTTTCTTGAGCTGATATTTTTTATCTGTGTCACCCCGCCTTAACCTACCCAAATAAAATATACTAACTTTCATTATATATATATATATATTTTATTTAAATTAGGGTATTAATATTTAACGAAATTATGAATAGCAACCATGCTATATATTTTGATAGCGATGGAGTCAGAAAACTTTTATATGCCTATCTAAAATTTCGTGATTTTCCTCTTGTAGATTTTTTTGCTATAATAAAATGTACATCAATAGATCATTTCAAGGGGCAACGCAAATTTAAAATCAGCAGTACTTAAAAGAAATCTTCGCCAATTTCGTGAAATAACAGCGCTGTGTTAATATAAAATTCTTGTATTCCGGCGAGGGATATACGGAAGTGGTGCACGTTACATCTAATCCAAAGCCAATGCCCTGTCGCCTATTGAGGTTGTGCCGGATGCCAGTTCATATGTTGTTCTTATCATCTGACCATGGTTCAAAAATAATAGGCAGTGTTTCTGGGCCCTTCGAGATAGAACTCGGAGAGGGGGGGGGGGGGGGGGTGATTAATTAACGTCGCACTAAAGTTGCAAAGTGGGCTATTGGCGACGGTTCGGGGCCTGTCTCGAAGAAAAGCCCCTGAATCGTCGCCAATAGGAATGATGCCTCGTATTTTTGAACCATGGTCAGATGACGAGGACAATACCTGAGCTGGCACCCAACGCCTTCAATAAACGTTGGGACTTTGGACATCGATCAGATTTATCGTGCACCAGTCCCGTATACACGCCGATAATTTTTGTGGATGTTCTGGACGACTTTTCTAGTATTTTGTAGCGAAGCTGGCAACCCTCCGATCACAAGATCACTACTTTTTACTTTTCCTTGTCAAGTCCGTCGCACAGGATCGAACCAGGAATTCTCCGAGTCCCTTCTGTCGCCTTTATCCACAGGGCCACGGAGGCCCGGAGGGGGGGGGGATTCGTGGCCCCCAGGATCCATCGTCGGCTAGCAACCATATTTTTGAAACTTGAAATATTTTTTTTAATTTCAGTTAGTTGTCATCGGGGGGATGCCAGATTTCCTGCGAAGTAACAATTCGTCGTCCGAACTTATCCTCCGATTTCTACGGCATGTATACGAGACTGGTGCACGTTAAATCTGATCAGATTTAACGGATCTCATGTCCTGATGCCTGCAGAGTTTGCGGCGGGTGCCATCTCAGGCGTTGTCCTCGTCTTCTGACCATGGTTCAAAAATACGAGGCATTGTTCCACAGTTTTTTTTTCTTCGAGATAGACCACGACCCGTCGCGGGCCTATCTCAGTTGCCCAGTGGATAAAAGCGTTCAGCTGGTAATTAGAGGATTAGTAGTTCGAACCCGTGCGATGGACTTGACAAAGAAAAGTAAAAAGTAGTGATCTTGCGATCGGAGGTTTGCCAGCTTCTTCACAAAAATACTAGTAAGTCGTCCAGAACATCCAACAAACTATACTGGCGTGTATATGGGACTGGTGCACGGTAAACCTAATCAGAATACAATGTCCTGACGCCTATTGAGGTTGCTCAGGTGTCGTCTCCGTCATTTGACCATGTTTCAAAAATACGAGACATCGTTCCCGGGTCTTTATTTCGATATAGACCCCGTATCGTTGCCAATAGCCCACTGTGCAGCTCTAGTGCTACGTTAATTCAACCAAATAATGAACCAGCTGAGAAAACAATGAGCTAGTTTTAAATTTTCAAAAAGTAGAGTGGCACTTGCTTTCGCTCGTCACCCCTAATCTGCTTTACTTTGTTATTACTTGAATATTGGCTATTGCAAGGTTTGTAAGGTTTTTGAACCACAACACCATGTGGCTTTATTTAAAAACTAAATTTTTTTTTAAGGTTCAAAAATGGTGCGCACATTGAAGTGGTGTAAACATTGCTAACCCTTTGCACTCCGATGTCGGCTCTCAGGCGCCAACATAACGACCAGTTCTTTTGTTTCCCTGTTCTTTAAATTAAACGAGAACAGCATGATCTTGTCTTTAGAACATCAATCTTTTTTCAACTTGTTTTCTTGCAAATACAAAACAGATTAGGATTTTTTTCCCTTCACGAGTTAAAAAAAAATCTGTGGAAAAGAACGCAAAGAGGAATAACTGTTCCATAGAAAGAACAAAAATTGCAAAGTGTTCTTGGAGTGCAAAGGGTTAAAAGTCTTGATTCTTTCTTTATTAAATACAAAGAAACGTAAGTGCATATTTTTGTTTTTTAAATGATTTTTAAAAAGTATTAAAAAACTTTTGGGACACCATGTATAACCTAAGAAAAGCACAATTTTATTTTTTAAAAAATAAGCAATTACATAACCTCAATTCAACTGAGTGTGTAAATATAACATTTACAATATTTCATTTACAATATTTCATTTAAATTTAGAATTGAGAAACTAAGTATTGGTAGAACCCTAATTAAAATATTTTTTTAAAAATTTGTTCGATCTGAATTTAAAAATTAAATTAAATCATTGGTATATGTATTTTAAACCTGGAAAAAATAATTTTTTCAAGATATATTGTGTTATTTTTAATTTTTCTTACAATATTAAGTTTGTTATTTGCCTACATAATTTCAGAACATCCTAAGAATACAAATAATAAAATTTGAAGTCATCAAAAATACTATATAAAATCACATTGAAGTATAAAACGTAGTCTGATATTATTAGAACAATTCTAGGCGAGTCTGACCATGCACTAGAAGAACATCGGCTGCCGCCAAAACATTTTCTATCAGCGTCCTTCATTTCGTAGTCCGACTATTACTTCGATCAATGTGGAGGTAGCCCCTCAAATAAAATCGAAACATATTGTCTAATATCCCTGCATATAAATGTAGGAAATTAACAAAACATTATATTTAGATTATATTGAGGGCGGAAAACATTTCTGCACTATCAAAAGTAGGTGGAAGTATTTAAAGTTTTAAAGTTGCTGCGGATTCGAGTATGAAGATAGTCCCCTATGCGAATTTTTTGTATATCAATGTGTAGTAGGCTTTATTCCCTACAAAATGGTATAATAAGTTTAGCCCTACAATAAAAACTGGCTGAAAAATAATGGGCGCTTCTTTTTTTCTGGCTGTACATATTTATAAACTATTGACTATTCATAAACCATTTCCGCAATTACAGCGGAAATGTCCTCCTTCAGATTTGAACGTATTCCTAAAAGTATCAGGGGCAGAACTTGCCCATTTTCCTGTATTACAAAATTTTATAGCAGCTTTTAACTGCCGATGGAAACGTTCAACAAGACCGTTGCTCTGTGGATGGTATGCAGTGGTACGCGACTTTTGTGGATCCCAAGGTACTGAGATAGGCACTGCAGGATGTTATTCTCAAAATTACCTCCTCGATCTGTAATTATGGTACCAGGCACCCCGATGCCCAAAACACACCTAGAAATGAAAGTTTCAGCAATTGTTTCCGAAGTTTAATTTTCCAAAGGATATACCTCCGGTCACCTTGTGTAGCGGTCCATGCATGCTAGAATATAGCGAATACCCTGCGATGGATGTAAAGGGTCTACTACGTCCAAATGGGCGTCTGAAAAATTAACTTGGGATAACGCAAATGTTCCTAATAGAGATTTGGTATACCTGTGCACTTTGGATTTTTGACAGGCAAGTCTTGCACCAATCTTGGCATTCTTTTGTAATTGATTTCGAAATATATCTTTGCCTAACTAATTTAGTTGTAGCTTTAATTCCAGGGAGAGATATGTTGTGGATGTCGCCAAAAACCTGTCGATAAAAATTCTGTGGTACAAAAGGTCTAACAAAACGTCAGTGGAAATATCGCACAAAAATCTCGTATTTGGAATTTGGAAAGGTCAATGGTCGCAATTTAAGACCAGTATCGGACTCGAGGACGGATTTTAGTTTCTCATTGGTCGCTTGATCTTGAGCTATATTATCAAAATCGACCAAATCCTTAATGTTAATTTCTGAAACCCTAGAAAAAGCGTCAGCTTACAGAATTTTGGTTATCAGCAATAAAGTTTATGTCAGTTGTAAATTGGCTTACAAATTCTAAATGTCTACTCTGACGAGGCGAGTGCTTATCCCCGAATTGTGTTAATGCATACGTTAAAGGTTTGTGATTTGTGAAAACTGTAAACTCACGGCCTTCAATCATCAGAGAAAATGTCGAATTGCTGAATAAATAGCAAGCAATTCTCTGTCGAAAGTATTATATTTTTGTTCAGGGATTGTAATCTTTCTCGAAAAGAAACCAAGTGGTTTAACTTTATCAATATATGCTGCTAGAGGACAGCTCCGATAGCACGTGAAGAAGCATCAACCATAAGTGATAAATTTGCATATAATCTGGGGTAGGCTAAAATAGTAGAATCAGAAATAACTTCTTTACAGGTCGAAAATGCTAATTTGGCGGAGTCTGTCCAGATAATTTCAGATTACGAAAATTCTAAGATTTGTCTTTTTTATGTTTATTTTGGATCAAATCATGTAAACAAATTTGCATTTCCCAAATAGCCCAAATCGTTCAAAAACAATTAGCTTCCAAATAGGATGTGAAGTTTCAGCTATCACAAAAGCTCATGGGAAACATCTACGAAATCCTAAATACAATTGGATATGGTTATTGCCATAAGTCAAAATTTTAGAGCCATTTGCAGCATATAAACAAGTCGTGCGGTTTTCGAACATTCGTTAATTTCTTTGGAAAACACCTAACAGCCGCGCCACTATCGACAACAAAATGTAAACTTGATGTCTTGTCAAATATAAATAAACGACTATGCAATTGGCTGACATCAGTCTTCGCTGAAACAGACGAGCCGACTAGTTTTGCGACCACTGACAAGGTTTAATGCAATCTCTCGCCTTTTCAGCAAAGAGGTAGCGATACTAACATTAGTTTAAAAGGCAGGTTTACACGCTACGATAAATCGTGACGATGTGATTGACAAATTTACTGTTCAAATAAATCGAAATAGTGAGTATTGTTCATACGTTACGATAAATCGTAACGATTTCTTGTCAAATATTCGTTGTCGACCGCTATCGACCAGGCACATAACGTCAAGGTTAGAGTGATACTTTATTAAGAGAACGCTACACAGTATGAAAATGGTGTCATCGCTTATGATCAATGTGGCCATTCCTAACTAAATACAGTGATGATGATGATGGTGGTCGGCGCGATGATATTACATTCCTCTCCGCGAAGGTTTGGAGCATATGGAGCAAACCGAACAATCTGCCTCGTTATTCTCGTAGACCGTCGCAGTTGTTGGACTGGAGTTGTGCTTGGTGTGTCTTTTGATAAAGGGGTAGGTTGAGGTTACATCACAGGACTGATATTTAAATTTGGTGCGATTTTATTAAGTTGATCCATTATACTTTTATTTAGCAAAAAAATCCTCATAGTTAGCTATTGACTTGATTTCATCACGTATATTCGACATTCTAATTTGGTTCTGATGTCGTCGTATTATTCTATTTTCATCATCTTGAATCGCATACATCATCCTTCCTATTTTAGTTTTTATTGTTCCTTTGAGCCATGGGCCTCCACGAATGCCGTAATTTTTGTATAGAACCTCCTCATTTTGGTTAAACCTGCGTCTATTGTTGCTATCAACGTGATGATGTTCTTGCGGTATCATTAAGGACAGTTGTGTCCGTGGTTGTCTTCCGTGGAGCAGTTCAGAAGGTGATTTACCCGAGATCAGATTTGGCGTTGTGCGGAGTGAATTGGTTTCCCCTCCGCTTAAAATTTTATTCATTTCATTTTTTTATCGCACGAAACGCTCAGCCTCGCCATTTGATGCTGGATGAAAAGGCGCTGATGTTAAATGTTCGATGCAATGAGACTGACAAAATTCTTGAAATTGTTGAGATGTAAATTGGGTCCCGTTGTCGGAAACTAGGGTCTCTGTTAGGCCTTCATGACAAAACACTTTACTTAACATTTTGATAGTATTATCCGTCGTAATTGAACTCATTTGACAAATGTACGGATATTTCGAAAAAGCGTCCACTACAAATAACCACGTTTTCTTCATAAAAGGTCCAGCAAAATCAATGTGAACTCGTTCCCATGGTCTTTCTGTAGTGGAGCATGGTTGATATTCTTGTCGTGAACTGACTTGGTTTATACTGCAAGCTTCGCAGTTCTTTGCGGATTCTTCAATATGTATTAGCATTTATACATGGCCAGAAACAATGTCTACGAGGCAACTGTTTCATTGTTACAATTCCAAAATGTCCACAATGTAATAACTGTAGAACTTTTTTCCGAAGCATGAACGATACAATGACACCTGTATAATCGCAATGCCAAATTAAAACGCCGTCCCTTACTGATAAATTGAATCTTTTGTCAAAGGCCTCCGTAGCCGAGTGGATTAGGCGTCAGCTGGGAATCCAAGGGTCCCCGGTTCAAAAAATTGCGATGGACTAGACTAAAGAATAGTAAAATATAGTGATATTGCGATCGGAGGGTTGCCAACTTCGCTACCAAAATACTAGAATGTCGTACAGAACATCCACAAAAAATAACTGCGTGTATACGGGACTGGTGCACGATAAATCTGATCGGGGTCCAAAGTCCCGACGTCTATTGAAGGCGTTGGGTGCCAGCTCAGGTGTTGTCCTCGTCATCTGACCATGGTTCAAAAATACGAGGCATCGTTCCCGGGTCTTTCCTTCGAGATAGGCCCCGAACCGTCGCCAATAGCCCACTGTGCAGCTCTAGTGCGACGTTAATTAACAAAAACCAAACCAAAAAACCAAAATAATCTTTTGTCAAAGTAAGGTCGTATTTCATCATTTTTGTGAGATAACCTTTCAGGCCATCCATTTTTGACGTAGTCGCATACTCGATTCAAAACCGGATCTCGTGCTGTCAGGTTTTTCAATTTCTCAGCATTTTTTGGAAAATTCAATATTGGATCTTCTTAATGAACCAAATGACTGGCGAAATTATTTGAGAATGGATGAAGAGACTTGTGTTGAGTTGTTAAGGTTAGTTTTCCCGTTTATTGCGAAAACTGATACTGTTATGAGAAGAGCGATATCTCCGCGCGAAAGACTCAGCTACCTTACGAATCCTTACAAAGTAGGTTTATAGATATCATCCGCACATGTCCCGGAATTTGCCGAATTGTTAACTTTTGACAATTCTTTCTTATAAACCGCACGCAATGCATTACTTTTTTTTCACAATAATGTTTCTGTCTGCCGACGGATCAAACTCCTTGTATTATTTAACGAGCTCTGTATAAGCAAGGTCTTTTTTTATTCCTGTCGGAGTATTATTTGCTCTTAACGAGCCACAAGCAAGTAAAACTCCGATAAAGTTCAATGAATTCCCTCAAGAACTCTAGAGGAGTTTGTTTAACTGCCATGATTACCTATTCGAATAAAAACAGCAGTCAACCAAAGAACGAACTATTCGACACAGCCTTTTTGATGCAGATGCAAACTGAGTCAAATCGTAACGAGAAATGGCCGCCACTTGTTTACACGTTCCAACATGTCGTTACGATTCGAAGAAATTGATGCCGGCGGCATCAACCATCTAATCCAATTCCAATTAATCGCTACAATGTCCTGTTTACACCCAACAATAAGTCGAAACAATTCGATCGTTGCGATAAATTGCTAGCATTTATCGTAGCGCGTAACCTGAAAATAATAAAACTTTCAAATACAAGTCTGCAATCACGCAATGGAACAGAGTTGAATCTTCAGATATTCCCGACACGAAAAATTGACTTAATTTGTGAAAACCATAATTCAGGGTCGGCATGCCAAAATGGCGGGGCCTTAAAAGCTACACGTGAAAATTCTGCGTTGACAACACCCGTCTCTTTAGAATCCGTGTGGGTCATTTTCCATCAAATTTTTTCAATGGGCAAAAAATAACGTAAATCTAAAATTTGATACCGCCAGTTGTGGTTCAGAAAATAGCTTGTAGATTCACTTCAGGACTGTTCCAACATGCTGACACGTAGATACCTCAGAATAAAAGGGTCAGCCGAATATAGACATCATTAACAATGAATGTATAATATATTTTAAACTCCAAACGAAACTAATAAGTTTAATAAAATTATTTAATTCAACATTTACTAACAGTATTCGCATTACAAGATTGAACGTATTTACAACTTATGATTTAATATGTTTTAACGAATTGCCACACAGCATTGGACAAATATAATCATTGGTCAAATTAGTCCCGTGATGGCCTGGTCGGATAAATTGGTTTGGTTAATTAACGTCGCACTAGAGCTGCACAGTGGGCAATTAGCGACTGTTCGGGGCCTATCTCGAAGGAAAAACCCGGGAACGATGCCTTGTATTTTTGAACCATGCTCAGATGACGAGGACAACACCTGAGCTGGCACCCGATGCAACCTCAATAGGCGTCAGGACATTGGACCCCGATCAGATTTATCGTGCACCAGTCCCGTATCCACGCCAGTATAATTTGTTGGATGTTCTGGACGACTTTCTAGTATTTTTGTAGCGAAGCTGACAACCCTCCGATCGCAAGATCACTACTTTTTTACTTTTCTTATTATCTCGAAGGAAAGACCTGGGAACGATGCCTTGTATTATTTAAACATGGCCAGATGACGAGGACAACACCTGAGCTGACACCCAACGCAACTTCAATAGGCGTCAGGGCATTGGACCCCGAGCAGATTTATCGTGACGTGACTCGGCAAGAGAGAGGTAATTCGTGGCTAGGCGCAAAGAGATGCGTGGAGAAGCACACCGCACCTTTGGCGTCCCCTTCCTTTACACGCGAGTATAATTTGTTGGATATTTTTATACGACTTCCTAGTATTGCAGTAGCGAAGCTGTCAATCCTCCAATCTCAAGATCACTACATTTTTACTTTTCTTTGTCAAGTCCATTAGTCGGGCTCAAACTCGCAGTTTTCTGATTACGCTTTTATCCACTGGGCAACTGGAGGCCCCTCGTCGGTAGCGCTGTGTGATAAGATCTGCGGATAACTCTCGTTGTCACCATATAACCCACTGTGCAGCTCTAGTGCGATGTTAATTTACCAAACCAACCATACCAAACTCGTAGTCACCACAGTCCCGTGATGGCCTGATCGGATCACGGGTAGCGCTGTGGTGGATGATGGCTGGCTGTTGTGTTTACCGCAAGATCTCATAAAACTAGCAAAAACACTGTCAAAAATGAGGGGCCTCCAGTGGCCCAATGGATAAAGGCGTTCAGCTAGTAATCAGAGGATTGCTGGTTTGAATCTGTGCGATGGATTTGGTTTGGTTAATTAAAGTCGCACTAGAGTTGCACAGTGGGCAATTTGCGAGCGACGGTTCGGGGACTATCTCGAAGGAAAAGACACGGGAACGACGTCTCGTATTTTAAACCATGGTCAGATGAAGAGGACAGCACCTGAGCTGGAACCCACGCCTTCAATATGCGTCTGGATCTGTGCGATGAACTTGACAATTAGTTTGGTTTTGGTTAATTAACGTCGCACTAGAGCTGCACAGGGGGCTATTGGCGACGGTTCGTGGTCTATCTCGAAGGAAATAACCGGGAACACTTACACATTCACACACACATTCATACCTGCATCTCGTTATTTTAGAACCATGGTCAGATGACGAAGAAACACATGAACTGGCACCCAACGCCTTCAATAGACGTCGGGCCTTTGGACCCCGATCAGATTTATCGTGCACCAGTCCCGTATACACGCCGTTAATTTTTGCGGATGTTTTGGACGACTTTTCTAGTATTCTGTAGCGAAGCTGGCAACCCTCCGATCACAAGATCACTACTTTTTACTTTTCTTTGTCAAGTCCATCACGTGGGATCAAACCGGGAACCTTCGTATTCCTAGCCGACGCCTTTAACCGCTCGGCCACGGAAGCCTCGATGAACTTGACAAAGAAAAGTTAAAAAAAAAAAAAACCAGTAGTGATCTTGCGATCGGAGGGTTGCCAGCTTCGCTTTAGAAATACTAGAAACTCGTCTAGAACATCTAACAAATTATACTGGTGTGTATAATGGACTGGTGCACGTTAAATCTGATCGGGGTCCAATGTCTGACGCCTATTGAGGTTGCGTCGGGCGCCAGCTCCGGTGTTGTCCTCGTCATCTGACCATGGTTAAAAAATACGAGGCATCGTTCCCGGGTATTTCCTTCGAGATAGGCCTCGAACCGTCGCCAATAGCCCACTGGGCAGCTCTAGTGTGACGTTAATTAATTAAACCAAACCCGTCAAAAATTAAAAAAAAAATTACATTACACTTTTAAAAACACTCTTCTGATATTTCAATACATTTCTTTTAATTTAAATGAAGGATTTTTAATTTAAATGAAGGGAACCTATTATAGTATATAGATCCCTGAACGTAAAGATTTGATTTCAATTTAGATTTATTGTTATTTTCAAAGTATGGTAGGTGGGGGCAAAAGTACGCAGTGGCGTTATGAAAACAACAAAATACTTTCATGAGGCTTTCGCCAGCCAGCGTGCTTGTCACATCAGTGCCAGTTGTGAAACGGAAATACAACTCAGCTTGAAGCAAAACATTTAGATAGGTCACTAATTTACAGTTGATGGATGTAATATATTCAATATTTTGTTGAAACATTTTGTGAAGCAGAACATAGCTATTAGTCTTGTCGTTTTTTCTATTGATAGTGATACATTTGACACCCCAAATAAATTATGATATGTATGCAAATAAATTATGATATGTCTAGTTCACTTGCAGAGCCATTTAACAACAAAATCGCGAAATGGGGCAAAAATATGCATTCCACTATTCGCGCTTTAACTCTCTTTTGACCAATTTTTTTTCTCAATATTATGTAGTCGGTCTTTTACGTTAAGCGTCCTCAATTCTTGCCAAGAAAAAATATTGGCGCGTTGCGAAAAGTTGCGTTTTCTAGTTCCGTAATTGTTCCTTTTTGAAAGGATGTTCCAATTTTGTTCTTTTACGAATGAGGTTCCTATTTTGAAAAAATGAATACAATTATTTTATGTAATTTTAAAGAAAAAATTGCGATTTAAAGTCTAATAATTTTACGATTTTTAGTCTCTAAACGCACTTCGTACTTTTGCCCTATCGGTTGGGGTAAAAGTTCGCAAAGAAAGGGCTTGGAAATATTGCGATTTTTTTCATGCTGAATCGTGGGAAATTAGATGATTTTTTTTAAACATCGAAAGATTACATTACGTACATTACCTAAATTACACACTTTTACTCCTATCTACCAATTAATTATTATTTATAAACAATACTTACAAAATATTTAAAAAAAAATTTAATTAAAAATTTTTGGCTACTAAACAATGACCTCTACTATTATAAGTATAGTAACTAGAGTTGCACATTGGGCTATTGGCGACTGAATTTGTATATGAGCATTTAAGAAAATTTAATTGGGGTTTTCCTTGAACCCCCTCAAAGTAACAAAACACGTTTTGAACGTTTGTAAGTCATATTATCTTTGTAATAGATTTGAATGGTAGTAGAAATAAAAAATATATAAGGAATAAATTTGGGAGAGCACATAATCTTCCCAGTTTAAAATTAAATTTAGCTAAATATACCAAACAAAACGTAGGAGGGGGGAGGGGGGCAACTGCTGCCTAATCATTTTGACTGCCTCCTTTTCCAACAAAATCCTAGCTACTACTTTCTTTCGATTCTTGATATAATACTAAACTACCAGAGTCATATATCAGGCTAAAGAAATAGTGTAGCCATAAAATAATATAAGAATATTTTTTAATGTTCCTTGTATCTTAATTATAAATTTCATAGGAAAGAGTTCGGTGACCCTGGCAAAAGACCCCAATTGGCTAAAGTAGCACAAGGACAACAAAGTAAGTAAAGTAACATAAGGCCAATAACTGACCAATTTTCATTACCATTACAGTAGCATACGTAGAAAAAGTATATGGGAGGGGTTGGGGTCACTGTCACACAAACTCGTTTTATAGCTTATAGATACAAAAAAAATCTGATCTGCAAATCAGTTGGAGGGGTTCTGATCCCCCTTAATCCTCCCTCTTGCATACGCCACTGCTGTCATGGAGATACCTGGTTATTAAACTTATCCTATAGATACCCATATAAAGAAAATGATTGAATGTTATCCACATTTTTCGATACCTGTCGAGCAAAAATCATCTGATAACAGGTAGCAGTTCAACACGCGATAAAGAACATTAGCACTGCTTTGAATGGATTGGTTCCCCATTACAGAGCGATAACAGCTTTCACTTATTGAAGCAGGCATCACACACAACGAATGTTTTTCAAATAATTTCTTGCTTTATAAATTATTTATGAATTTTAGTTGAAAGCAAACGAATGACTCCCCATAGATAAAGGAACTCAAATTGTTCATAAAAATGCACAATCAGCATAAAAGAAAGGCCTAACACTGATCATTTTATCTTTGTTTATCTTAGTAAGTACCATGATCTTTTTTGTAGCTCTTCTCAATAAGATGTATTTATATATTGATGGTATGTTGTAACAACTAATGCTATTATTGTCAAAATTATAGGAATGATATCGATCATTTCGTATATTTTCTGTATGTACAACGTGTCTCCAAAAATATTGTTACACTGTTCATTTCTCGATATATACGCGTTGAAGGTTAAAACATTCGTTTCTTCAAATTGTATTGTAGTAAATACCTAATCTTAAATGGGAATCCTGAAATGAAATATAACATATTTTACATTTCAAATTAGAAAATAGATTGTAAAACATTATTTGTCAACACTGATTTAATAAATTATTCAATGAGTAATGAAAGTTAGGGGGGGGGGGGGCGAACCAAATTACATAAGAGTTCAAGCAGAGCTGTGTTATTTAATATTTAACATATAAATATATATATATATTTTTAAATACTATGTATTTTTGTAAACATGCAAGGCATAAATAAGACTAATATTTAAATTTTACTGTCCGCCATGAGAATAGTGCCTGTTTTGAAGTTCTTTCTTGAATGGTCATACGCTATACTCTAGTTCAATCAGAACCCCTAGCAAAAGAAGTCAGCGTAAAACTTTCATTAAAATTGTGAAATTAAAGGTTTTATGGCATTTGTTGCGAGCCTCCACTGGCAGATATATAATGAGATGGGACATTCGCCCCTCCCCCCCAAAATGTTCACTTTGACTTTATTCTTATTATTTTTATATTGTTAAGATAACAATTATAGCCAAATTATATGGACTATTTTATATTTTATTTGTATACTTTTTTATTATAGATAAACACAAAGAATATAAGAACAAACTGCACATATAAATCAGTAACATGGCTCAGCATACCTGGAAAAATTTGCACAAGGTCCTTTTCTTCTTCCTTGCAGCGTTTTCATTGGCGATTTTCGTTCCCGTTACAATTGCAATAATAAATGGCAATGTAACTCCTTATGTTCCATATATCAGGTTTGCAAACTTAAAAAAAATTTAATAACTTTTAATTTAAGTAATAAGAATTGTAGTTGTATGATCTTCAACATTCTTTTGATCAATATCATAGTTTAATATTCGTTAGGATATAAATAGGCAATTATATATATAACAGGATAATAGAGTATGCAAAACGTAATTATTTACAGCAGTTAAAATATTACTTATTTTATAACAGGAAATATTCTGGAAAATGACACAACTGTTTTTGTTAACAATAGTTTTTCTAAAAAAACGTTAAGTATAATGAATATACAGGGTGGTCAGAAATTGTTGAGCCAATGGCTATTGTAGAAAACATTATTTTTTTCCCACAAACATTTATCCATAAAACATTATTTTTAATGTACTTTAACAACTTTATTTGTTGTTAAAAAACCTAAACGACTTGTTTAAACTATAAGCGAAGTAGTTGGACAAAAGTAATGTTTTTTTTTTATGCGAATACAGCTAAATAAGATATAGCCAAACAATGACTATAGTTCAAACTATTGACTACCTTGTATTTATAAAATTATACCTATTTATAAAAACTAATATTCCTCCTCCCAAAAAAATATTGTTAAGCAAAAATTCCATTTAAAATATATGTCCATATCTTGCAAAATGTTGCTGCAAAAATAATAACGTGTGTGAAATTTATAAAATATATATATAACATGAAATTTTTAAAAACTAATTTCAAATTACTAGAATGATAATTATTTTTACCACACTTTTAAACCAATGTTTTTTAAAATACTTTTATACATTCGGAAGTCTTTTATTCGCTTCCGAATCTCATATAAATCCATTTAAAAACAAATGGTTGTTTGACTATCATTCAAATTTAAGTGAAAAAATATAAATTTATTAGACAAAATTGTAAAAGTTTTAATGAACAATAAAAATAATTTGGTTCAGTGTTATTTTATTATGTTGTTTATTTCCTGTTTTACATGTTAGGATTTTATGTTAAATTAGACGTATTGTATCAATTCTGACCTTAGTTTATGCAGAACTAAATAGTTGATTTTTGAAAATTTGCCGATTCAGTTTATTATGAAATTTTAACAAAGCTTAATTATTTATCATATGTAGGATTTTTATATTAAAAAAAAATTCAATATGTTTATTATAGAATTTATTATTTTAATGCCAATTTTATTGTAAAATTTACTGTAAAAATTGTTTATTACAGTGAAGGGGGAGGCAACTTTCCTCAAGCTGGGATATTTACTACTTTTATTGTATTCTCTACTACATTTAGTAAGTAAAATTAGCATTTCACAAAATGCTGTTAAAACTTCCCTTCTTTTGAAGTATTTCCTAAATTATAATCTTATTATGTATAATTGTAGATATTAATTTCAACACCTAGGCCAATTATGATTTTAATTTTAATTAGGTGAAGTCATTGTTATATTCCGCTATTTGGTGGTAGATGAAAGATGTTCAGACAGTAAAACCCATTTATTTCTGAATAAAATAGCTCTGGTACTTGGAACATTGTCTTCAGTATCGTTTATTATGGTTGGAGCTTTTCCTGTAAGTATGCAATACATTTATTATTTTATTACATTAATAGTATTTTCTGAGTGTTTGTAGTTAAGAATTTTTGAGGCTAAATTTTATTTTTATTTTAATGCTTATGTTTAAGTCGTATTAATGTTATATGCAATTTTTTTTTTGAATATGTATAACAAAAATTATTACATTTTGTTATTTTGAAATTGCTATGAATTAAAATAACGATGTATTTTTAGATTCATTATGGATTAAATTAATCTAAAAATGTAGGATATTATCTTAAAAAACAATAGAAATATTTTTGATAAGATAAGTCTGTAAAAATAATAAGCTTGGGTTTAAATTGAAACATATTTTAAAAGTAAAAATATGAATTTTGCAATATCTGATTATTTTATGATAACCTCATAAAAAATATGACTTTCACTTTCCTATAATGATTTAAATTTGTTATTTTCAATAAAATCGAGAGAATTCAGCCAAAAAATTCGGCTAAATTTTTACTTTTACGTGTTTTTACAGTTGGTTTGAAAACTAGAAAATATGTGACATAGAACTTAAAATATGTTGAGTGTGGATTTTTAATGATTTTAATGAGAAGGTTATCAATAAGTATTTGAAAATGCCTGACAATGATAACTGTTTGCTGATATTGATGAGCGATAAACTAGTAACTTGTATTATTTTCTAATGAAAGACGCATCTACTGATAAGAAGTGATAACATTTGAATTATTTTTTTGATAAGAGTAAAGTTAATAGTTACAAAGGGTATTTAAAAGAAAAAAAGCTTTAGCAAGCAATTTTTTTTGCTTAGAATAATTTTGAACTGGGTAAATGTTAGCCCATATACTTACAATGGTATGAATATACATCCTACCATAAAAAGTATGCTATAAATTACTTTTTATATCCTCGGTTTGCCCAGGGTTTTGTCCATATAAGTATAAATTCGTGATGTGGACAAGTACAAAATTGTATTTTTACCGTGTTAGGGGTGGGTATATATATATTTCCTCGTATATATTTCAGCAGTTCTTCAATATCATAACTACCTTTCAAGGTACCAATACTAGGGATCGTTATAATGAAAGGCTGTTGTCTATTACATATTTTCTTTGAAATAAAAAACACCCGGGAGTTTATAAAAAAAATTGTTTAATTTAATTGAGGTAGTTTATTAAATTTGAAGTTTGGGATATTATATTGAGCAATTTTAAAACAGTTTTATATCGAAAATAACAACTTGCTTATTTCATTTTGGTAATATAGAAAAAAAATTACACAGATTCTGAATTCGTTTATGTATACAGACAATTATCCAAACTATATTTACCGAATATTTGAACTACAATGCAGCAAAACAAATATTGAATTTTTTATTTGGTTTGTTATGTTTCTTTTTTATATGCAATTAAAATTTACTTTTTCAGACTACAATTGTCAGCCATGTACACAATGTGGTAGCAGGAATAACATGCCTCTCCATTGTGCTTTACATGTTCTGCCATACATGGATCAGTTTGCAGTCATACTCTGAATCAAGAATGAAGAAACTGCGATTGGCGATAATAATTTTTAGTTTCATTTCTCTAGGGACAAGTATCCTTTGTTAAAAATTAAGAGTTTACACGAACATTTGCTATTATATTTGTTATCAGTAGAAAAAAAATTATGTGCGAAACGCTGAAAACATTGATTTCTTCGATAAAATACATTATTGTAGCTGTAATATATATATATATTACTTCCTTGATTATATTTAAAATTAGATTACATTTGATTTCTTATTAAAATATTTATTGCATTTAACAGAAATAAATTTACATTTAAGTAGTATTTGACGATAACCGAGCTAACCTTAAATGTAAAGTCCATGGATTCTAAAGTAGTTTTAATAATTATTACTTATATTCTATACGGTGTGGTACATTACATAAAATTAACTAAAACATTTAAACTAGTTTGTTTTCATCTTTTGTATTTTAGTGTATTTATACTTGAGTACAGAAGCATTCTCTTCTATTTCAAACTTTATGTACAATCATATTTTATTTATAAATGTGATAGATAATATTTTAAACGTAAGTGACATGAGGGGATTATATTTCAGCCAATGTAATTCCTTTATTTTACATAACCTTCCTTCTATTTTATTCGTAGTATTCAGTATAATTATATACATATTTATTATTACAACAGACACATTATTTATTCAGTATTATAATATATATAATGCTTTTTCCAAACTTTCTTCCCTTTTCTTTTGATATAATTATATACTGATATTTTTATAAATTAAATTTTCTTTACTTTAATAAATATTTGTGTTAATTAATTAATTTGAAAAAAAATTAGTTGTTAGGTAATATTTTCCCTAACACTTATCTTATCATTTCTATTGTAATAAAGTAGGGTAAAACGGGAGTACAGATTATCTACCAAACATAATATAATGCTAAATGCAAAGATCTCCTCTTTTTCAATAATGTATTTATACTTGATATATTGGTGATATCCCATGGCACAGTCCTTAGTGTGTAGCTCCAACTAACCTATTTCTTGAATTAAAACACACGAGTTCTTGAAAATGTAGGAACTGGTTTCTGTTAAAAACATTTTAAGATCATGTAATTTATGCGTTTCTGGTAAAATCTTTAATCGTTAGCGCACAAAATTAACACGTATAGAAGTATCACTGTATAAGTGCGAGATTTTCGTATGCAAAGGCTTTTTGTGTTATTCTGCGTTGTATAATTTGTATTACGTTCATGTTTAAACACTTTCTTAACTTCAAACCTCAGTGGCTGTGTTTGGAGGTCTAGGCTCAGCTTATTGGACCGCAAAACACTGGCCTGGAAGAAAAGTTCCACAAGACGAAGTTAGTATAATTTTGTAATAAAAATTAAGGTGGCTCGGGACCTAAAATCTGGATATTTTTTATTATTTAAAATTTAATAATTCTACTTTTGAAGTAATTGTTACCACAAATTTATTTAAAAGAACATGTAAATAAAGACGAATTGTATGTTTGAAAGATATATAAATTTACAGATCCCTTAGTAGTTTAAAAGATTGTAAATAGCAGTAGTTGCAAAGAAAAAAAACGGATTTAGATGTAGTGTTCAAAATACAGCCACATATTTTTGACATTTAAACCACTTTTACACATTTTTAGTTCTACAATTAAAATGACTAAAAATAGAAATTGTCAGCAAACTTTCTTAACTTTAAACTCAGTGGCTGTGTTTTTAGGCATAGGCTCAGTGGCTGACAAACTTTCAGACAACAGATATGAGACTGGAAGACAGAAAACTTTCAAGGACAGAAGTCAAGTAAAGCTTAGTTTTATTTTAAATTAATCAATATGTTAAAATATACACTTGTATTATTAAAATTCTCAAACAAAAAACAAATTACATAATATTTTAAATACTCTAAAACAACGGAATTTCATGCACTATAACCCGTTAACCGTACGAGTAGTAAATTCTTCATGTAATATAAAAAACCTAGGTCGATTTTTTTTCTCCTACTGACATTTACTTAAAAATATTCTAAGGCATGTAAAAGCACCGTTTCTACGCATTTCTATGCGCTTATCCCTCTGTGACATAACATTTTAGGAAATAATTTAGTATAATTTACCAAACCAGCAAAAAAGTCAACATTAAAACTTCATCAAAATTGTGAAATTGAAAGTTTTATAAAGGAATTTGGAATAAAAACCTTCATTAACTACAGATTTGTTAAAAGTGTTAATATAACTTTAAAAGAAAAGCAGTTTTTCTGCATAAAACCTTCATTTTGCAACTTTGATGATTTTTTGATTGACAAATCCTGAGCTGGCACCTGTCGCTGTTAAGTTGGGAAATTATTTGTTACTTTTAGATCTTTGAATTAAAATGATCTTTACAATTTAAATTGAATTTATAAAAGTTAATATTTATTGGTCATAAGTAAGTAAAGTCCTTTTGAATTAAATTATATATATTTAATGTTTAATTTAAAATTAGCAATGTCGATTGCGTTGCACAATAACATGCAATGTCGAATCTTTTGACTCTCACTATACTTTAGATCACGTAGCCTTTATATTATTCTTTACCAGTTTTGGTCAACTAAAACGCTTATTAGATCTTTAAATTACCATAACTATAAATTATCTAACTAATCGTTACCACACATATATTATAAGGATTCTCAGTTAAATTTGTTCTTTAAATTTATTTCAAAATTAGGAAATTATTTACTAATTTTAAAAATAGTTATTGAAAACTGTTAAAAGTAGTTAATAACAATGATAACAATAATTGTTGCTGCTTCGATATTCAATATGTGAACGTTCCTGTTTTCTTAAATGAAAATTAATAAATTTCTTGGAAAACAAAATTGCGGGTGGGGAGGGGGAGAAGTTTGTTGATTTTCTGGGGAGTAAAGGATTTTCCCTCTAAGGGGGGAATTATTAACCTCCCCCCCCCAAAAAAAAGTAACAAATTTCTTTAGGTACCTTATCTCCCCCGCCCTTAGGGGGGTAGCCTTATCCCCCGCTCTCCGGGGGGGGGGGGATAAGGTACCTAAAGGTAAAATCTATACTCCGTGCCTGCTTTCCAGATATTTTGCCTCCCATCAATCTGGCCCATCAATCTCATCAATCAGAAATATGGCCTCCCATCAATCACTGAGTCCTGCCGTCAGGACGTCCGTTTTGTATTCATTGGTCGCCTGCCTAGCTGTACTTGGTAGGACAACACAAAGTGTGTTTTACAAGCTCAGTTTACTTTTGTTAAGTAGCAAACTTCCGGATTTCTCGTAAGAAACTTTATAGTTAGAATTTAACTGCGTTTTTTTGCATTAACTGAGAATTTTCTAAATATTTGGGTGGTAGTACCGGCCGTCCTGCCAGAAAGAAGGAAAAATATCTAGGTGAGTCTTAAGGGCATTTCGCTGCTTCCTTCTGGAAGTACGTTGTTCGTTCTATTATTAATGTTGCGATTCTGTTAATACAAGCAAGGCATTTTTTTTTATCACTACGTAGGACATTATATAATAAATTATTTGTGTGAAAAATGTCTTTGAATTTCAGGGATTCGTATTCTATCTAGTGAGTGCTACTGCAGAATGGGTATTGGCCATACTTTTCTTCTGCTTCTTTGCAACATATTATCACGATTTCAAAGGATCTACTTTCCATTTCCAATTGCAAACTGCACCAAGGCCACAAGCAAGACCGCATCTTGTGACTGTGAAAGTTGGCGCCTAAATCCGCATAGTGTTGATGTTTGTTATGAAAATAAATGTCGTTTGTATAAATATTTAACGTTTTCTCTTTGTACAAATAAAAATAATAATAAATAAATGTTTTATATGTCTCTTACGCAGTCATCATTCTTTTAAATTATTACATTGGACTCATAGTACATTCAACCCAATAAAAAAATAGTTAAAGAGCAAACATTTAAAACGTGTTTCAAAAGTTAAATTATTTCGACATTAATTAGCTTTATCCTTTTTAATTCAACTTAACTATTTAATTGATATAAAACGCAATTTGTTACTCTGAATTTAACTATCAAAGATTGTAATCTGTACATGAATAAATACACATAGTAAAAAATATTTGCATTCTCTCTAAAATCACCTTAACTTGACAAAACACGCTTTGTATTTTTTCTCTTCAATTAAGACCAATTGGAAGATTCATAAATGTCAATTAATTTGTCTTGTGTTTTTCGTTTACAGTTACTGTAAGGATGTGAATTTATAATATGAAAATAATCAATTAACACTCACACACGTGCGTACGCACACCCACACCCACACACACACACATATATATATATATATATATATATATATATATATATATATATATATATATATATATACTGTTAAAATAAGTAAAATGTACTCATTTTTTATTACATTCGATGCTTATCATGGCTCCGAATAAATTAGTTTCAATTCTGAAAAGATATGTACTCAAAAATAAGCCCAATGAATAAAGAAAGTACATGCTAGCCTACACAGGCTGCCTTTATAAATCACTTTCAATATATATCGACAAATAGAACCAAGACTTACCGGGAATCGAACCCAGATCCCAAGGCACCGCAGTCCAGTTCCTTATCCGTTGTACCACCAGGGTCGTGTAAAGAAGTTATAAACAGAAGACTTGTTTAAAAGGTGTGCCATAAAATGGCAAGAAAGATAATTGAGTTGTAATAACTCAGTTTCTATTTAATCAATCGACATCAAATAATGTGGAAAACCATTTTCTGAACAACTATTTAAAGTTTGTCAGGTCTTTTAGTAAGATCGCTTGAACAGAAGCTGATATTAGCAATATTAAATCACACTGCTCAATTTTGCGAAATTTTCCTAAATTTGAGTACGTCGTCGCTCATTTACAATACAATTGTACTCAAAGAAAAACGAGTAGGTATATATATATATATATATATATATATATATATATATATATATATATATATATATATATATATATATATATATATATATATATATATATATATATATATATATATATATATATATATATATATATATATATATATATATATATATATATATATATATATACATGTATATATACATATACATATACATATACATACATATATATATATACATATACATACATACACATATACATACACATACATACACATATACATACACATACATACACACACATATATATATATATATATATATATATATATATATATATATATATATATATATATATATATATATATATATATATATATATATATATATATATATATATATATATATATATATATATATATATATATATATATATATATATAGTGTCAGGAAATCTAGTTTAATTTTTTTTAATTTATGATTTTTAAAATGTATTTATTAATGGAAATACAAATAGTTATGTCCAACTACAGGATCAAAGTCCAGCAAGGTTGGATATGTTTTATTTTTTATTTCTCCCTTTTTTTTAGAATAATTAACATTACAGATGTTTTAAAGTACAATGCTTTAAGTGTGTTATAATCTGTATAACTAAAGGAAAAATGACAAAATAGTTTTAGAACTTTATTATACTCTTTCGTTGACTGTCCAAGAACTGCTGTAATCACTTGGGGTGGAGAGAATCAGTGGTCTGAGAATCATATATGTAGATATTTTTTGAAATTCCAAGAAAAATGTAAGAAAAAAGATAGCGTAGATTAATACATAACTTCTTTCCAGTATAAGTGTAAGGAATCTGAAGTTCACCTGTAAAATAAGATACATATGAAAGAAATACAAACGATAAAAACAAAATACTATGAATCTTTCAGTTAAAAGTTTAACGAAACAATACCCTGGTAAATTGGAAATAGAAAATAAGAACATTGATTTTGTAGATATATATATTTTTGACAAAATTTTTAGATATATATATATTTGATAAAAATTTTAGATATATATATTTTTGATAAAAATTTTATATATATATATATATTTGATAAACATTTTAGATATATATATATTTTTGATAAAAATTCTAGATATACATATTTTTGATAAACATTTTATATATATATATATATATATATATATATATATATATAATAAAAAATTTAGATATATGCATACTACAAATTAAAGAAAATTATATAAACATATTGTCTAAAAAGTATGAAAAACTATATCTTAAGAAAAGACCAAATAAATTCATAACTTTTCTTCTCTTAAATATTAGTACGTCACGAAAGTGCTAAGTCCCCTCTTCCATCTGACCCAGCGCAGTGACTCAAGACAGATACCCCATTCTTTCCCAACGACGCCTGTCGTAATAAATGAAGGGCCCCTTATCACATTTTTTTTAAATAACAAATGTTTGGAAACAACTAAAGCTCCGGAATACATAATTTTATTTTCTATAAATATCTTATGCATAAAATATAATACTCTTGGACTTACCACTCGAAATTTAAAAACAACCATCGAAGTTGTCTCAATGTCATTAACTTCAGTTGTTGTAACTTCAGTTTTTGTAACTTCAGATGTATTTAATTGTACCAGAACAACAGCTTTCGTAAATTAAGGACAGAATAAGATGCTAAAGACTCAATAAGATACTCAGTAAGATACAATGTACAACGTTATTTTTGCTATAACATAACCAAGATCATCATCTTCTCTATACTATGCATTAACAAAAACAGATAGTCAGGTAAAAATTTAAACAATCACTAGACTTGGGGACAGCCTATCCTGGTCCTAAGCATTTTTGTTGTAGAAATGATTCTTCCATCGAAAAATGTATAATTTTTAAAAAAGCAACAACAAAAAAATACATTCAATACAATGGACCATGAACACAACTTTCAGTGGAATTTAAATATTTTTAATACTATTGAGAAATTAAACTGTTTTTCTTTTAAATTTTACGTATTTTGGAAATTATCTATCGGATGATGTAATGTCAGGTTTAACGAATAAAAAGCTCCAGATCGTCGGTGTACTTGAATTTGTCGAGTAAATTGGTTTATACTTGAATTTGACGAGGAAATAGTTCAATCTCTAAGGAGGAAGTGTTTTATGAATGACGTGTTTTGAACAATTTGCGGAAAAGGCAGCAATAAGGATGCCAAATATGACGACTTTGATACATATACATTTCTCGTTTGCTTTTTAAAGCAGCAGATTAATTATTTTTAGTCAATCAGATTTAAGCCTTTTTAAATATCATGGTCTTCGTTTTAGGGTCTAGTTAGATTATCTCCAAGTATAGAAATTTTCAGAGATGCGTTTGAATTTTATAAGTAAACTAGAATGATAACACTAATTAATTAAAAAAAGGGAACAAAAAATTATAACACTAATTAATTAAAAAATCATTAGAGCTAAAGTTATCCAATATAGTTGCAATGGAAGATAAAGTTTTGAAATGATAATACATTTAGAAAAATAGAAATTTTGAAATCAATAAAAATACATTTTGATTGACTAAAACAAAATGCAAATGGGTGGATAGAAATCAGGTTATTATTTTTTTCTATTGAATTCATGTTTGAGTTGCGTATAAGTAGGTATAATTAACTAGATTTAAAATATCGAGGTAACAGATTACCAGTAATAATAGTAAAACACATTACCAGTTAATGCTCTTTTATTATAAATGATTGGCTATGACGGTTAGGAGTTTTAATTCAAGTGATTCGTATTGATGTATAGTGTTTATTAATTAAAAAAACGTATAAAATAAAATATTAAACCGATTATAAGTAGGAATTTTAATACTCGAACCCTTTGTTTAAAATTCCAATTATTCCGCAAAATAAGATAATGATTAAAATTAAAAAGAAGATTAAGATTAAAATTAAAAGGCAAAATAAAAAGTTTAAAATTAAATATTAAGATAATTATTAAAATAAAAAACAATATAAAAATAAAAATTTAAAACAATACATTTTTTTAAACTAAATATTTATTTTAGATATTTAAAGTAATAAAATCAGCAAATCTAATGTCATGCAGATATTTTTAAAAATCCTATTAAAAAAAACAACTTATTTTGTATTCTACTTGAAAAGAATAAAACGTTACACACGCTTTGGTAACACTAATTAAAAAAAATTGCGACTTTACAATTCTATAACATTAAAATACTATTTTCTGTTTTCTTTTATGTCCATACATAATCTGTGTAATTTCGAAATATATATATATATTTTAAAATAAATATATATTTTGATTTATTTTATGAGAATTCAACTTGTAGGCGAATCAGTAAATTGCTAAAGTTATAATATTAAAGAAAAATATAAAGAAATTTATATTTTCTTCCACAACTAATTAGCCACAAAAACAATAAAATGAGCCACGCACAAATAAATAATATATTCAACTACACTATACTAGCACAACAGCATAGATCAGTAATCTATGCAACTATAATAGTCAAAAAATAGATATAAAATACATTTCACTTACCTTTTTTCAAATTTATTAAATTTTTTATTTCATTTAAAAAAAAAAGTATATATTACAACTGATTGATTTAAATTTCGTAATTCTTCACGCATAATTAGAAACAGCCATTGAAAGGATACAGCTTATAAAAGATCCAGCAAGGATAAAAAGTAAAATGGCGCGTAATACAAAAGTCTTTGAACACTTACAATGTAAATAAGTTATTATGGTCTGCATAAACGCATACAACAAACCCATACTAAAAAGTACGTATGCGCCTCCTATCTGCATTGGGCCTCCCTAAAGAAACAGATAAAATTAAATCTAATCAATAGTCTTCAAGATATAAAACGTTTTTAAATAGAAAAATCAAATTTATTTCTGACTTTGATCGCACATTTTGCTTGGAGTGGGCCGGAAAGGCAGCTATAAGAAGTAGACCAACAAAAGATGCAACTCCAGGCACCATGGAGATTTTGTTCAATATGTGAGCTCCATTGGATACGACAGCGTTTTTATCAGCTACAAATACGTAACGTAGAACAACGCATATCGATCCTATAGATAACAAATATTAATATTATAAAAAATACCAAAGGGATATGATTTTAATTTTAATAAATGTTGTTATTAATCCATTTAAGCATTCCGACTATTTTAATTAATTAGTACAGCAGTAACTGAAATCGAGACACAGATCCGTAAATAACTAATTTGATGGTGGTGGACGTGGTATAACGTCATTAGATCTTCATTCATTTTTTCCAGCTATGCATTCAACTTTCGAATTCTATAATACATATACTCCTTTTTAAAAAAATATTTTTCGATATATTTGTTTGAGGCATAATTTAAGACCTGATTCCTTAAATGCAGTTTATATTAAAAGTTATAAAAAGTTTTGTAAAAATTATAAAAACTTGTATGCAATAAAGACAATTTTTTATTTTAAAAATCGCTTGAGCTTTTTTGAGATAGAAAATTTTCTCTACAACAAGCGTAAGTTAAAACATTGTTTTTAATATAAAAAAAAATATTTTAAAAAAAATAGTAGCTTAGCTAAAATAGAATAACTAACAATCATCAACTCTTAAAAACTCAGCCTATTTGACTATTCCGCGATTGTTTGTGTTACAGGTTTGTAAAAACAAGTTGTAATCCACTATTTTGAATAATCAACATTTATATTGTTTATTATCTTCGAAAAAGAACACTTTGTCAATATCATTTGTGAAGTTTATATTGATTCATGACTCTTTTCTGTATTAAAATTATTTTTAATTTGTTCCGCAGACGATTTTTTACTGAACTTAAAACATTCTGTGTGTCTTCTAATAAATCAAGCACATGGCGTTAATTTTTTTTATCAAAATATGCTCTTCTTGTTGACAGTTTAGAAAAATAGGAAAGTAACTTAGACATAATAGCATATAAACAGTGTTACATATATTGTAGTTAATTTATGAGCTTCAAATTTCATATTTTTGTAAAAAAAAATGCTCTTTTTTTAAATGTTAACGAATTTCCTATTCTTTAGCATTAATAATTCAAAAACCCAATTTTTCCCACTTGCAAAACATTAAAAAAAAAAGCTAAATAAAGTAGAATTTTTTTTAAAATTTTTAATTTTAATGTATTCAAAAGTTCCTCTTTTATGTTAAAATAGTTTTTTTTCTTAAAATAGACTCCATTAAACGAAGTAAATTTTAAAAAAGAACGAGATGAAAACATAAATTTAACACAATGTGGAGTTTAATATTTAATTTAAAAAAACTATTTTACCCCATGACCCATTTTTCTCC
The DNA here is from genome assembly GCA_963932185.1 of Troglohyphantes excavatus. Lineage (NCBI taxonomy): Eukaryota > Metazoa > Arthropoda > Arachnida > Araneae > Linyphiidae > Troglohyphantes > Troglohyphantes excavatus. Next base: position 51,773,419 of record OZ010676.1, on the reverse strand, counting down.
ACCCTACTCTGTCAAAATTATATTTTATCGGGATTTTTTTGAGAATATTGCGTCGTCATAATACTACAACTAGATAACGTCATAAGAAGATTAAGGTTACATTCAGTTATCTAATTGTAGTACTCATTGCACGATACATCTCTACCCCAGTCTCCCCATATATCTCCATCCCAGTATGATATCAAAGTTTTGATCCTAGATCCTCTTTTTCGAAAGGTGTTTCTCTGACCACGCCAATAGCTCAAATACAGATGCAAAGACAATCAGCTTTATTAGTTAATAGAAAAACTTAAACAGATTGTAAGTTAGCAGTCATTACAAAAATGGAAAATTAGAGATACAATTTAGTAAAATTACCAAGCAAAGCAGACGCATACAGTAGCAAGTTGAAAACTCCTACCTCCGGATATGAGACTCCATTAAAACTATCAATATAAATTGATAATACATATTAACAAGATATATAATTTAAATAAACAGCTATTGAAATTTGGAATTATATAACATACTGAATATCGAAATATTGAATAAAATAACATAAGAAATGTACTGTAAACAACTGTGTTCAGCTTAAACGTTATTTTAACTTAATATTTACAACTTATTTATTTTAAATTTTACTCAATATTTAAAGTTTTTTTAGTATGATCCAAATGAAAATTAGTCTTATTTGGTTTTATTTGGTCTCTTTTAAACCAGAAATTCAAAAACTAACGTAATATGGAAATTTAATTATGCTTGAAATAGTCGAAATTGTGGAGTTCTGTACCTCGACACACGTCCCACACCCCTTAAGAATGGCCCTGCACTGTAAAACAGAAAATTTTAAACACTTCGAAACATTTTATCACTTTCTGGTCTGAGGTTTTTTAATACTTTTTTAAATACTTATAATAAGTACAGTATAATATAATTTATTTTATTATAAATTTCAATCCCTCTTCTTTTCTTATATATAAAGATTTTAATTGTGTTAAGATTAAATAACTAAATATAAATTATTAAATAAGTCAGGTCTTAGAAAAAAAGTTCCAAGTCAGTAAAAATAATATTTTAAGATACAATTATTATTTATTCCAAATAAAATTTTACCCATAATTACAGTAAAATAATGCTAATAATTTTACAAGAACAAAAATTCTATGTAATAAATGTTCAAATCAGATTGCTTTGAATGTTAAATTATGAAAACAAAATTTAGTTAACCCGATTTTAACTATAAGAAAACTATACTTTATGTAATGTACTTCTTTATTTGTGTAACAACAGAACTGTATTCTTAGAGATCCAGTAACTTACAGTTTTAGAAATGTACTTACAAATAACATACCAAAAATCAATAAAGAAATTTGTCGCAAAAGTTTTATGCGCATAGCTTTTTAACATTTTTAATTCATTACCTAAACATATAGTATCTATAGGAAATAAAAATAAATTTAAAAGAGAGATCAAGAAATGTATTTTAAATATTGACGAAGAAGCCTTGTTAATATCTGTAATATCTGCTGTCCAATCAACCGGCAAAATTTTAAAATGAAGTATTTCTGCAATTTGTAACGTACTAACTTTCTTGTCATTTTGTCTTTGTTTTTATTTTGTGTATATCTGATTTTATGATATATGTAGTTTTTAAAATGTGTGTATTTTATTGTACATATAGTTGTATTGTGTTGTCTGGACAGGCCTTGTGCCCCCTGACAACATTGTGTCTAATAATAATAATAATAATAATAATAATAATAATAATAATAATAATAATAATAATAACAAACAATAAAATAATAATAAAAAAAAGGTTAAAATTGTCTTTTGCATGTTCAAAACTAGTCTTTGAAACAAGTACAAAATATTACACGTAATGGGCCGAAATCTATATTTTATACAAAAAGTCAAAAGTTCATCGGTGATTCGTGTGAAAAGGGCGACCATTAGCATATTAACTGGGAAGGTTAGAAGTCGAGAGCGGGTGCCACTCAGGCTAATACCGAAAAAAGTAATTAAAAAACTATTCAATCAATTTGCCATACCTGATATCCTCCGAGAAGCTAAAGAACGACGTCCTCACTCCTATCGAAATCAGACTCAGAACGAGAGCAGATATAAAGACGCAACCGAAAGCGATATTTAGCCATCCACTTTGTTTCCAGCTCCACACAGACATTCTTACGCAAGAGCCCAATCGGGAAAACCTCTGATGAGAGAGAAGATTTGTTAAGATATGTATATTTACATAGGAAAATCGCTTTCAACTTTTACATATTCCTCGGAAATAGCCAATTATCATATTTTCCACTGTAGATAAGAAAAATGCCAGTGAAGGCGGTTGCGTTGTTTATCTCTTTTCAAATGTTGACGGTATACAGTGGACGCTCTTTAAAATGACATCCAATATAGAGACCCTTTAGTTATAACGAAAGTCCCAATCGGGTTTGTATGCGAAATACGTTTAACCTCGTTATAACGATCCGTCGTTACAGCGAACAGCTCTTATTGGTCCCGCGGGGTCGTTTTATCGAGAGTCTACAGTATGAACAATGTAAGCGCTCAAAATTATGTAAATAATTATAAAAATTTATTTCGTCAATATTTAGAGAAGCTGAAGTGTGATAAATTCACAGGGTACCTTTGGTTTAATTCTGATGTTAAAAATAAAAATAAATAAATCCTTGTACTTTTTTTTGTTACATGTTACGTTTTACTACACAAATAATTTATTTACACTTTAACGTTAAAAATCATTGGAAAGAAAAATTTTACAGCTTAAATTTAAGTAAAAAAGTGTACGTAATAAAACGGTACAAATTAAAAGTAAAATGTTTATATCTTAAATTATGTGTACTTATAATAAGGAAACTTACATGCACGTAGAATAAAGAAAATTGTATGCACTTCTTAAAAAGAAACTTGTATGGACTTACAATGTAATTCCATGCAATTACAAAGTAATTGTAAGTAATTACAGTGTAATTGCATGTAATTACAATTTAATCGTATGCAATTGCAATGTAGTATAATGCATTTACAATAAAATTATATGCAATAATAACATTAACTTACAATGTAATTGTATGCGTTTACAATAAATTTACATGTATTTATAATAAAGAAAATTGTATATACTTAGAATAATGAAAATATTGTACAATAAAGAAAAATTGTATAGACATACAATAAATAAAATTGTAAGCATTTAGAACAATGAAAATTGCATGCACTTACAATAAAGGAAAGACATTGGCCCATGCAAAAACTCCACTCTGACAGTTTCTTTGCGAGGGTGTCATTTTCAGTAGGATTATTTAGAGATAGAGGGAAAAATGCGTCGAGTTTTATCTCAGGTGTTATTGTTTTTAGAATCTTATCTCATCCAAATTCCATCATCTTTTACTTTCGATGAATTTATAACATCGTAATGCATTTTTCGAGTTTGTCTGTAGTTTAAAAATAACTTACTCATCAATATCGTAAATTTAAAAAAAAGTAGTTAGACTCATGCACGTGCGCATACACATTTACATACAAATACCTATTTTTTTGTTGGAATCGTGAATAAAACTAAAATATAGATGAGCAAATTCATCCAACATTAAAAAATATATATTGATAGTGCTAAAGATGGAACGCTATAGGACAGTCTGTAGTCTGTGATGTGGCTAAGTGAAGTTCATCCCGACTTGCTGGTGAGATTAACAAAAAATAGCAGACAAATTAAAAAAAAATAGCAGGGGCGGGGAGAGCCAAGGTAGTATTTAGGAGTGTGCGACGCATGCCACTGCACAGAGACCCGCGCTTCTGGAGGAGCCCCGGTTAAAAAATAATAAAAGTAATTTAGAAAAAGTGAGTACCTATTTTTTTTAAAACTGTCAGATTTTTAAAAACATTTGCGTGAACATATTTATCTAGGACATACAAGTTTACTGATCAAATGTGCTGTGGAGCTTTTCCCCGAAGATTCTGCATAAAACAAATGAACTCTGCACTCCACTACATCACTATAAATTTGAAGTCCAATAAAAAAAGTTTAATTTTTTTAATGGGCGTTTCAAAAATCGGATTTTTGTTAACAATCCAAACTAAAGGGCCCGGCGGCTGATGAGTTCGCACAGGACCCCACGGCAGCTAATAGTGGCCCTGGGGAACGCAAATCCCAGGTATTCCTATCTGACTCCGCAAAAGGGAGATAATGAGCAGGGACAGTTTTAAAAAATGTTGTAACACAATCGAACACGATTTTGGCGCCTTTATTTGTACAAATATTTTTTTTAAACCAATTTTTCAATTTGGGTCATATTTTTTTCACTAAGTCGCAAAATTTCAAAATATTTGGGGAAATCGTTGCTCTGCAAAGTAAGTTTTAAAATAATAAAATTAAATCCAAACTATATAACCTCTATAAAGTAATATACAGGTAAAAAAGTAATAAATGAATATCAAAGTAACTTCGTTGTAATATATAATTTAATTAAAATTATAAACCTAGAAAAAATATTTATATTTTCCCTTTATATTAAAATGTGGCATAATCCTTAGTCTAGAGTACAAAAGGGCTGCTTGTGGCGCTTGGGCCTTAAGCTACCCTTTATAACGAGCCTCCTTAAATCTTCTTCTGGCACTGATGCGGAAGTTGTGAAAACATATATTCCAGAACTGCAAATTAAACCATATTTAAGTGTGCAAATGAAATTGGTATAAACTGTCTTCTGTAAATTTCCAATGCTATGTAACAAAATTTCAAAGGTTTTAATAAATCTCAAGGTGCAATAGCATTCTGAAATCTATGAAAATGATAACAAAATATTACCCTCAAATGGCCCTAAGTAAAATAAAAATATAAGAAATTTAAAAACAACCAATTTCCAAAAAACAGTTAAACAAAGTAAATGTCACAAAATTTAACATATTTTTTTTCAAAGAACATAACTGTATAAATTTATATTGAAAAAATCTGTTGTAAAAAATAGAATTGTTCCCCATCATAAAAATATTGTAGTATATTATTTTCATTAGGTTTTGGATTATCCTCCTTTCAAAATATTTTTCTTCAAATTGATATTTTCCCCTTGTTATGTGGCGCGAGGGCTAAAATTCTGCCTTGCTTATGACAATTCAAAAATTGATAAAGAATAAGTATTCGTGGCGCCATCTGTTATCAATAAAACATAGTATTTTATTCATGCATATAACTAAAGGTAATATTTATATGTCTAACTTTCCTCCACTCATTTTAAGCATTTCACAGGCATCTAAATAAACCCTCTTAAATTTAATCGATCGCTTATAAAGAAAATTATTTATTGCAACAGCGGATAGAATAGATTAATTTTTGATTAACTAAAATTCGATTCAATTTTGCCAACAATAATGCTCTAGCTAATCAACAAGGTTGAAATTAACTGAATTTATAGGTGTAGCCAGAACTTCACAATTAGGGGTGCTTTCCCCCAAATCAAAATGTAGACGAATAACGGGGGCGGGTGGGTGGGGGGTGGGTACAAGATTTTCATAGATTTTTCTTGTGAATATACACTTGTAATTTTTTATTTTTATTTTTAATACTTTAATATTATTTTTAAAAAATATTAAAATTTATATTTAAGGGTAACTAGATAAATATAAAGGATTGTAAAAATATTAACTGAAGTAAGGTAATTAGATAAATATAAAGGTTTGTAAAAATATTATCTGAAGTAAGGTAATTAGATAAATATAAAGGTTTGTAAAAATATCCTCTGAAGTAAGAATTATACTTATGCATAAAGATTTACTGAAAAATCTAGAATATTTACATTTGAAAAGAAAAATATTTTAAATTATAACTTTTATAACGAAATTATTTTCAAAATCTTTAACGATATTCATATACATGAAGTAAATTTAATTTCTTCATACATACAATTCAAACAGAGATAAGTGTAATGGAGCTTCTCTTTACTGCTATAGATAAATATTTTAAAATGGATATCCCGTACGAGGCAAGGACAAAAATGGGTGGGGATCAGTTATCTTTCACGTTATTCTGTTATTATTAAAATAAACTTACATTTTGATTTTAAAATATAAATATAGCATTTAAATCTCAGAATCTTGAACTATTTGTCAAATCATTGGATATAAATGATTTTACATGTAACTTTTTTTATTTAAATAAAATTTTAAAGTGTATGTTAAACAAAATAAATTAGAGTTAACTTACACACTTACTTTGAGGTACCAAAGAACACATTTTAACCATGTAATCTCGGGTTGTCTTTAAATAATCTCCGGCAGTAAAGCTTATGTAATTAGGAATTCAAGTTAGAACCCGTTTGAAAAGTGATTGTTTTCATTGTGAGAGTGTACTATGTATTTCTCTATGATTTTAACAGGAAACCGCAATACCCCTTCCTTCCTTTTTCATCAAAGCGGAAAAATGTGGTTGAATGTTCTGCGACGGATTTTTAATTTGAAAATAAATAAATGAGCACATTTTTATTATTAAAGACATTTTCAACGGGATACTACCCTGCAACCTCTCCAAAATCGTTCTTTGGATTGGGATTTGTTCACGCGTTATAAACACCACGTCACGGAACACACAGTGTTCACATTTTAGTTTAGATTCACATGCACAAACTAATGGAATAGTAATAGCATTAAGGACATTATTTTAAAATTTTCGTGTATTTTTTTAATTAAAATCAGGCTGAATTATCTTTTTTTTTAGAAAAAAATAATAGTTTTAGAGTTTGATTCCCCTTCCTCTCCCCTTGCAATAAATTAAAAAATTAAAACCTTATGTTTTGACCAGATCACATTGTTTTTGAAAAAGATTACCATTCACCAAGTTATTATTTTTTTTCAGGGTGTATTAATAAACATGGATATTTAATATTCAAATTTGAGTGGGTGAAATGATTACACTGTTTGTAAGTAATAAGACAAATGCATGCCGTTAAAAGTCATTTTTAATATTGGTTAGTCATAGATCCGTTTTACATGGACGTGGTAATCGCGCGCTACTTTTTCAAATTGTTCTGCGATTGGTGTATGCAAATCACGTGATTTGTATGCTCCAATCACAGAGCCAATTGTAAAAGTTCACGTGCGTTTATCTCGTCCGGTGTAGAATGTACCTTAGATATTAAGAAAAATTCACTCCTTGTATACTATAATAAATGTCTAATAATTCCTAAATTTTATTAATCTGACATCCGCAGGTTCAACACTCTCCTAAAACTACCAAATACAGATTTGAAATAGTATGCTATACGCTTGGTTAAAATTAGGTAGGGCGAAATTGTTAACATTCGATCACAGAGTTATTATTACTGTAAACTTTGTTATAAACCGTATATACGAAATTACGAAAGAATTTTTAAATTACGAAAGTAGCGCATTTTTTGCAGAATTATTATAAATATTTTATCAGTTACACCGCTCAAGTGCCTTAGCAAAGTTCTTGAAGCTATTACAAATTTTAACTTACTTTAACGTTGTATTCATTAAGACAATAATTTACATTTGTAATCATTATTAACAACTTTTCAATACAAGTATAGTGTCGATATAAGGATTTATGGCATTACAACTCTGAAAGAAATGTGTACCAGCAAACTATTATCTAGAAACTTTATCATTTATGGGAAATAAAATAATTCTAAATTCGAGTTTTATTGATTCTCACAGATGAGGAACAAACAACAAACTATTAGAAAAACTGATGTTTTTGATAAATTGAACACCTAATCAATAATTTCTGGAAAACAAAAACTTTCCTTGAATTTCTATCGATTATTCTCTCAGCTAGTGAAAGGATCACTAATATTTCTTCCAGCACGCAGGTAGATAATGTCATTGAAACCAACGTAACGCAGAAAGAAGGAAAAAAAAACATCTGAAATATAAGGCCAGTGAGAAGCTTTTTACTGCGTAGCAGATAACGATATGCGTGCTAACCAAATTTCTTAATTGACAACTTCACGAGAATTTGTAGTGTTTCCGTGCTTCCCTAACATTTAATGAAGCCTGTTCACTGAATCTTTGGTTTCAGGCATTAAGACTGGTCATAAAACATACATAAAGGTCACTACATTAGTAAAGATGGCATTTAAAAGCCGTCGTTAAAAAAATGAGTACTTGTATGCTTGTTTCATGAAGGTGAAGATTGGTTAGAAAGTCTGTGGGTAAAACAAGGTTTTGTTGAAGTTTTAGTATGTTTAGGAGTACTTTTATATAAAGTTGAAGTTAAGATATATTTTAAATACAAGTTTTCTTAATTAACAACTTCACGAGAATTTGCAGTGTTTTAGTGCTTCCTTAACATTTAGTGAAGCCTGTTCGTCGGATCTTTGATTTCAGACATTAAGGCTGGTCATAAAATATGCATAAAAGTCAACAATGGTAATGATGGCATTTAAAAGTAGCTGTTAACAAACTGAGTATGCTTGTTTTATGAAAGTGAAAAAGATTGTTTGGAAAGTCTGGGTAATACAAGTTTTTGGCAATGTATTAGAATTTTCAGGAGATATTGGTGTATTTTTAAAGTTTTAATTAAATAAGTTTCAATCAGCAGTTGTGGACATAAATCTGTTTTATATTTACTTTTAGTATCTTTGGCGTTTAACATTTGTTGATAAAACTCAGAGATTTGAATTTATGGCATTGGAAATTACAGAGAGAGTGGGATAGAGTGATAGAGATAAGGAGAGAGAGAAGGAGATAGAGGTAAAGGGAAATAGTGTAGAGTTTTATAAAAAAATCAAAAACGTGGATAATTTACTCGTTATTTAGTTAAAATTCTTTGGAAAAAACAAACAAATTCTTGACACACAAATTTTTCCTTTAAATAAATTCGAATTTTGTTGTGTAGGATAATATTCCCTTTTTATATAAGAAGCATAACCGAGAGTCGGAAGCGACTTTACATCAGAGCAGACGCATTGAATGCGAGTTCAAATCCATGTCGAGACGAATTTTAGAAGTCACGCTCGGTATATTTGGATTTCAACCTTCCAATACAACCCAATCACAAAAGAGGAGATCTTCAGGTTTTAATCGTTACTGCTGTTACGTAAACAAAACGCATAGGATTGCTTTACTGGTAGATGCCATCTGCGCAAGCGCACTACATACTTCCGTTTCACACGGTTTTACCAATGTCAATAAACCAAACTGAAAGACGTTTCATGTCAAAAAAATTCCCAGGAAAGGGTTTATATGACTTTGAAAAAATTGTAAAAATTTGATGAAATTTTTTATAAAAAAATTAAAGTAATATGTTCCTACAGTAGTGGAACTCTATGAGATTATTGAAGGCTATGAAGTCCTCCGGAAGAAGTGTTCCTAGGAAAAGGTTTTGATATAAGCACTAACCTTACTGAAATATAATAGCTTAAAATATTCACTAATATAATAGTAAATCCTATCGTAAAATAATATTAGATAGTATCGATAAATGAAAAATTATAAAAGTTTTTGACTTATTGGAACACGACAAAATCTATTTAGTAATTATTATACAAGATTTATTCTATTAAGTTCTAGTATATACTTATCAAAATAATAAAACTTGAAAATAAATATGCATTATTGCATAAAATTCTAGAAATATTGAAATCGATATGAAATTATTAAATTATAGGATAAAGAGACAATTAAAAATGTTGTTAATAAAACATTCATCTAACATTACTTGATATAAACAGAATAAAAATAATTACATTAAAATCAGTCAAAAATAAAGATAAATGGAATGTATTTTTAGAAATACAGACTTATTATTACTTTAAGGCCATTTAACGGTATTTGGCCACACCGCAACTTTTTGTTATTTTTTATAATATATTAATTAACGTAGTGGGGTTAGTTAGTTTCAATTCAGTTAGTTTTTAAAAAATATGGTTATTTTACTTCAATTAACGTATAATAAAGTAATAATAAAAAGTTGCCGAGGGGACAACCGTGGAATGACCTTGTAACTATAATTTAGAAGTTTTCTAATACTCACGGACAAAAATAGGAAACATTGAAAATACTCATTGATACCCACGAAAAATTTTCCATTTCCAGGAAGCAAATGCAGCCGAATGTAAATTCCTGATCAGCACGCCCAGACGAAGGAATAGCGAATAAGAATATACAAATGGATATATTTTATAAAATCTTTACAAAAAATAAACCTAAATGAAATATTTTTCGTATAATATCTGACGTTTTATTTCTATTGCCTTAATTTAGAAGTCTATAGTGTGCACGGATAAAAATACAGAACCTTGAAAATACTCATTGATACCCACGAAAAATTTTCCATTTCTAGGAAGCAAATGTAGCCGAACGTAAATTCCTGATCCGCACGCCCGGACGAAGGAATAGCGAATAAGAATATACAAATGGATATATTTTATAAAATCTTTACAAAAAATAAACCTAAATGAAATATTTTTCGTACAATATCTGACGTTTTATTTCTATTGCCTTAATTTAGAAGTCTATAGTGTGCACGGATAAAAATACAGAACCTTGAAAATACTCATTGATACCCACGGAAATATTTCCAGGAAGCATTGTAGCTGAACGGAAATTCCTGACCAGCATTCTAGGACGAAAGAATAGCGTGAAAAGTAATGAATAGCCACATCAAAAGTATTGCGTGAGAATTCCTGGTGATAGCGACATCTTACGTGACGTTTTGGATCACGTTTCACTTTTCCTCGGGAAATAACAATAGCCAAAAAATTCTTGCGATCCCTTCGTTTTTATATTAAGTATGTGTGAGGTGTTTGGGAAATTTGAATTTTTTATCTGCTTGGCATTTTCCCATGTTTTTTTGTTGTTTTGGGAGTGCTCCAGAAACGGTATTTTTCATCATTTTGTGTCGCAAAATAGTGGCAATGGATATAAATGCGTGGCACGTATTTGGGTTGCAATTATATTACAAAGTTGTACAAAATGTGCGCATAATAAATTGTAGTTACTGAAATTTCTCCGTTACAAGTTGGAAATGAATATTTAGTTGGTACTCTGTCACTATAAAACCCGTCATCAATCAACAATGTTATCATTTACAAACAAAGCATCTTATTTTGTAAAGTAATTAGACTTTAAATATATGTACAGTTGCTCAAAACTGCAAGTTCTGTTCTCCGTGTTTTGCAATGAAATTTTAACTTAATGTATGTTTAAAAAATTGATGTTGATGCAATACATTTTAAAAGTTAGAAAAAACAATTAATACACAATTATATTAATAAACAACAATCAATAAATAATTATATTTGTAAAATAACAATCAATAAACATTTATGTTATTAAATAACATAAAAACAGTACAATTTACCCTTTAAATGTAATTCCTTATAAATTGTAAAATAGTTGCAGCATTTGCATGAAAAATGGACTAATAAATTCAATAAATATACAAAATTGAGGATGTGATATATTGGTGCTACTGCAGACCAGGACTGTGGTCTGATTGTGGATAACCATTCTAAGATTGCAAACTGTCTGGGAAAGTAGGGCTGGTAATTTGTCGAAGCGCATGTAAACTGTCAGAGTTCACTGCAATGATCAGTGGCTTTTCATTAATCCATCCCATGCTCCAATTTATCGTAACCAACCCACTCGTAATTGAAGAAATATTATAATAAAAAAAAGTAATATATTTATTTTTGTAAATGAGAAATTTACATTTTTATTAAAGCATTGGACATTTTTTCTGGGCTTGATTAAAAATATTTCTATGTTGCATCTAGAGAAGTCCTTGTAGTTATAATAATATAATTAGATCGATTGAAGAACATATCAATACACTGTAAATGGAAAGCATTTAAAAAATCTACACAACTGCCGTTCTTATGAAATTAAGTATAATACTGAATTAGATAAAAATATTCTTTTTTAACTCTTTAATCCTTAAATGCATGAAATTAAAAAAATATTTAATTTTTAAAAAAATAATTTCATGCTGTAAGAATAAGGAAAAAATAATTTAAATAATCGTAGCATTATTTTTTTTTCAATATTAATTTATAACTTGAGAGTTACAATTCACTCATAGTAGATACATTTATAGTTAAACAAAGTCATTAGTGTTAAAATAATAATCAATAGTAAGCATAAAATCATTAATATAATTTAACTTTTGAGGAGTTAAACTGTGCATTTAAGAGTTAATGCTTCCATATGAGCAAACTTTGTAACAAAAAACTATCTCAGAAATGATGTAATGATTTTTTTTTAAATTTCGTTTTTAAGCGTACTTCATAAATTAAAATTCCCAAATAAGCGTATAATATTTAATTGAAAAAATACACTTTCATGAAATGCAATAGAAAGTATAAAATAGCTATTATTGTTATTTGGCTTACAATAAAAAAACACTGAAATAACGGATTTCGTGATCCATATCTTAAAACCATTTTATGATTTTATTTTCCCTAGAAAGAAAGTCGACAAATTGCACATATCCTTAGAGCGAGTGGTAAGAATATTTCTAATCATGTGGGTTCGATCCTTTAACTATTCCATTTTCCAATAAAAATAGACATGGTGTATCGTGAACGCAGCCGGAGTGGGGTACGTGAAACGTCTTGTGCGTGCTGTAGGGGTTGTATGGGCATCAGGGTACAAAAATTACGTAACCAATTACACAACTTGCATTTATCCACACTTACATGTTTAACTTATGTTACAGTTAGTGGGGCAGTCTCCCTATGTTCCGTCATGGTCAAATGGGGTGTCCGAGAATTGACATACCACTGTATTGCTGCCAGAGTACCTTCACGCCATTTCTGGACCCTACGTGCCGAGCACGTGGAAACATAACCGAACAACCGTCAAATGCCTCCAACAAATTACACATTTGTAAGACTTATAACTCCTTATAAGCATCGGTTTTATTGCGATATATTGTACTTAATATGGAAGAGTGAGCTCTCTCAAACGCGCCCACTCCCGTTTGGATCGACAAACGTACTGCAGATCTACGCCTTTGTAAACGCCTCGCGTTAGGATAATTGAGCTCCAATTGGGCATGGGTAGAGTGACAACGGGGACATCTGCACCGTTGTCACTCTCGCCATCTGCGCCATTACTCGAACTCATACGTGATCGAGTAATGGGTTCTTTCCTCTACAAAACAATACCAGAGTAAGGCTTGTAGACAGTACTGTTGCAAAGATATAAACGATATTAGTGTTACAAGTTTTTGTTACATGAGGTTTCAGCAAGAAACCCCCTACTGACCGAAAGACGTTTCACGTCAATAAATATCCATATACCAAAACAAAGAACTCTGTAAATCCTCTATCGCTGAACCTGTTGTGAATACGATTACAAATTTGACTTTTTGTCAGCCTCTATTATTTGTAATCCCTCTAACAAAAGTGAACTTGGTTTCCCGGAAGCTTACCATATTTATAAAAATCTTTCCCAATTAGCAAATGCTTTATTCACCATCCCAGAATTTCCTAACGTGTAGAAGTCTCTTCTGTTCACATAACAACTGGAATTATTCTTTTTGGAAACGTGTTTCTAAAGGATGGCATTTTCAAGCTTCTTATTTATTAATTAGAGATTAAGCCAACTAAGGAACATAACAGTTTCACTACAAATATAAGGAAGACAAAGAAAGGGGAAACGTTTGAGAAACAATACATAATTACTTCATGCATGAAACAAGAGTTTATAAACAAATTCTTCTATTTTTAAATGGGGGTAGATTTTAATTTTGGTGTGTAGTGGATGAAATTTATTTACTTCTAGATATTTTAATTGTTAATTACGTATTTCATATTAGATATATTTAATACTTCCACAATATGTAAGTATCTAATTCGTGGTTTGTTTTGGTGAATAAATATGCATATAAATTGCCATTTCATGTTTCTCTCAAAGAAAGTACGGCATTTTATTTTAAATTTATTATTTATAAATGTAATCAATACAGAAAGCGACAACACGTGTCGTCGATTTGCAAGCATCTTTTTTTATTTGAATTGATTTATTTGTTGGGTAAAGAAAAATCCCTTAATTTGTATTTGATATTTTTTATAGTGTCTTATAAAATTAATTATTTAATAATGAGAATTTACAAAACGTATACAGCGCTATATAAATTGCAAAATAAAGATTCAGAGCGTTTTTTATTTAAGATATAATATGCACACACTTCTACTGATATCGTGTTATTATTTCATCTTAATTACCCATTTTGTTATTCTTAGCATCGAAAGAAGTTACGGATGCCCATATGAATTAGTGTTCCGGACTAATAGATTTTATACGATTTTTTGTTGCTGCTAAAGTTAAGCGACTTGTTCAAAATATAAGCAAAGTAGTTGGGAAAAATAATTATTATGCCTAATACAGATAAATGTGATACAGCCTAACAATGATCAACGCTTAGCAATTTGTGACCAATCTACATAGAGTTAGTTTGATTTTAGAAAGTTGATTTCCGTAGTGTTTTTTCATAGTGTCTAATGAAAACCTACACTGATTGAATCAGTTACAACACAAAGTTTTTGTATAAACTATGCAATGGTATTTTATCACTTTCAATAATACAAAATAAGGCTTTTAATAAAAATTCCCTAATCTTGTGTTAAATATTTAAAAATAAAGTCGATATATGTTTTCATCAAATATATGCCTTCATACCGGTCATTTACCTTAAACTTTAATATAATTGCCTTGACACTCTCGTATAGTTTTCTTAAAACATTAAGCATGAAACACTTTATCCGAAGCATATCGTGCCTAATGTATCGAAACGCCTTCTGAGCGGTAAATTTATGGCTGAGCATTACTCATTAAACTCTTTAAGAGTAGCAACATGCAGGCGTGTTTTATGTTAATGGCGCCTTGAAACAACTTTAAGGAAAGTATGATACTTAAATGCTAAGGGGAAGCTTAGTAAAGAATTTAGTAGTAGAATGTTACGTGATAACAGCAAGTCTTACAGGAGTTAAAATGATTAAATTATTAAGTGGTGTTGCGTGTTATGTTAAAAATGACTTTAAACTATATTATCTTTATTTATATCTAAAAGTTTTTATTTTTCAAATTTGTAATATAAAGACAAAATAAAAATAATAATTGATAATAAAGAAATATCTAAAACCGTGAAATAAAAGGAAGAAATAAAGATAAAAAAATATTCCTTCTTTGATTGAAGGTTATTTATTGTTAGGCATAATCAGGAGTCTATTTTCTTTAATGTAACTTAAATTTTCATTAAGAAATTAATTGAAGTGCAATAACCCTATTTCTTTTACAACATCTCTGTGAAATTGCTTTACAGATTGCACCTCAATTTTGTTCCTGACAAGAAATTTTGTTACCTTAAATGTTAAACGTGGATGTTAATTTTATATTGAGATAGGGAGAGAGAGAAAGAAGGAGTGAGAGAAAAAAAGGAGTGAGATAAAGTAAGAATGAGAGAGAGAGAAAGAAAGAGAAAGTAAGAGGGGGGAGAGAGAGAGAAAGAAAGAAAGAGAAAGTAAGAAGGAGAAGAATAAAGAAAGAAGAGGAGAGAGAGAGTTCAGAAAGGAGATAGAGAGAAAAAAAAAAGAAAGAATAAATAAAAAGTCATTGTAAAACTTTTATTTTGTATTATTTGCTATTTATTTCGTTTTCACACAGGTCATTGCAATATGGTGTTTGGAATTATTCTTATTTCTTGATGACATTTAAGTGGTATTGGTACGTTATGATACAAATTTTATCTTAACGGACACAGTTTGAACTAATTTTTGAGTAATTGATTTTGAATAACCATGGAAGTATAAATACAAAAGTTGAGTGATATTCACTCAGTAGTTTCTCCCTTACAAAGACTTAAACTTAATTTGAATAAACCCAATATTAAAATAGACCTTCATATTACCCACATTGAAATGCCTTAAAGTATAAAAGTAAATAATAAAGTTTCTTTGAGATTTAATGTTCTTTCTTTAAGCTGATACTATCATTTATAACATGTGTTATTCGTATTACAAAAATGTCGATAAAATTTTTGTTATAACCAATATATCACTTATCATGATTGTTTAGTAAACAAACACCTGAACCAAAAGTGCAATTTGAATATAAACGACAAACAAATGATAATAATTATTACAATTCAGTAGATATTCATTAATGTGAAAGATATGAATTTCGACTTCCTCCTCCCCAAATTATTTCTAAATCATGGGGAAAGAAATAAATACAAGAAAAAGACAAACGGATAAGATCGAACACTGGCATTTACTGATGTGATACATTTGCTTACCAATAACAATTTTGAAAGAAAAAAAGAAAGAAAGAAAGAAAGAAAGAAAGAGAGATAAATGAACCCCATATATCAACCGAAAGCTTCGACGATCAAAGGAAGGGAGAAAAGTATGAGAAAATGAAGAAAAAAGAAATACCGATATCGGACATTTGTGATATAGCGCATGCTCCGTATCCGTGGAGATACAAGAAGCACAACAGTGTCACCAGGTCATGTGACCATTGTCCCTCTCTCACCTCCGAGGTGCATGGTTGCAAGATTTAACAAAATAATCGCTCGTTTGGCAGTTTTTAAATTAATTAAAAATTTTAACGAAAGATATTCTTTTATTTATATTTATATATAGCATCTACACATTAGTACTAGATTCTTCTAACGGTTTTAAGAAATGTGATTATTGTGGCTATTTAAAATATACTAATAATGTTTGTACCCAAAGCATAAAAACTGAATTTTAAAAGATGACTTTAAAGAAATGAATTTAAAAGATACAGAGAGTTAAAAAAATAATTATTTGTTTCCAATGTAAACTACACATAATAAATTTTTTATTGATACGCAGAAGAGACATTCACCTTCATACAAATAAGTAGATAAACTTTACGCGAACAAAATATACATAATGCTAATATAGTCAAAGTTTGTATAACGGCTATAGAATCAAATAGTATTTAAGGAAATTACGAATTACATAATCATTTATAAATGTAAATTAGAATAGAATGAAAACTTATTAATTATACTATGAATTAACAATATTCTCTGAAATGATATAACTAGTTTTTGTAAATGTAGGTTATACAGTAAAACTTAAACTTGTTATTTATACTATTAATTAACAATGCTCTTCGGGTAGCCTTCCCCGCCATCCTCGCACAGAAGACTTATTTCTATACATATTTAAAGCATTGTTCTGAAAACTACGATTTGAAATTTACAAATGTCTAAATTTTCAATATAAAATTAAACTCATTATAGAATAAATTATAAATCATTATGACTATATATAATATTGTCATCTAGATGATGTAAGATTGTAAAGATTTAAATCACGATGTTTCGAATGGGGTTGTCACTGTGAATAGTAAAATTTGAGGATGGAATATTCCACAAATGGGATCAACCTAAAAAAGGATCTTAAATATTCCTGGATAGACACTTCCTACCTAAAATGATAACTTACTTTTTCTTCTTGCGGTATAGAGGGCAACTCTGCCAAATTTCATATTCCTGGGTGTATACAAAATATAAAAATTAGTGATGAGTGTATGTCATTTTAATCCCATGCAGAGAATGGGAATTTCAATTAGAAATTCACAAATAGCTTATTTTTCCTTTTTAAGGTATAAAGAACAACCCTGCCAAATTTCATTATCCTGGGTATATGAAAAGTATTTTTAATGCCAAGTAAATTTTATTTTAACCCCGTGAGCAGAACAGATATTTCAGCTAGAAATTTGCAAATATTTTTTTCCCCATATAATGTTTAAAGAACCACTATCTCAAATTTAATCTTCCTGGGTTTACAGGAAGTAGAATAATTTGTGTTAGATTTTCCATTAAATTTTTCGTTAGATTTTTTCGCAGACATACCACATCTTATCGGGAACCGATTTTAAAGACGTTACATGTCAAAGTTTTTCTTATGCAAATGTGATGGTCTTATAAACACTTTTGATAAAACTATCTATTCGAAATCCAAAACCATGAATACATACCATTAATGACGTAGAATTAGTTCTAAAGGACAAATTAGCTTAAAACTACAATTGCATTTGCGACAAAATTTGTATAGGCGTATTTAGATGCTAGAACTCAATTTCTGTAAAGTTATCACCCATAAATGAATCACCACCCACTGAAATTTCCTAGAATGAAAACATATGAGTTAATGGGATCACTTTCAGACGTAGAGTTTCCGTTTAACTGGTTCCGAGCCATTGTCCACTTTCAAATTCAGATAATGCTAACAAATTTTCGTCATTTTTATCGCCACAATTAGATGTGTGACAAATCGGAAACGTAAAGTGCGTCATTACTTTTGCATACATGAATGCGTGCATCCGCTATTCAAATGGAGCTTTGAAGAATGGTTTCGATTTTGCATAGGTAAAGGCAATAGGCTTTAATGTTTTTTAGTAGTTTAGTATTACATTTAGTTAGTAATTCATTGTTTGAACAGGTTGTATGTGGCAATTTTACCTTCAATTTTATTTGAATTTCGATATATAATTCAACAACTTTGAATTTTTACTGAATTTTTCTGTAATTAGGGTTAAAATTAAAAAAAAAATCAGCGTTTAATCATGAATATACCCTAATTCATATTTTAAAAATCTTATGTGCACTTAAACAATTTATTTTTGCAGTACATGCTAGATATCTAGAAACATAAAATTGACTTCTGTTATGTCATTTGTAAGTATTGATACTTTGATTTACTGTAGTTGATTATTAGTAATGTACCAAAAATATTTAAATCTATGCATTTAATAGGCAAGACCACATATTTTATGACAATCACATCTCCCAAACTATATAACCAATGTTTACCATCAAGGTGTCATTTGAAAGGGAATGAACTGTTGATGTGCTAAACCGTGCCAAACTATAAAATATTACTCATTTAATTAGTATATTACGATTTATAAACAAATGAAAAGTTACATCGTGGCGCCATCTGCATATCAAAATTTGAACTTTAGTAAAATGACTGTCAAATTGTGAATTTTATGAATGGGTTGAATACAGCTAAAACGTAGGAAAGGCATGAAACGTTAACGAGTAGGGAGTGGAACCCCCTAATTAGTCTTAATTGTAAACAGGTTACTAAAGCACAAAAAAAAAATAATACGTCGTCAAATGGGAATTGACTAACGCGTGAATAATCAAATTAACGTTAGTATTAATATCAAAACATGTCTTACATTAGATATTTAATTCCAATAATTAGAAGATGTTATAACGTGGTTAATACTTAATTTTAGAAAAACATAATACACCAAGAAGTGTTATAGAGAGAGTGCCAAGAGTGAACTATTATTTCATCTAAATATTTCTCACAAAAAAAATCCTTGTCTTCATTGCGTGCCACAGAATATGTTTTCACAACAGCAAACATATAGTAATTTAGGCGAAGAAGAGATTTAAAAAAAAAAAAAAATTGTAAATTACATATTAAATTGTATTTAAAATGTATATTGTTATTCAAAATTTCGAACGTTATTTGTGGAATTAGCATGTTTGAAAATGTTATTATTAAATTATAAATGTTTCGTAAAAAGTTTTTATCAAATGACGAAACTCTAAGAGTTCGTAGTTATGTGTGTGTGTGTGTGAAAGCTACTTTGAGACTAGAAATACATAATTTTAGCGTTACATATTAAATAAATAACAATATTTATGTAATACGTAAAATAGAGCTCCTTTTTAATACCACACAAATTCATTCTAAATATTGAAAGATTATAATTCAAAATCAGACATCGTTTTAAGTAAGGAAATATAAGAACAAAATAATTTTGTTTCATTGTTTTCAAGGGGATAGCTGTTACAAAATTATTATTAATATTAGGAAAATAATTATGATCAGTCTACGTCTTGGAATCTTACGCCTGGACTTTATTATTAACTCTGACTAACTCTGTTATCTTTATAAAAAGCTACAGTGTAGCTGCAAGAGTTTAAACATTTAACAATTTTGCTCACCTTTATATATTTTTTTTAATCCGTCCGTTAGTTTATGTGCATATGTTTGAACATGCCATCCATTCTCATACTAAAACACCATTTGGTTGAATTATACTTTTATTACTTTAATTTTATAATAGTATACTTCTGATTTTCAATTACTTTTACTTTTTCATAGGGGAAGAAATCTGTCACAGTTTTGGAAGTATTTTTAAGGGGAGGTTACCCTATTTTTTTTAAAAAAAAGTCCTACTATTCTTTATTGAGTTTTAAAGTATACAGATTCTTCTGAAAACATTGAAAAATATTATGTATTTTTAGTTGCATCGAAAATACTAAATTTTATTTTCGAACTTTATATATATTATAATTTTGAAAGAACAACTGCGTATCTGCTCTTTGAACACTTTATTCAGAACCAACCTTCAAAGCACAAAAAACAATAATGTCATAATACATAAACATAATAATTCTTTTTTAAATTTTAAGTCATATAAGTAGAAATATAACAAAAATAAAATTACTGTTTAAAGCACCCCTAATTTCTACTTATGTGTATTGAACTTCATTCCTATGTCTAAGTTTCCGTGCAGTAATGTATTATTATTCTGATGAAATTAATATTTTGAAAAAGGATGTACTCTGTAAGGATATATTGCAAAAAAATATTTTGTTTCTATAAAATTTTCAGTCTAACACTATCATTGTAAGTTATGTTTTATCGTAAATAAAAAAAACAGTTCTAGTTTTGTATTTAAATACCAATGATTTATTTGAATTTTAAGTTATGTTATGATGCACAAACAATTATCCAAAAATAATTCAAATTTGTTTTGTAAATATATTTAAAAAACAATTAAACATTTAATTAATTAATAATAATCAACAGTATGTAGTTATTATTAATATCAATTAATTAAATTAAATTCTTATTTATGCATTAAAGATACTTTGATAGTAAGTAAAATGACACAAGAGTAATTTGCAACTTTAAATTTCACATTAAATCTTAAAAAATTGCCTTTAGATTTATTAGAACCTGCTTCCTACGCATATTTGCTTTTCAAATGTGCTCCACAATTAGCCTTTTTGTGCTATTTATGAATATTAAATTTTGTGCTTATTATTTGTGCTCATTATTTAATGAATATTAAATATTTGAGCAAAAAGAATTTTGTATACCATTCAAAATTATCATTTAAAGGCTGCATTTTTTAAAATTAAAACTTATTTTAAAAACTATTAATTTAAATTATAAAATAAAATTGCTCTTAAACAACTCAGACTGGTTGTCATAGAATTTTTCGTGATCTTCATTTTTTCTAATACACAACTTTTAAATTTATAAAAAATACTTAAATGCAACAATATTTTTCAAATACCTATATACCGTTGAGGTACTGGCTAGTTGAACTGAAGTAATAATTTAATCTAATACAATTTTAAGTTAATTGAGTTTAACAATATAATATTATTATGTATTAAAAAATTAAAGTTGAGATCTATTATTTTTGTGAGCTATGTAATTTAGTTTATTTAAGTTTAATATAGGGAAAAGCGGGTCTAGAAGTAACATTTTATAGGGTAAGGTGGGGTAAAATGGGTAGGAAAAGTGCCAATTTTTCATTAAAGGCTAATTTTGCCCTTTGGTTTCATTAATCCTAATTTACATGTAATACGTTGCATACCATATTGAAATGGATCTTTTAAAATGGTATAATAAATGTGCGATTAATTAAAAAAAATTAATACAATTTCAAAAGTTTAGATCCAAAAATTACTTACAGTGTCAAAAAACCAGAAAAGTTCAAAAATTCAGATCAATATTTGAGTTAAAATTTTATAGAATTCTTTACCACGACAAGTACTTCTAAGAATGAGGATTCTGGTGATATAACAGAGTAAGTTATTCACTTTTTTAAAACTAAACCCTGTTACTTTTAGACCCGGTCTCTCCTACGATATTACTATTTCTTTTAACCCAAGTATTTGAAATCCAAGTATTCAATCCAAGTATTTCAAGTTATTGCAGCCCCCATCTTACATAAAAAGAACTTTACAGTTTTCGTTATCTTGCTGTCTGTTTTATAGGATATTCTGCTCTAATTTGAAAAGTGTAAAAATGAGACAACTCAGTCGCGAAAGAAGAGCAGATATCCCTCTTTATTGCGGAATTAGAAGAACACTTATTTGTTGCGTCCATATATTGAAAGCGATTTCCCTCATTAAAAATATTAAGGGAGTTTAAATGAGCCCCCCTCTTACAGTTTTATAAAAATACTTTGTTAGGAATCGGAAGCAAATAAATATCACCCTTTAGCAGCAATAATTAGTATTTACCCCTTTTAAAAAGACAAAATAACATGTTTCCTTTTCTTTTAACTATCTTCTTTCTTAAATGGTGTAATTAAGCTTCATTTGTAGAACATTGTAGATTTTCTTTTTACTTTTGTGTCTAATACCCCTAAAACTGTTCTTTTCCTGAACTATTAAGATCTTATTATTTAATTTGTTAGAAGGAGAATAGAAAGTCATTCCCTTAAGACATATTGCTTCTCTTAAATATTCACTTTTTTCGTTATAGTTTTCGTTACAAAAGTGATTATTTTGGTTTTGTAAGTTTTTAAAGAAGAGCTAACTACAAAAAAAGAAGTTTCATTGTATACTGTAGTGAGCTATGCACACACCCATTTAAGTTAAACTAATGAAATAATCAGTTGTTCTCAATGTTACACATGGATTTATTTCCATCGTAAACAACAGAGACAAGTGGTGTATGGTCATATTGAATATTTGGTGGCTACTACTTATGATAGTTTGGTTCGATGTTTACTTTGTAGTGTTGATCATATAACTACTGTGGTCGCCGAAACCTTGCCGATCGTTCATTATTTAAAGCGTGCTCTTGCTCTCAGTAGCTTTGTCCTTTATATTAGGGGTCGGTTAATTACATAACAAGCACAACTAACTTTATTGAAGTTTTAAATATAATTAGGTGATAAGAAACGCAGATTTAATATCCGAATATACAAACACATCAATTATTATATTTCAACGACATAGGATTATGAATAGAAAGTAATGTAACTAAGTCATGTAATTTACATATTTCTTATTTCTAAGAAACTATTTCCTACAACGCAACTTATTAGAAATTTGATGCAATGAATGGGTTAATTACTTAGAATTTTGGACAGTAGTTCATATTTATGTTAATTCCAAAATGACATTATTTGCTATACCATTCCACGAAGGTATTAAGATGTTGCCTTTTTTTAAATTTCCATTTTCACAAAAAGTCAGAAATTTATTTATCTTTTTTTATACAATGTCAACATTTCCTGAACTTTAAGCCAATTCTCTCTTATTTTAAGTAGACATGCAGTTGCTAATGCAAATACCTAATTAAGCCCTTCGGAAAATAACAAAAATAAACGCTTACAAATAAAATTTTATCAAAAATGTCGCAATACCTAGAGTATACATACATATTTAAATATTGAAGTGAAAGTAATCCTTACATAATGTTTCTAAAGAGGATGGCAATATACAAATAATATTCATAAATTTAACTAAGACAAGATTTGAACTGTAAATGGAATATAATTACTGAGGTTATTGTTACGTTATTATAAATCCCTAATTTGGATTTTGAAATATTTTTTAATAAATTCAAACAATTTAATATTTATTTTTATGAAGTAAAAATGATCAATTATTCCATCAACTATGACAAAAATCAAAGTAATAAAAAAAAATATTTTTCAATATAATAAACAGAATGATACAAAATAAGTAATTTTCTCATTATGATACATTATTGGCGATTGTTCAGTTTATTAAGCGCCAGAATCGCATTGGGATTGGCGAGAAAAAGAAAGAGCCCTTATTTTCAACTTAAACTTCAAAAGTTGGCGCGGGGCTCAGGTATTTTTGATGCAGCAACCCTCTAAAGTTGCGCGATATTTTTCCACGAGGAATCAGATGGAAAAAGTTGAGTTTGACGCCAAGCTAATGGACGGACCGAATCTCATATGTTTCATGTGACATTTCTTGGAACGTGAGTTTTGCTCAGATGTGGGTAATAACGCTTTTGAGTCATGTCTGAAGAAGAAATGATCACTTACAACAGGGAATTGTTTATTTTAAGAAGATACACAACGTGTTGTACCATACATATCTGCGGAGGATTGGGAGAAATATGAATTGCAATCATCAATGATTCAGTTTTTCATTGTGTGTCTGTTGGAAGTAATCTATATGACTAAATAAGGTAAGTTTATTTGTTTTTAAAAATTTAAGTTATGTATATTTTTTTAAAACTGCGACAGCGTATATGTGGGTTAAAAATAAAAAGTAGTGAAAATAGCAGATTAATATGTTTTAATTATATTGACAACTGTTTTATCGATAATTTTAATACATTTAACATTCAAATTAATTTAATTTATGAACTGAAATCAAATTTATGAATTTTAAAATGACTATGAAGAAATTAATATGAGTAATTACTTTTTTGTTATTTAAGTAAATTAATTCGGAACTTTAGTAATAAGGTACTATAATAAATTTTAAAATTATGAAAAGTATGAAGAATACATTAAAGTATCAAAACTTTTATGGAAATAATTTATATATGAATCAAACTCATCTCTTTTGAAACTTTTGTAACAAAATTATTTATAGTTATTACGAAGATGACCAAAATCTGTAAAATAAATGTTAATATTTTAAAAATATTTATTTTTTAGTCAAATATCATAAATATTTCAAAGTTCCAGACGTTTTATTTTTTTGCATTAAAAATATTTAAATATGTTTAAGCAATATTATGTAAATATTTTGTCAGCAATATTATTAAATACAAGAAATCCAAACAAATTAATGTGTCTTTAATATTTAAAAGTGTAAACAACAATTAATCTTTATTAACAGATAATTTTAAATTAAAAAAAACACTATATATAAAGTTACTAAGAAGCAAAAATAAATAATTAACCATGTATTAAAAAAACATGAGTCATTAAACAAAATTTTAAAATAGTATTTAAAAAAATTTTGATTGTTTTGAAAGTTAACTCTACTCTTAAAGGAATAACAAACATAAATACTGTGAATTTAAAAACACAACTTAAAAATAAAAACTGCTAAAATTCGGTAATAAGCATAAAAATTTAAAGTTTTAATTTGAATCAAATTTTTTTAAACAAATATATGAACAATTTAATATTATTAACCAAAGATAAGTGAATATAGTTATGCCAATTTTTTTAATCTTCTTTCATTTTTACTTTGTGAAAATTATGATTATTCTAGAAATAAAAAATCTAAGGAATAGTTTTATTGAATATTTTTTTCAGCCATAAAAAGGTGCTTGAATTAAAAAGATAATATTTACGACTTCTCAAAATGGAAAGTTTAAATCCGTATTTATGCCTTGATCCCTTAAATTTTTAATTAACCTTTAAACGTATAACGTAATTTAATAGTTCTATAAATGATTTTAAGAATTTTGCGATTTCTTTTGATTATTATTTGAACTACTTGCGTTACTTTTACTTAGCAAGTACAATTTACATTTGAAGTTCAAGAACTGATTTCCACTTTATCTGAGTAAGTTTAGAATGTTTGATTATTTAAAAAAATAATTCTAGGATTTTTTAGAAGTATTTTCTTTAATTCTTATAGCATGAACGTTTCCCAAAAAGTTTAAAAAAATATTTTAAAAGTCATTCATTTAAGATTTTTTTTTAAAGAATTAAAAGTATAATTCGTAAGAGAAAGCAAGCTAATATATTTTTATTTTGCCAGAATACAGGGGTACATTTATTGGTTGTTTAACTATCTTAAATTCATAAAACTGCTGTTTCTTATTAACACATTTTAAAACATATATGAATTGTGAAATGTTTAATAATAAACTTACATCTGTGTTTGTTTGCTAATGATTCGACTTTGATGGGATTCGGTAAATTCATGGTTTTCACTGGTAAAAAGGTTTATATACAAGTTTTTTTAATCTAATATAATTAAAACCTATAAAACTGTTTTCTCAACGTATTTTTCTGATTGACGAAACGGGACTGGTGCACGATAAATCTGATCGGGGTCCAAAGTCCCGACGTCTTTTGAAGGCGTTGGGTGCCAGTTCAGGTGTTTCCTAGTCATCTGACCATGGTTCTAAAATAACGAGGTGCATGTATGAATGTGTGCGTGAATGTGTATGTGTTCTCGGGTCTTTCCTTCGAGATTGACCCCAAACCGTCGCCAATAGCCCACTGTGCAGCTCTAGTGTGACGTTAATTAACAAAACCAAACCAAAAATCTGATTGACGAAAATTTCAAATTTAGCTAATCCTTCGAGATTGACCCCAAACCGTCGCCAATAGCCCACTGTGCAGCTCTAGTGTGACGTTAATTAACAAAACCAAACCAAAAATCTGATTGACGAAAATTTCAAATTTAGCTAGCACTAAGCTTGGCATTTATTGCACTAACTGACAAGCTTTAAATACTAGTTCAGAAGAACGATTTACACTTTTTTTGTGTTAATTTGATAAATAAAATAAAATTAAAACTTATTTCTCTAACTTATAATCCTTTAGAATAAACTTTTCTATGTTGGTCGAAACAGAACTTTGTACTATGAGAGGTAAAAGTGAAGAATAAGAGGACTCTCCGCCAAATAAATTTTCATCAACACTTTTGGCGTGGGAGGCCTAAGGTTTTCATTTCCAAGACCAAGATATCGATGTAACGTAAAAAAGTGGGAGGCGCAACTTGCTCTAGATTAAACTAATGAGAGACACGGAAGAGAAAATTACCTGACGTTATTTTAGCAATGTATTGTAACTTATAACGAAATTATTGCTACATATACTGTACATTCATGTACATTTTTTATCCCACATATTTTTTACTAAAATCCAAGAAAAGTAAAATTTAAAAACAGCTAAAGCCACTATTGTAGGTATTTTTTAATTTACTTAAGATACATACTAATTTGTTTCTCAGGTGCGCCTTTTAAAGTATTTTTTTAAATATATCTCTATATAATATTTATCTAATAAAATAACACAAAAATTCATATAATATTGAAATTGAAATGTATTGCATAAAGAACGGGACTTGCATATGGTACATATTTTAATAGTAATATTGTACATATAAAACTTTTATTTTGGTAGGCAAATTTTTTTTATTTAAAAACGATTAGTTCGCTACAAAAGAAAATAATACTATATATTTTAGTACTAGACATTTTAGCCTAATACTCTATATTTTAAGTCAAAATAATTTATACAGAACTACACAAATATATATTCATTCTTAAAAAGTTATTGTTAAGACTTATAAACTAATAATCTCTTTTTTAAAAGTCTATTTAGCATGACGAATACCAAAAGTAATCTATAGCATAGTCTGACTATAGAATATTGTAAAAACATCACATTTATATATTTTTGTTATCCTTGCACTTTAGAAGGATGTATTTAATGTTGAGTATTATGGCACTTCTACGACCTCCTTGAAAAGATAAAACAAACAATGGAGCTTGTTAATGAACGGTCATTAATATCTCATTAGCATAGTTCACAATAAACACTAACGCTACTTTTCGTACAAATCAATTGAATGTAATGTAACGTAAACGCAATATATAATCCTTTTCATTGTGACTGTATACTTACCATTAATTTAATACAATATTTGAAAACTTGAAATGGTGCGGGGAAATACATTTATAAATATGAAAATGGGACAAGGTAGGGCAAATGGGCTTAAAAAAATTAAGAGTATTAGATTACTTATTATCAAAAATTATCAAAAATTCATTGTTAATAAAATAATAATTATTATTTAAGTTTGAATCAGTTATTTAATTGTGAGTTACTTATTATATTTTCAGTTATTTATTTAATTTTGAATAATTAATGTACTATTAGCTGTCTATTTGTAGTGATTTATTTAATTTAAGTTGTATATCTGCTTTTTAGTTTTTTAATTAATTTTGTAGAATTTATTTTAAATTTTAGAATAATTATGACAATTTAAGATTTTGACATATTTAAAAAAAATATATTCTTCCAAAGTAACTTACATTTTTAAAGGTTAGGGTAATATGCGTTTCCATGGTGGGAAAAAATGAAAGGAATGTTTTAATTCAATCAATAAACTATATACTGTAGAATGAAAAACAACAGCCAATAATACATAAATCTTAAACAAATAAATCCTAAAAAATAATACATAATAACTTTTGAAATCAAGTTTCATATTTATCCTTTTGGAGATAAACATTTTACGATTTTTGTTGTATTAAAGAAAATCGCATGCTTTTTGTTGAAAAGAAAATCGCATGCTTTTTGTTCATTTATATTTTGTGTTGTAATTAAATTTTCTATTATTTTTCCTTATTTATTCTAAGGACAATCTTTATTTAATTTAAATATTCTTGTTTACCTATTGTCTGATAAAATTAAATTGCATTCTTTTTAGTACGAATAAAAGTGCCACCTAATCAATGAAAGTCTTAAAAAGCAACAATAAATTTTATTTAAAAACTAATTATTAGGTGTTTTTTTTAATAAATTATGGCACAGGCTTATTTATTTATATGCTGCGTCACTTTAATTAACCCAGCGCGATGAAAGGGTAAAGTTGAAAGTTGCGAACAAAAATGGAAAAAGCTTTCATCCAAACATCTTCGTTTATACATAGTTGGAAACAGCACCGAGATGGATTTCAGAAATCGAAGATGGCTTCACTGCAGTAGGGTTAAGAACTAGTTTCATAACTTGTACATCTGTTACAACACACATGGCATGGGCCCATTAGCTCAGTTGGTTAGAGCGTCGTGCTAATAACGCGAAGGTCGTGGGTTAGATCCCCCCATGGGCCATGTTTTTGTTTTGCGGCTTACGGATAGTTAAAACACTATATACTGGTAATATTAAATTGACACATTTATGCACCTTTTTTCATAAAGTATTAAACATAGATGTCCAATTTTTTAAGAACATTAGACCAATACTTAGTAGGTTATTGAAATGAGATTTTTATATTGAACAAATCATGTTTTGTTTTAAAATGCATTTTTTAATACGACTTTTTTGTAATTCCAATAACTTTTTCTCAAAAACTACATTAACTATCCTTCTAAAATTTTTACCAGATGTTCATTATACCTATTTGTATTTAAAAAAAAAGGGATATTTTTTCATTGAAACTGGAACCGGTGTGGCAGGTTCGGCAGTTGCCATACCTACTTTAATCTAAATAATGTTTAAAAAAGATTTTAGAAAAATTATTAAATGTTAGATAGTAAAAACGTCAGTTTTTGTTTTTGCCATACCTCTTTCAAATAAGTTCCGCCGCAATTGGATTTTGTTGTTTTTTCAAAAACAATTTTTGTTAGCCCTTTTTTTTGTACCAACTTTATACTAATTAACAGTAATCTTCAAATTAGCTTTTAAAAAAAGTAATAGATTTAACATAAAAATCTCACTTCAGTAGGATATGAAGTATCTGTTTAACGTTATGAAAAGTTTTTGAACATCTACATGCATTAGTTTTGAGTAAAAAGGTACCGAAAATGTATCAATTTAACATTCCTCTATAAGTACCAATTCCTCTAAAAAAACAATTACGCCTTGAATTTTGTTTAACAAATAACCGAATTTCAAGCACGTGTGAGTAAGTCTTACAAATTCTGCGTTTGTAAGTATTTGGGTATGTAAGTATTTAGTAGAATACTTGTGTTTGTAAGTATTTAGTAGAATACTTGTGTTTGTAAGTATTTAGTAGAATACTTGTGTTTGTAAGTATTTAGTAGAATACTTGTGTTTGTAAGTATTTAGTAGAATACTTGTGTTTGTAAGTATTTAGTAGAATACTTGTGTTTGTAAGTATTTAGTAGAATACTTGTGTTTGTAAGTATTTAGTAGAATACTTGTGTTTGTAAGTATTTAGTAGAAAACTTGTGTTTGTAAGTATTTAGTAGAATACTTGTGTTTGTAAGTATTTAGTAGAATACTTGTGTTTGTAAGTATTTAGTAGAATACTTGTGTTTGTAAGTATTTAGTAGAATACTTGTGTTTGTAAGTATTTAGTAGAATACTTGTGTTTGTAAGTATTTAGTAGAATACTTGTGTTTGTAAGTATTTAGTAGAATACTTGTGTTTGTAAGTATTTAGTAGAATACTTGTGTTTGTAAGTATTTAGTAGAATACTTGTGTTTGTAAGTATTTAGTAGAATACTTGTGTTTGTAAGTATTTAGTAGAAAACTTGTGTTTGTAAGTATTTAGTAGAATACAGAGTATCTTTTTATAAGTTTATAGTAAAAACTTGCAATTTAAAAAATTTCGAAATTACACTTATTGTACTATATTTTATATTAATTCAAAATATTTGCTTATATTATTTTAAATATAGGTTCTTTGAAGTAACCCATACCTACGATTTACAACAAAAATGCTCGTTTTACAGCCTGCGAATAATATATTATGAAAAAACTTAATACATTTATAATTTGTTTTATATATTTCTTTATGATGCCTCTGGGGCACTCATTTATTGAGAATTATGAATATTAGTTAACATTTGATTTGACTGTATTCTTTAAAGAAGGTTTTAAGCATAAAAATATAATTCGTGTTATTGAAACATAAATAAAATTTTAAATAAGTCTTACTTACTACACGTTATAAATATAAATAAAAATAATTTTTCACTTAATTAAAAGTAGGATTTATAAAAATTGATTTTGCAATAATGGTATAATATTACGATATAATGTTGAGATATTTCATCTAAAAATATTAAACCATATAATATACTACTGTGTAATATGATCAAATCAAAGTGACTAATTATTTATTGTAGCCCCTACCTGCACGTATAATTTTTTAAATAATTTTATATTTTATAAGGTAAAGAAACATTTAATATTAAGTAATTTTTTTAAAAAAATTACATATTTGTTATTACATTATATAATGTTTTATATATATTTTAAATTTTGGTCATTGTTAATGTTTAGAACTAAGAAATGCGTACAAACAGTTTTAATTTTTTGTTATGTTTGTTAAAATTTGACAAATATTCTACAGAGTGCCTCAAAAACGTAATTAAGCAAGTTAGATTCCTAAATAAATAAAACTATTAAACTATCGATACTTAAATATAAACGTATTGTAAATATAAATCCATAAATAGGATTAAATATTATTATTTTTTATTTAATTTTATTTCGAAAATAATATATATTTTTAACATTTAGAGAAATTAAAAAAAAATTTAGGTAGAAAAATACCCCCCCCCCCCCCCGAACTTAAAAAAAAACAATTTCAATTTCGTATCTAAACTTTAGAATCATGTTGCTTCGTGTCTATTATAATATCTATTATAGGTTGTTAATTTTCAGTTTTATACTTCTACTAGTATCAATTGGGTAAAAAATTACCCAATTGATAAAATCTCCCAAGAAATGAAGATATCAGTGCTATCTTCTTTACTAAAAATCAATCAAAAATGATTGAAAGTGGCAATTATTGGAAAACTTAAAAAGCATAGTGAATAGAACATATAGATCTCATGTTATCGGTCTGTGTTAAAAAAATCGCTCCTAAGATCTAACTGTTATTTTTATGTTATATGTGTTGTCATCATTTTTAAAAAAAAATGAATCAAGTGTGAGTTTTGTAGTAGTACTGGTCGATGAATATCGTGTTATCTCCAAAACGTTTGTATTGACAACATAACATGCATTGTGTTATTTATTTATTGGCGAATCGATTTTTCTCGTGATATAAAAAGAAAAAAAGCAGATCTGGCGATTGATATTTTACCTAACGTAGTGAACAAATAATTCTACATTTTCATATATATAAGCTTTTACTGTGAATGTGTTTGCAGAAGTTTTTATTTATTTCTAAATAAATATAGAAATTTTCAATTATCTTAAACTTAGACCCATTCTAAAATACTTGATGGTAAAAATAACATCATGATTTTTTTATAAAGGTATATTCTGTGTTTAATTGTATGAAACATTTTTATTTTATGAGTTTCTATAAAGCTTTTTAATGGTATTTAAAATATATCAGAAATGCAATTGCTAATTTTTGTTTACTTAAACATTTTTTTTTATATATTTTTAAAAGTTTATCCAATAAATCCCCCCAAAAAATTAATTTTTTTTTAATATTTTTTATTAAACATGAACAATTAAAAAAATGCACAGTAAAAAGTTCAATAATTCTAAAATTAAAGTAGTTCAAATGAATTGACTAAAACAAATCACATTTAATTGTAACATCACATGGTAAAGTACAATTTATTAGTTTAAAAGTATTTTGATATAACATATTTTCGAATTTTAGATTTAAGTCGTTTTTAATGCCTTTGCGTTCGTACGCCTAAAGTACAATTCCAAAATCTCAACTATTTCGATCGTTAAGACCGCGATGGATTACGCGTATTTCTACGAACTCTATGGTCCCTGCTTTAAATACAGCTTGGCGCTCTGCACCGAGACCTTATTAGTGACCTTAGTAATGAATAATATCTATATCTTTAAAAACTATGTAAATTATATCAGTAAAAACTATTTCCTGAAACTTGATGGTAAAAATAACATTATGATTATTTTTATAAGGGTGTATTCTGTATTTTATTGGATCAAAACTTTTTATATTATGAGTTTATATTACTTGAACAATAGTAACTTGAAACAATAGTAATCAGAAATCGACAGTCGTGGATACGATTTCGAAGTAAGTGTAATATAAAATACTTTATTAGTTATTTTAACCGACTGACATTCAAGACCCTGATTTCACGTTGTTACTTCCAGTTTTTCAAATAATGCACTCAATTTTATAATTATAACAATTCTCCTTTTTAAATTAATTTTGAACTGTAATCGTTCGAAATTTGACTTAATGCTACTTTTTAAAATTATAATAGATTAAAAAAAAGCATCTACAGAAGAAAAAAATGTCAATTCTCAAATAGTGAAATCTCGTGGTGGAAAAGTCTATGGTCTAAAATAATAAAATATATTTTAAAATGATATTACAGTTGGAATTAATAAATTAAAATGAGTTTGGAGATGAAAAACAAAGCTTTGTAACAGGGATGAATGGGAGTTTGGGAATTTAAGATAAGGCAGTTATAGTTTACTTTTACAATTTTTTTAATTACTGGAGAGGTGATTTATCATCTCCTTGAAAGTTGTTAATGCGGTTTTAATTATCAAAATATTGGGTTTCCTACACAATCAACAGCAATCGCTTATAAAAGAAAGGAGTAAAGTATAATTATGCCACAATAATGAGCTAGATCCCACATAATTATTGATCGTAAATATAATTTCAGCTTGAGTAGTATATTTTACTTATTAGTGTGATAAATTCTATTAATAGCGCTAAATTTGATAAAACCACCAACGAAAAGTACCTATTATAATCTATGGAATTTTAATGTGATCGATAAAGTACTGCGTATAAAACGATTTATCTCTTGTTATCTCAACATAAATTCATAAAATATGGGCATATGGTTGTATAAAAATATATGATAATTTATAAGATCCATAATTTATAAATTGGGTGGATTGGCTGCTAAGTGATACATTTACCCAATATTTAAATAGAAACTAACACTATTTTTCCTTACTAGGCAGCTAAGTCTGTCATTTTGTCAAGTGGTGTTTGTTATAGCTTAATAGGTTGCTCAATAATGAATTGAATGTTATTCTACTAATAGAGAGGGGTACAATAAATATTCTCCTTTAACCCACTAAACCTCAAGACATTTTTTCAATTGTAAAGTTGTTTTAAAGTTTGGAAATAATTTCTATATGCATGTTTTTTTAATATATTAAAAAATATCGTAATAGATGTTATGGAGATAGCTTTCCAGTCATTCCTTGACCAAAATTACATGAGGAGAGCACAAGCAAAATCACACATGTCAGCCAGATCGCAGCAGAAAACAGCAAATAGATAGATGTATGCATTTGCAAAAACCTACGTTTTTTAAGTTTTAATATTAAGATTTTTTTTGTTGCTAAAATAGATAGAGGCCATCCTTTTTATATGATTCAATAATTATCTAATTTTTCATTTGATTTCTTTTACATGTTCGGTTTTGCATGAGCTCTCCCCACACCTGATTTTGAATAATTGTAAATCATTACCATAATACGGAACATACAAAACGTAGTGTTTATAGAAGTAGAGCACTCGTGCTCGGCACATTACTACCTCGCCGAACCTGTCCCATTAATAATTTAACGCATTCATTTAAATTACCCATGCTCATTTAATATGCACAAATATCTATCCCATCTCCACTTACGGGACATTCCTTTGACCTAAAACCCCATTACTCTAGTACAAGTAAAGGGGACTGCATTGTATTAATCATTCCTAAAAAAGAAACACGCTTTTTGTCACGTTGAAGGGTGAACAAGACAGTGACGTGACTCAAGGAACGTAATCTTAGCATGTTTCGGGATCCTCAGCCTTCTGTCACGCAATATCCCTGCTTAGGATTCTAGTCGGATAGATGAGGAAAGTGACTGTGGGCCGCTTGTCTTTAATTAGTTCTGAAAGGGGACAAAACGGAAGGGCCGATGCTCAACTCTTTTTAAAGTGAATCTAACGTGAAAGAATGGGGGATAAGGTGTTTTTCAAGCTTTTGTGTGGTGTGTTTTGTGTGGTTAAAAGTTTGGAGATGACCGTGAAGTTTGTAGTGTTGACTGGATTAAAATTTTGTAGTTTAAATTGTGTGTTTGCGTAAAACAAATTTAAAATTTTTTATACTAAGTGAATAATAAAGGAAACTGGTGTATAATTTTTTTTGTATAATTTTCATTACTTTAAAGTAGTTTTGTTTCTAACTATAACAATATGTTGTCAGCTTGAAAATATATTTCATACTGGAATAAATACGCATTCTTTCGACGGGGTTGATAAAGAAGACACACAACAGAATAGAAATAAGGCCAAACCGGTATATTTACATAAAAAATTTATAATGATAATTAGATTAGCATAAATTTTTGTTGTAAATAATATAAGCAACTATGTTGTTATATACTGAGTATATATGTTCAACTGAGTATATAATGAGTGTATATGTTCAACTGAGTATATAATGAGTGTATATTTTCAACTGAGTATATAATGAATATATAAGTTTATAATAATGAGTGATCTAAGACTATAATACTAAGTATATATGGGTATATAAGTTTATAATACTGAGTATATAATGGGTACATAAGTTTATAATACTTACTGAGTATATTAGTTTATAATCTGAGTATATAATGGGTATATAAATTCAACTGTGTGTATAACGAGTATTTAAGTTCAACTGAGTATATAATGAGTACAAAGTTTATAATACTAAGTATATAAGTTCAATGTTACTGTATATAATAACTCAAATGGTCTATGGATAAATGTCTTAGGAGATTGATAAACAATGTTGTCCATAATAAGGTAAAAAACGGAATAAGGTTTTCAAAATAGGCGGCAGTAATATTTAAAAGAATGTACTTATAATATATGGATGTAAAATAATATAGTTTCCCAATTAAGGTTTTGGATTGTAGGTTATGGTTTGATATTAAAAACAATTGATTATTATTACAAGCTGGTAAAATAAATGTTGTCAATACTTTTCACATTCGTAGTAAGTTTTATGATATAAAGATATATCACCGTCTTTTCAAATGCACATGTTTTAAGATATTCGGTATTTCAGTATATTAAAATGCGTTAAATGTAATTTGTTTATTATTATTTCTCATTATTAGGTTTTCAAACAACACACATGCCTTTTTGTACTGCCTCTTCTCTTCAATGAAAAGATGCACGTAACAGAAGAAATACCGAAATCAGTCAGAAATACTTACAAGAAAGGGTGAGTGTTTGCTGATACATTAAAAAAAATAACAGTAATTGATATTATGTGTGGAACTATGTGTTATGGAATGTTTAAAGATATATTTTTATTGATTTAATTGTTACAAATTATACTTAAGGCATACATTAATTTCAATTGATTTTATATAATTCTTGTATAAAGATGACTTTATGGATGAAAAACTTATGAGCCATTGTTATCTAAAGCTTTAGAAAACGTAAATAACTTTGTATCATATATATATTTTTTATTTTTATTTAAATTGGTGTCAATATTTTAATCTAAAATTTTAAGAAAATAGCCACAAAATCCTTAATTTAACAAACTTTTTTGATAATACAGGATTCTTAAGTTTTAAAAAATAAAATAAAATGCTTTTAATTTGAAATTTAGTAGGTACGTTGTTCATTTTAGTAAGTTTGCAATAATGCTTATAGGCGGAACGAGAGCATATTTACATTGAGGTAAGTGCGAAAAAGAGGAACTATATAAATTTTATTTCTAAACTTGGCCTAAAGTAATTTGAAGCGCCTTTTGGGTGCAAATATGAAATAGCGAGTAACATCTCCCTCTATATATATATTGAAAAAATACCTTTGTGCACATTAGAAATAACGAGTAAACTTTAGGTGGGTATAATTAAACTTATTGATTTCAAACAAACAAACCGATTTAAATTGAAATGTATCAGTACTATTATTTCATTAAAATGAATGTTAATACTTATTACATGATTTATATGCATCTATTTTTTAAGGTTAGTTTCTTACAGAGCACTTCTCATTTCTAAATTGTAGTGTAGGAATTTGAAAGATTATTTTCATATAATTTCTTTTTTTTGTGGCTTAAATTTTTAAATAAAATACTATTGCAAAGCAATACGATTAACTAATTATTTACCCTTTGAAAGGTTAAAAAATATGGAAATCGTAAAGTTGTTTTCAAGATAGTTTAGTTTATAATTTAAAAACATTTACTTTATTTATTTATATTTATTTTTATTTATTTTAATTTACTTTATTTATTTTAATTTACTTTATTTATTTTAATTTACTTTATTTATTTTAATTTACTTTATTTATTTTAATTTACTTTATTTATTTATATTTATTTATATTTATTTTTATTTATTTTAATAGCTTTAAAAAGTATAAAAAAAACTTTAAATTTGAAAAATAATATAAATTTATATTATTTTTGATCATTTTAAAGTTATGTGAATTTCTTGAAGAACTGGAGGTGTGAAAGCTATAGATGTCCAAACCGCTTTGACGGTTAATATATCATTAATAAGCATTTTATCAAAAGTATTGTCTATAAAAATAACTAAATAATATTTAATTTTACATTTGTACAACTGCAGTGTACAAGGTGTTTTAAACTTTATTATTTTTTAAAAGTTATTATTACCTTTATTTAAACAAAATTACCTCAAAAAATTCCATTTAATTCTTTAAAACATAACCACTACAAAACACTAAAATTTACACCCACATCCCTATTACTAATTACTCTCATTCTTATTATTGAAAAGGTCGTGGGCAAGAAAACAATTCAAAGTTAATGTGTCAATTAGGATAATCACCTAACCAACACACACATTACATTGGGGGCATTTTTCACATTTGGGTGTGGTCCAAACTACCTGGTGAGATAGTTTTAGGAAGATGAACAGGATTCCC
The DNA here is from genome assembly GCA_963932185.1 of Troglohyphantes excavatus. NCBI lineage: Eukaryota > Metazoa > Arthropoda > Arachnida > Araneae > Linyphiidae > Troglohyphantes > Troglohyphantes excavatus. The sequence continues at coordinate 51,735,849 of OZ010676.1, read as the reverse complement.
CATTCATTTGCATGCGTATCTTGTCCCACACACCTGACAGCGGTTCCCTTTGTCTTTATGAAAATTTCCTTTGTTTTGATGAAGGATATGGAATGCTAAATACTAATTCCTTTTATTAGAAGTATACTTTTTTTTAATGTTGGTCACATAGTAGTTTAAAATATTAGAGGTTACGTTGGGAATGTCATTAACAATGCCGTTCAGTTGATTGTGTTGATGGTATGTCGAATGTAAATTACTCGAGGGATTTTGGTAATTACCTTAAAAGTTTATTTTTTTTCTGCGTAATATTTCAATTCAATTTCAATTATAAAATGTAAATTATTCTGTTTTACAAAATAAACTTATCAAGTTAGTGATAAATAGTGTTAAAAAAGTCCAAATGTCACGTTCCAAAATAAATTTTAATTGAGTTTTTTATTAAATGTATTCCATAGTGTTATTAGTCTTAAAATACGTTTAATTAAATATTTATATTTAATGTATTAAAAAATATCAATTAAAAATTTTACTTAGTGAATTGTAATTAACAGCTTGAAGTTTTCTTTTTTAGCAAACACGTGTATATGAAATTTCTTTGCTTGAATATCATACTTTTAACAAATTCAGCTTGTTAATCATAAAGTATCAAAAAAGTTCTCAAAACGAAGTTAATTAACTACATTGGAAACGATATGAAATTTAGCTGTTTTGTACTTGTTAATATTTTTTTAACACATAACTACTCAAATTAGGAAATACAATTATAGAAATTAACCCATAAAATCTGATTTGTCTAATACTGATATTATACCAAATACCACGCACATTATATTTAAAAAAGGTTTTTTAAAGACTTAAATTTATCAGCTGTGTTAAAATGGATATTTGGCAGAAAGCTTCAAACTTTTTTTTAAAAAATTTATCAATAATTGATTGTAACAATTGTGGTTTATTTTTCGAATATTTTGTCCAATAAATTAGATGAGTTTAATATAACACATCTAATATAAAACATACAATACATAAACATAATAAGAGTTATATATTAAAAATATGATTTTGAGTTTTTAGTTAATTTAAAAATAGACAATCCATAAATTTGAATTATGGATTTGCGTTTGTATTTCAATTAGAACAGAAATGTATTTCTAAAATTAAATATACATATTTCACAAACTTTCGAAATTCAACCGAAACGTTTCAATAACTCTAATGGAAGCGGATAATTTGTCTTATAACTAGCTAAAAATTATTGAAGAATGCATTTTTTAGAGAAAAATTTATCATAAAAGAAATATAATAAAAAATTTACACTATATCAATTATATACTAAATAATTTAAAACCATATATATTTTTACCAATCGGTTCTTTTGCAATACCATATCAGGAAATAAACTATATACAGTTTGAAAGTCAGTAGTCAGTGTTAACAAAGCCAATTCATACGAAAATAACCTTTAAAAAGGAAAAAAATATATAATAAAAGTAAAAAACTAAGCTTTACAGTAAGAAAGTCTTTGTACACTTTGCTAAAAATATTATAATTAACATAAAACAATATATACCCAATATTGAATAACAAAAATTCAGAAAAAACTCAAAAAAAGCCCGAAATACAAAATGAATAAATACTTTTATCTACAATAAAGCAATTTGAATTCTTAGCACTCTAAAAATCTATTAGTAGATATTTAAATAAAAACCGCTGATTTGATTAAGTCATTTGAAAGTCAAACAATTGATCGAAATAGATATCTAAACAAAAACACATATCACTTATTTCACATATTTCACAAACTTTTAATAAAACATCGATATGTTAATAACTGAAATGGATATTAGCATATCAGTATTGGTAATTATGTTTATTCGCAATATTTAAACTATTTTATTACTTAGACACGTAAACTAAGTTTTAACCAATTCCGAGTTCATGTTAAATCGAAATTGGGTCGGCGTCCTAGTTCAAAAACAAACATACCGATGAAATGTATAGTTTCATGGTAATCGATTATATCGCTTTATTGTGTTATCCTCTCGTTAAGAGTACCATTAAGAGTATATTTTATGTTTTCACATATTGGATAAGTAGAAATTTCTAAAACATGGGTATACAATGGCGTGAACAATTTGGTTCAAATTGTCTGCATAACTTGTCACCAGTGTTATTGATTTGTAGCTCATAAGAGCCAATATATTTGTTGTTTTTAAAACTTTGATATGTCAAGTAAAGTATTTTATAAATGTATATGAAACTTTTGGTGTTTATGAACTTCTCAAATGGCCATTAAATTGGAGCAAGGTAAAAAATAAATCGAATTTGATCAATATCTTTTTAAAGTCATTTATGTTTGCTAATTTTTTTTTCAACAAATACAATATTTACGCTGTTTTCAGTACTTAAATACACATAATCCATTAAGAAGTTTTATTATATATTACTTCAAACGTATATGTGAAAGCTACAAGTGGTTTTACCAATTCGTACCCTTTTACATAGTTTTCTATTTAATGTATAAATTGGATTTCAAGATGATTCATCCGATAGATTTTGACTATAAATTCAGTTTTTTTTTATATTTCAATTAAGTTATAATCTAGAATGCTTTTTTGGAAAAGCAATGTCCAATCTAATCGTAAACTTTACAAAATGAACATTGAGAATAAAAAATTTGCCAGCAACTATTTTTTTTCAGTGTCTTGTATCTAAACAAAAAATGTTGGTTCCTTGTCATACTTGCTTTTTAAAAAGTTAAATACATCATTTACTATTTAAAGCTTATTTAAATTATATTAGTCACACATCTAATGGATAAATGTGCTAAAAAGGATTCCACAAAAAACGCAATTGTGCTATTAAGACAAACTTTATTGAATTTTCTGTTCTTTTTATAGTTTCAGTTTTGAATGTGCAAATTATCAGGGATAAATAAGCATTTTTTTATTATTTTCGAAATATTCTAACGTTTATATGTATAAATATCCAGATTGTTACAGGTAGGCCGCTACTGGTTCAAATGTTCCCACGTTGGTCGTATTAGGAAATTTTGGAAAGTAGGATCTTACATGTTCTCGTTAGATAACCATGATTAAAAATTACCAAGTAGTTTTCGAATGTCTTTTGTAGGAGTTCTTAGGATAGACTCTGAACTGTCGTCAAAATCTCATTGTGTAGCTTTAGTGCAACGTTAATTAAAAATAACGAGAAAATGTCAGGTCAGAACGTCATAAGACTAAACAATATTTAATTAATCGGTTACGATTTGAAATTTGTTTCTAATGAAGATATTAACGTGATCTTTTCGTTGATTTTATATATAAACAAACGGTTTAAAAATATTTCTGGAATATTATAAAATTAATAAGATAATATAAGTTTTCCCTCTAGGTTCCACAGAACACTATACATCTAAAAAAAACTTCCTCAAACCATAAACTTTAACGTTTGAGCGTACAACGTCCTTTCAAAAGGACGTTTTGTACTGCCGGCAGGACTCAACATTACGATCGTATAGGGGTTTCTCCTTTCTCCTGGGAGGACGGAATTATCTGAACAGGAAAATTAAAAAAAATCTGAGTTGTCGCAAAATAAAAGATTGTAAGATTTTTAAAATACAAAAGTGCTTCCGGAAGTCCTTCTGGTAGTCTTTCCGTCTGTACGTTGTAAGAGTAAACACATTTAAAACTCTATGCGCTATTTACAGTTAAATAAAAGATACGCGTGAGAAAAAAAAACATTTTTCAAATTGCGTTTTCAACACGATTTACTTATAAAAACTCGCAATCGATGTAACCGATGCGACGGCGTCGAAACAAAACATAAAGTATTAGTTCCCCAATAAAAGTCGTTTTGAAGTGAATTTCCTCGATAAACAATATTGATTTTAACGTCCCATTACTCGTTTCTCGGCTTGCAACATCGATCTGGACTTTGCAAAAGCACCCAGTCCTTGTGGTCCCAGCGCGTAAAGCAACCTGGCAGGTTTCCAGGTCTACTGTTCACACTCGTCACTGCTTCTCACCATAAAATGTTAAGAGCCGGCAAAGTAATTGCGGAGATGATTGAAAAACGGAATTCCTTTGTCCTGTATGGGGATATAAGTTGAGGAAGGTGCTGGGAAATAGTGTAGCGTTAGTAAGGCTTCTTTAGCAACAAGGAAAGTCTTTTGTTAAAGAAAGTCCTTTTAGAGTTTATATCCACATTTCTATTTTTATTATACAATAGATCTTCCTTTTAGCAATTCTCCCGATATAGAGACCTTTTTCCTATAACGACCTCTTCTCTATAACGACCTGTTCACTATAACGACCTGTTCGCTATAACGACTTCTTTGTTATAACTTCCTCTTTGTTATAACGACCTCTTTCTTGTAATCACCTTCAACGACCTTCGCTATAACTACATCTTCGTTATAATAACCTCTTTCTTATAACGACTTTTTTTCTTATAATGACCTCTCCGTTATAACGACCTATTTATTATAACGACTAAGACAAAGTATATCAATCGGGTGATGAGTTGGTATTTTTTAACTTTTTACAATGACTTGTCGTTATAGCGACTAATTTGTACTGGTCCATTGAGTGGTCATTGTTTCAAAAACCTATTGTTTTGTAAAACTATAAAGATTTCTAAACACAATAATATTTTGTTTGTAGAAAAGAGTTTAACCAAAAACCAAAGAGTTTAAAATTATTTTAGATGTTGAATACTAATGACACTTATATAAGAGGGAAAATTTAAATATGTTCATATAAAAAAAAATACCAATTTGGAATTTGCTGTACTATTCGCAAATTATTATACATAATTATATATATCAATTTTATATATATTTATTTTCGATCACTAATAATTATGATATATTGTTATTAAATATATTTATTACTTGTATTTCAGCATTTTATCGTTTGTATCGCAGACCTTTTCAAAAAATCGTAAATGAATATAGAGAAATAATCTCATAATGCTTATAATGGTTTTAGTTTCTAAAACAAATGTTTTAAAATTAAAACTTATATTTGTCAAAAAATATAATAAATACTAGTATTTAATATGCTTATTTCAATTCAACTGTTTAGAACATGTTGATTGAATTAATTAAGAATTTACCAAGTAAGTTATACCAAGAAAATAAATCTCTTATAAAAGCCACAGGAAATATAAATCACATTAAAAAAGGATATGTTATCTATATAAAAAATATATTGTGAGTACATATCGATTGCACAGTAAATACTTGAGTGCAATATTTGATAATTTGAATATTACTTAAGATATCTGGATATGGGGCGTACATTTTTTAAAACAAATATTCTAAAAACTATGATACGCAATCAAACATCATTTTAGTCATCAAGGTTCATGCATAATATAATAATAAATTCATTAAAAAAATTATAAATTCAAAAGCTTTCCTAATTTATTTTTTAATATTTTACCTTCGGCTTATATCCCGAATTACTAATATTAAAGTAAAATTTTTCGTGTAGTGATATTTTGGTATTTCTGTGCTGAAAAAAAATCCGGTTTCGTTCCCTTTCTTATCTTAGAATGATTAAATACAGAAATTGGAGAAATATTCTGTAAATAATTTAAAACCTGAATTTTTTCATCCTTGTAAAATATTATTTGGGTTGGGCCTGGAAGAGTTTGGCTTTTTGTATACGTCATTGTTTACACGACGGGTGTCATTGCTTAGTACTACGAACAATACACAGAAAGAATAGCAACAAGGAATTAATGGTAATGCAATGCTAGGAAAGGATGGGTGCGGTGCAATTGCTTAATACCTTACCCTCAATAATAATAGCACCGCACCCCTCTTTCTTAGTATTGTTTGACTAAAGTTTCCGTTTTCTATTGCATAGTACAGGTCAAAAGTAACAGAAAAGTGATTCAAAAGTAACAGACAAATTATTCAAAAGTAACAGAAAAGTGATTCAAAAGTAACAGACAAATTATTCAAAAGTAACAGAAAAGTGATTCAAAAGTAACAGACAAATTATTCAAAAGTAACAGAAAAGTGATTCAAAAGTAACAGAAAAGTGATTCAAAAGTAACAGAAAAATTATTCAAAAGTAACAGAAAAATAAAACTTCAATAATTCGAAAAGCATAGACACTGGAACGATGCAGTTTGAGGATTTTTTTTAACAGCGAAAAACACTTATAGTTACAATTTCCATTTTAATTGTGTTTATCTCTGTTAACTACTTGTGACTTATAATAGTTACAAAATTTACACTTATAAGTAAAATTTTATCGGAAAGATAACAGGATTCATCTTCTGAGAATGTTTAAGTTCGGTAAAAAAAATTAAATGTTGGCGGTATAGCAACAGGAAGCAGATCTGAGACAAATACAGCGCTACTTGTCGGTAACATATGTAAAAATTTTAGCATTATTTTTTCTGGTATAAAAAAAATCCCATGTATTTCTGTGCATTTCTGTGAAAGCCGCATCGTGCTAATGTCTATACTTTTTAAATTATTATTAATTTTTCCCTTTTGGATCACTCTTTACAATAAAAAAGATCTGGAGTTGTATAATCGTGGGAGAAAGAATTTGTTTTAAAACAGCGATTAATTACTATACTAATGTGGATTTATTAATTCTAACTTTACATATTATTATGCTAAATTGTTAATGAATAAATTAAAATATACGGATAAAAATTATTTTTACACATTTCTTGTTATCAGTATTAAAACAAACTTTAAATTAATAATAAAAAAATATATATTTTGTAGTTTTGAGAAACATGAGCAAAGTGTATGGAAACCTGCAAGATGTGTATCAAATGTAGGAAAAAAATATCAGCGCATAAAATACGTACGGAATTTCCTTCCTGACTTTATATAGTGTGTATTGTGTGTATTATATAGTGTGTATTATACAGTGTGTATTGCTACATTTATTGAAGGCGGGAAAAGATATCGCTAATTTCAACTTCCTAAACATTAATTTAAATACATGATTCGATAACATTAAATCACTTTTCAGTTTGCTTGCGCAAGCAATTTTTCCGCATAATTAGACTTTTGACAATAATAGGCATATTGTGGTAACACACAAAAACTTTTCATAAAAAAACTAAGCTACTTACCTTTCATAGTATAGGATATATGGGGGGAAATAAAAGCGATATTTTTATCAAAATTATTTGAAATATAAAATTACTCGCCTTTAGGAGAGTTATAATCACCAATATTCTAACAAATTTTGAAAATAGCTTTTTTCCACATAAAATTTTAAACTTTATATTATCATTCTTCTTTGTATGTATCAATTTAAAAACCGGCGTGGATAAAAAAAAATCATGTTTTTTCTCATGAATTAACAAAACATGCAGTAATCCCATGAAACATCTTATTTTATATTAAATATCCATCTGTCACTTACTTTTCACTCAATTACATGAAAAGACGTATTAAACTTATTAGAAATTGGGTTAAATTCTTAATGAATAATCTAATGTGTAATTTTTTTCCTCCTCTAAATTATGGTGTTTTTTTTACCGTCCCAGACCCAAGACCTAATTTCAATGGCGTGTTTGATGACCATTTCGCTAGGAATCCTCATCAGCAGTGCGTGTGCATTATGATTAAAATTTATTTGCTGTCGCTTGTGGAAATAAGACGAGCAGACAAAGGGTGTGTTTTATGACTTTCTCACCACTTTCGCATTAGAGACATCGGTTAATAATAACGCTTGTTTTACGTGCAGAGCGGAAACCTTGGAGACACCAAATGTAAGAATCCGTTAAGTTTGTTTATTTGTACTTGGAGCCGCATTGATCCGTATGTGGAAAGACTTTTATCGAACATTTTGAGATTAAAGATTGATATAGAATTTCCAATAAATTTTGGATGTGGAGGTAAATTATATTCCTGATGCAGAGTGGTGAGGATAGTATTAAGTTATCCGTTAAGATAGTTTTGTCAGTTTAGTTCCATCACGCCATTAGATGTTTAGACGTGTATATAACTATTATGAATAAAACTAGATGCAGTCTCGCTTGTTTTGGGCTCCCATCTAAAAAAAAAAAAAACTTTAAATAAAACTGAAGTTTTTTTTTTTAATAAAAACATATATTTCTGAACTTTTTAAATTTTAGCAATTTATCCGCAAAAAAAATTCAGCTAGGTTGCTTTTTAGCAGCAAAGAGAAATTAAAAATTGTGAAAGTCTTTATTAATGTTGTAATATAAAATAATATTTAAGATAACGTAACGAAAAAAATATTTGGAAATTCATGCGATCGATGATAATGATAGCAATTTATAATAATAATATTCATTTCCTAGTCGTCTATAATTAAATAAGTATAAGTTTCATCATTGGTAATTCGTGAGATGATATGAACAAATATACCATTTAAATATGTAGAATTGTAAAGTTTTCTAAATCCTTATGAAAAATATGTGCAAAAAAATATATTTAATAAATGAGTTAGGAAGACCGAAGTTCTAAAGCATCGATTTTTATGCAGTTACTGGACATGAGTTAAAGAAGCCTTATAAGTAAAAATATAAAAAAATCGCAAACTCACAGCTTTATAATCATTACACTTTGTGTTATCTTTAAGTTTTTTTTTGTTTAACTAAAATTATTAAAACTGGTTAAATTTCATCTAATGGTTTACTTTAGTTACGAGAGCATATTATTTAACAACAAAAATCAAAAGAGGAACCACAACAGTATGTTGTTATAATTATAGACTTGCGGTTATACGCCTTAAGTAGCAAGTCCGTATTCTCGACCATGACGATCGTTTTGGCCGCGAGGGATAACGCGTCTTCCTACAGACCACTTGGTCCCAGATTCAAATATAGCTGAACATAGGCATTAGTGAACCGGACGTGTTTATTTTATATTACCATACAATGATTAAGAAACATCAAAATAAAAATTAAAGCAAAGTCGATGAATATAACAAAACACAGTAAATTCCAATAAAAACAAAAATAAATATTAAGTGCGAGTAACAATCGAGAGCAGAAGTTTCCTCACCTTCAGTGCTGCTAAGATATTGAGTAAATATGAAATCGGTAACCTATTTCGTTTTTGAGATATGAAGTGGTGACTGATTGAAACATCAGTCAACTTTTAGATTTAATAGCTATGGCTTCCAAACTTATCATTATAGACTTGCAGTGGTACGCCTGAAGTAGTAATTTCAAAATCTCAGCAAATAATGAGCGTTTAGGCCACGAGGAATTGCGCGTTTTGCTACAGACCACTTGGTCCCAGGTTGAAATCTAACTCGGCGCACAGCTCCGGCAAGGTATTTACTATATTAGTTATGAATTTCAAATCTCTAATTAACGTTGATTTTGAGATAGAGCCATAACAAAAGCTTTTCAAATGAATTTTTTATGGGATTTGTAGTCTAGGAACGGAACCCCAAAAATGATCACCAACATTATAAATTAATTAAAATTTTAAAAATTTCAACCCAGAAATAATATTTAAATAATTCAAATTTAAATCCTAACAAATGTTATATACAAATTTATAAATTATATACTAATGTCACACTCAGATCAAGCATATACTGTAATCCCCTAAATAAAAAATATTCCGTTATCTAAAAAAATCACTTTCATTCTTTGCAAAAATATTCCTAAATAATAAAGAAAAAATCCATATAAAAAACATCCTTTCTTATTCTATTTTCCAGCTACTTAAGGAACATTTCTATACAATGTCCATCCATTCCCAAAGATCAAGTTACTATCCAAGATCCCATGAATTGTCTCTGACCTACATTTCTAAGTAAGAGTAACGTGGGTCGTTGAAAAATTCATGGGACAAATGTTATCTTGCACGACAGCCCGGTGTCACCCAGAAAATCGATGCATAGTTTTGGGTGAGTTGACACCTTAAGATCGATTTCCGAAACTAAGTCGTCGCATAAGAAAGTTTGCACGTCGTTTTGTCTACTATGCGACTTAGGAGACTAAAGAAAAGGGATCTTCAAGATACAGATTGATAAACTTACGGCTACACAATGTCACTAGATAAGACCATATTGTTCAATTGGCATGTTCCTCTTATGACTTGGGTTTTAAAATTACTGTATTAGCAAATGGTTATTAGTTTATGAGAAAATACTAGACAGGAATTAGATGATTACATATACTGCCGTCCTAAGCTTAAAATTCGATTAGTATACAAAAACTAATGACTTTTGGCCAGCAGCATTTTAATAATTTAACTTATTTTGAGGTATGTCTTATTTATTTAGTGATTTTCTACTATTTTTAAATGAGATACGGCCTCCTTGCTTAACTTGCTTAAGACTAATTTCAGGTAGCTCACAAACATTAATATATATATATATATATATATATATATATATATATATATATATATATATATATATATATATATATATATATATATATATAAATTTTATTATATGAATATAATTTAATAAAAAGCTCGTTCGTTCCTAAGATGTGATGCAATAATAAAACAATCACTAATAAATATGCATGTGAAATCTGCAATTTTATTGCAGAACATTGAAAATACCAATATACCTATAATAAAATAAGGCATTACCTGTTCTTAAATTACAATTCAAAACTATAAATCACATTATCGAAAAATCCAAATAAATTATATAAAAACTGCCGTAAGTAACAATCATGCTCTAATGAAAAACATCGACAAATGGTACGAATGAACGATAAACTTTTTAAAAGTTTTCTTCAATAAATTTTTTGTTATAAATTATCAAAACAAACTTAATGTTCGTGAATTTAATCATACAAAAAAATTACAGGAAATTGATTTTAATATTATTCGGAAGTTTACTATTAAATCACGAATTTCATTAAAGTCTCGAGCATTAATTTTTGGCAAATATAGTAAAATTTTTAACGCAGTACTGAAACCTCCTTTTTAATTTAATATTTAAATTAAACTTCAAAGAAAATATCTTATTCTGAAGTGGAATAATGCAATTGTGCCATATTACAAATCATAAAAAGTAAATCAGCAAATTGAATCGCAGCAGAGCATTTGGTAAGATCATTGTAATAATAATTAATTTCAAACCTTTGATGTGTCCTTATTTCCATTTCTATCTTATTTTATACGTAAGTTCTTTGTTATTAAAATAAAAACTCGTCATATAGAACATTGCGCTAAGAATATAAAATAAAAAATATAATAAAATATAAAAATATATAAAAAGCATATAACTAAATATAATATAAAGCAAAAATACACAGTTAAAAATATATGCAATCTGAATATATTTCGAGAGAGACCATTTCCCTTCATCACTAGAAATAAGAAACAGCCTGTGTGCAAGATAGAATGAAAATAAGTCCAGAAATGAAAGTGTTGTCGAAGAATAATTAAATTACTTAAATTGGTTAGAGTTAACTATTGTATGCCAGAAAAACGAGAAAAGTTGGAACAGCAAAAGTCTCGTTAACTACAGAATCAATATTGCTAAAGATATGATTCTTATTGTTATTATTGATAATTATTAAATAGTCAACTTTTAGTGAAAGTTAAATTGTTAAATAAGCATGCAAAGTTTAAAGTTTATATGAAGCCGACATTGGGAAATGGATAAAAAATAAATTATGTTATAAGATTAGACAAAACAACAACGCAGACAACTATTTTATGCAAAAAGTAAATAAACTTTAAAGAACTAACTTTAATTATATTAATCAACGTGGAGTTTCACGTCGCGAGAATAATCATTAAATTTATATATTCCATATATAAAACCTATGCAAAACCATTACTACTTGAATTTTTTTTTAATGTATAATTTAGAAACTCCGATAAAGGTCAGCATAATATCTTATTCCCTTGTAATTCACCTCAAAACTGACCACTGACCAAATATTTAATATCTATCCTACTAATACTTATGAATGAATTTCACTCAACCTTACAACCACACGTAAACCAATTTCCAAGTTTATCAATCAAAAAAAGAATTCCTGTGACCCAGTTATAGGCTGAGTCGACACTGACCTAAATGCTACTCTTTCCATATCCCATAGAACAGCACGCCACTGATTTTATGCATATTTTTAATGGAGATTCTTTCCGTCACGTATTGTATTTAGCTTATTGCTCCCTCTCAAACTCAAGCAATTAGTTGAAATGAACTTGCGCCACTTGGTGAGGCTTGGCAGCGAAAGTTTGTGATCCAATGAAAGCGGACCATGTTTTTTAAACTAACCAATCACATAAGTAATTTTTTGTGTTGTATTTTTTTAACCAATATAAAGGGGCCTTATTTTTTCAAGAATTCAATTGTCCAAATGCAAAAAGCACAATACGCACAAAACGATTTTAGTTGTAAATGGTAAAAATGTGTCAGTAAATGGCGAAAAATTGTCAAAACTTAAATATTGTTAATACAATATTTTATTTTTTTAGAAAGAATTTCTTTTACTAAAATGTGCAAGTTCTTAGATTACTGAATAATTTATAATATAGTTTTTAATTTTCGCGTAACTTGTTTTACAACTGGAATAAGGATTTAACTGGTTTTACAACTGGATGCGTTGCTATCTTGTTTTTCTTTAAGAAGCAAAAGCCTATATATCCACATTTCAACCAATCACGTTCTCTGACGCTCACGTTTACTGGATGTAACTACTTTTACATCTGTATAAAGCTTGATTAGAGAGTATGTAGCTACTTTTTATTTTGAGTTACTCCTTTTTTGAATTTTTATTATTAAATAACCGATTTTGCGTCTTTATTATATTTCAATTTGAATTCAATGTTATAGGCTAATTATTGATTAACAAAATCTAAGTTTTTGAATTTCTTGGTGTATCTGCTTTGAATCTGGGCAACTGAATTGGGACTTGGTGTATATTATGTCTCGAAAAGCTCTATTACTTTTTAAATTACACCTTTAAAAATTATAATATAGTTTTTTTTAGAAAGCAGAGTTATTATTTACTTAAATGAATGTTTAAAATTAAAACTCATACCTTGTGAAGTTTTACTCCAGCAATATTAACAATTATTGACGCACATACTTATAAATATCCATATAGACTCATTAGTATTCATTTTATATATTATATAAATCGCATAATGTCTAGTCTGTTATAGTCGTAATATAAATCCCCCAAAAGTGGTACGGCATTGTAGGAGAAAGCTAAGAATTCAACTTGTTTTCTTACTAAAAAACTTGTCTAAAAGTTGAAAATACTAGTCGATTCTTTTTTCTTTATAACTTTACGGCAAAAAAAAATCGAGTTGGTAAACTCATATCTACACAGCTATTAGGAAAAATGTTTTTGAAAGTTTTTATTTAAACTTGTGTATTTTAAAAAACGAAAACGACAAGATGTAAGAAAATGGAAGTTGGGTAAAAATATACAGCGTAGCATACAAACTTTTCTTCAAAATCGTGTGAACCTTCTTTTTTAGAAAGTCATATCCTTAGGACTTTTACAATATATTTTTAAAAAAATGAAACCAATATATTTTTTCTATTCTAATGAAAGCGACAAATAATCCCTATAATTACACGACTTGTTGTAAAGATACTTAAAATGTTAAAGTCGTATTGTTATCATTAAAACTAATTGATCGATTTGTCAAAGTTCTAGTAATTTTTTGGTAAATTTATCGATTCATATATTTGTAAAGAAACTTATACGGAAACTTATATATGGAATTTTGTATATTTAAGAATAAAATCTTTATATGCATACATCATACCAACTCTATATAACCTTAAAAAAATTGTGCTGCGCAGCATTACGGTAATTTTTACTACCTATTTTCATAATCTACAGTTAAATTTTTTTTATTTGCGGGGGAGGGGGGGGGGGGGCGGGGGGGTTGAGAGAGGATATTGTTTTCGAACAACAACTTTTAACTTCAATTGCTCGGTTTTATCTCTAAAACTACTGTTTAGATTCTTTTCATATTCAGTATTTATATATGTTTTACGAGGCTTTCAAAGATTGATTTCACAAAACAGCGAGAGACACGTATTCTCTAGTAGAAAAGGTTAGTCTTAGAATGTATTTCGTTTTGATGTGTTTTTGGCATATGATATACAACACACACCTGTAACGAGCCTCTTTAGTAGCAATCTTTCCAGCAAGAAAAATCAGCATAAAACTTTTATCAAAAATGTTAAATTGCAGGTTTTATAAAAGAGTTTGGAACAAAAACTGCAGTTTTTTTTAAAAGTTTTTAATTATCCTGCATAAAACCTTAACAAAGTCGTCATTTTCCTTTCGAATATTTTCAATGCTTCAAATTGAAGGATTTTTTTGAAGATATTTTTAAAGTTGTAATAGCCTTTAGGAAGGAACTAGCAACATTTGAGATCGTTTTATTGCTTGATTGAGATCGCTAGCTTTATTTTGAGATCGTAAAAAAATGCAGTTTTACAATTTGGATGCTAGTTTTATGCTGAATTTTTATGCGGGGTTGATTTGCTACTGAGTCTAAACAAGTAAAACTGTGGAATATGCTGACTTGTTTGAACTTAAGAGAGGCGAAAAAGAGATATCGATCGAAATCCTATCCACCGCATTTTACTATTTGAAAGTAAAACATCGTTAACATTGAAACAATGAATAATAGGATTTCATTGATTTAGGAGAACCTATAATTTACATATTATGTACCTTATTTGTGTAAGTGATTAAATATTGTTTGTAGGATAAGCATTTTCAATGACTTTGTTCATTTTACTGATCAAACTTCATTGTGTACAACGAACACTGTGGTTTGTTTAAACTGGCGGTGAATTCGCGTGCCAAAACTTTTCATATTATTCTGAGACCCAATTATTTATTTTGGGGGAATACTTAATACGAATAAAGTGGGTATGATAAGTATGAAGTTTTAAAGTCGACTTAATTTTTAATTTAATTATTTTCAGTTATTTTACATATACAGGGTGGTCACAAATTGGTGGGTGATGGACATTGTTTGGTTGGCTGTTTAACAACACATATAGACCATTATTTTTGCAATACTTTAACTTTTCGTATCTACTAAAAATAAGAGACTTTTTAAGGTGTACATATGCACTAGGAAATGCGGTAATCAACCAATAATTACAAAATAAATTTTTCAATCTATAATGTTCCCTTCTATATAATGTTCATTTTGCCTTCTATAATGTTCATTTTCTTTCAGGTGATACCAAAATTGTATAAATATTCCGAAAACTTTATTATTTATAAAGTGTTATTCTAGGGGACTGCTTGCAAACGGAATATGTTTTGTAAACTTTCAACTTAATTTCTGAAGAATTGTATTTTACCATATGTCGCTTCATTCCAAATATGATAACTCAAGTTTCATTAAACTTTTGAATAAAATTATTTTTCCATTCAACTTTATATTAGTTGTGGGATGTTAAAAATTATTTTTTGTAGAATTTTAAAATTGGAAATTTAAAAAATTCGGATTTTTTTTTTGGACTTCCGAGGTAAAAAATTATTTTTAAAAATATTTTACATATTACAAACTTTTTGGAGATCCACAACTTTAAGAATGATACTATAAGTAATTTCCAACAAAAATTCTTCTTCTATATCAATTACAACATATGTAATCATGTTTGAAAAAATATGCTAATTAGTTAATAAAATGCTAATTACCTTATTAGCATTTAACTTTATTCAGAATATTTTTTACAAATCATTACAAAAAAACATACATAAAAAAACTAGATTTTTAAAACTATAATTTGAAAAAAATTTAAGTGTTACATATACCTAAGAATATAAGGTGAAGTATTTGGGCAAAAAAAAAATGTATTATGCAAATGAAGCTAAATATGCTGCATTGTATGCAGCATATTTAGCTTCATTTGCATAATACATTTACAAACAATGAGTATCGCACAGCAATTTTTGATCACCCTGTTTAACTGTAGAGTTAAGAAATAATTTTGTTATGTAAAAAATGACTATAAATTAAAGTAGTATTTTTGTAGAAAAGTTTGTAATGGACGAATATCGTTATGAGATCTAATTATCTATATAAACATAACAGAATAATAACTTTTGAAGTTAATCGATGATTATATACACAAGAGGATAATAGCACTTTGAAATATTAACTTGAGCCAAATAGGAATTCGTGAGCTTTTTTAAGTTAATTTGATTCTTAATTCTAAATATTTTTTTCATCAATTACTTTTTACCCACTACTAATTATAAATTTAATAATTCGATATTGCCCATGAAAATATTTTTTATGGACATTATTACATCAAAAACTTTAATTTTATTATATGAAATTCAAATAAAAGCAATCTATCATTTATTCAATTAAAAATTATTTTTTAAATATTACTAATGTAGACCAATTTCTACTTTTATAAAAATACAGTCATGTAAAAAAAATGCTGAGTAAAATGCTACAAAGCTATTTTGCAAATGTTACGCATGTAAATGTGTTACTTATATCGTATTTATATACTTAAGAATATATATTAAGAACATTGTTTCTAATTTAACTATTGTTTTAATAACTTTTATTTTTAAAATGTTAAAGATACAATGCCAAACTAAAAATCTTTCAACATTTTCAATTTTACAGAATCGCATAAAGTCCAGTTATTTGAAGTAAATAAAAAATACTAACGCATTATAGAATGAATATACTAATTTCCCACCAGTTCAGACCAGTGCCAAACAAAAAAAAATTCCATGTAACTATTGAACTCCCATTCGACTGTAAAATGAAATTTATCTAAATTTTAAAATCCTTTAAGTAGCATTGATTGAAGGGAACATGATCATATACTCTTAATTTTAAATATTTTTATGAAAATGGTAGGTAACTTTTACGCGATCGGTAACTGATGCATTCATCTTAAATATTTTTTATTATAGCAGTAAATATATAAATTTAAATGAGATGAAGTCTTACAATTATATAAGTTTATAGTTTCACTAAACTGTCTCTATAAAACAACTAACTATATATACTAAAAATGCTTTGAACTCTTTTTATGAATTTTCCTAGAAACAATTCTATTACAATGAAATTGCACAGCCAGCTCAACATATAAGAGATCGTAAAATTAAGTTTGGTAGAGTGATTCAAGCAAATTACCTGACATTCGTTTTATGTTCTACTGAATTTGACTACAAATTAGCTCTTAACTTAATTGCCGTATAAAATTCGTTTGGAAGAAACGCTTATTTTTAATGGCTTTATAGATTTTATTTGAAAACAACGGTATTTTTGAAGGTAGTTTTGGCAACTGAGTAAGGTGATTAAACGACATGTGACAAAGTATTATCAGCTTGATAAGTTTATGATATCGTATTTTGTAAATGTCAAAATTATTTACGATTATTACTAAAAGTCACTGTTCTTAGAAAGACATTTAATATTATACGAATGGAAGTTTGTTTCAATGAAAGTTGAAAAGTATTTTAAAACCCAATGCATAATAAAAGGATACTAAAGATAAGCATTTGTAAACTTTGCAATTTAAATAAATTTATTGATTGATAAAACATTACATATTGATATGAAATTTTAAAAGTTATTTTTAAATATAATTCAGTTAAAGTTTGCATTGGCACCGATAAGCATTTAATTTTTATATATATTCGTGGTTACTTGTTACGAGTATTTTTTAATTTAAAACTAGCTTTTAATTTTAAATAAATTAAATTTGGTAAATTCAAAAATTTCAGAATTATTTCATATATCTATATAACTTATTAGGTTTTTTTGTAAGACAAGTGAATTAATCCTTAATATCATTGCCTATTTTTGTATTTTTATACTATACATTCATTTTCACTTTAAATTATTCATACAATAATTTCAATTGTCGACAAAATTATTTAAATTTAATTCAAAATGTTTTTGTCACTAAATGTTAAACATATTATAAATTTTAAATATATAATATATCTCATCATGCATATTTCTTTCTCTATTATACTAAATTAACAATAAGTGCAAAGCTTATTTAATATGCAATTAAGACATTCAGTTTTTACCTTATTTTTAGGTGTCCACTTAAATTATGTATATCATCAGTATGACTATATCGCATTTTATTTATTTAAACGTTGAAAGTTATAAATTTCAATTAATCTGAACTTAAAATGACAAATTAACTACAAATAATCTTACATTAAAACTTCAAATTTTTTTAATATTTTATTACGTTCCTTTAGAAAAAATATTATTAGAAATCATGATAACAATCAAGACTTTTTTAAAGTTATCTACAACTCAGTATTTAAATTTAATAAATCTATAATGCTTTAAAAACGCAACTTAATTCAATATAAGAATGTGATTTAAGACAGTGACAATTAGAGACATATTCGAAAAAATGAATATTTAGTTTTAGATGTAAAATATTTTTACAAATTGTGTGAATATATTTGGAAATTAAAAAATATATATTTAATTTTATCTTAGTACTTTAGCAAAAAATATAATAAGAAGATTTCGAAAGGAACTAAATATACAAATACTATTTTTATTTTCTTTGGGAATATAAATTTAAGATATTTAAAATACAA
Organism: Troglohyphantes excavatus; assembly: GCA_963932185.1. NCBI lineage: Eukaryota > Metazoa > Arthropoda > Arachnida > Araneae > Linyphiidae > Troglohyphantes > Troglohyphantes excavatus. The sequence goes on along the minus strand of OZ010676.1, from coordinate 51,717,327 downwards.
ATTATATAAAAACAAAAAGAAACATTTAAATTTATTGAAGAAGTGTGAAACCATTTCAGACTATAAAAATATTTTTATCATATTATTCTAATGATTTTATTCAAAGTTGTCTTTCAACTCTTTATATGTAGGTTTAAAAAGACCATGAATAAGCATGGAAAGATCACAGACGGTTTTAAATTAACCATGAATTATAAGTATATAAAATAAACTGTGTTAAAAAACTAATAAATATTTTTCGTAAATAATATTTAAATTTATTCTTATTAGATTATTTTAACATTATGCGCAATTCTCTAGTTTATTATGATACGAACAATTCCACTTTTTTTAAAAAACTTATTTTTATGTGACTACTTAAATTTTTTTATGTTCTACAAGGGTAATAATTAATAATTTTAATAGGCGTTAAACACTTCGTCTAGTTGCAACATAAAATATTTATACTTTCCAAGCCATTCTATAATAAGCATATTTAGTATGCTAAACTGCTGATTTTATGATATGTACTTAAGTATTTTTACGAATGTTGAGCAATGTTTGCTTCTTTATATAGCAACTGTTTCCGAAGAACCTAGTACTAGGATTTATTGAAATTTCCTGCTACATATATTTTGCGTGACAGCTGAAACGAGTGCTTTATTTGTTCTTTGACTGTTCGAACTATTTTTATATTCAACAGCAAAAAAATCATCTGTGCTCGTAATATTAAAAGGGGATTTGTATTTTCCACAGAAATCTTGGTAACTAATACTACGAGTTTGATGAGTCTATAAAAAATACTAGTTTTCTATTGATGAAGGTTCTAAGTTCAATTGTTTTGAATATAGTAATTAGAAGATGAGTTGTAGTTATTAAAATGATTTCCTTGTGTATTTTCCTATGTATCAAGTTTTGTTCGCTCTGATTTCAGCATATCTGTTGAACAGGTCTTACTTGATAAGATTAAAATAGCAGTTCATAAGATGGTTTACACTTTATTTTGTAAGAATTTGTCAAAAAAAACATTTACTGTTAATAAAAGGTTATCCTCCTCCGTACTTTTATTTTCTCATTTTTATACCTTTAGTAAAGATTGTATCAGTACTAAAAACCGCTTCTTAATCTGGTGTAAAGTGTCAGTAGAGCTCACTGAGCTAAATACAAACTGGAGAGTAGACTGAGCGTGCGATTTCACCCCATTGGCTCAAAAGTACAAGGTGATAAAAAAAAACAGTTTCGGGAAAATGTGCACTTTTAAAATAACTGATAGGAGGAAATTTATGTTTACAAATATGTCATTTATATTCAATAGTGCTAATGCAGCGAATAACATTAGAACGCAATGGTCTGAAAGCCAACGTGGAGCCACGATAAAGTCTTATTTCTTCTCTCCAGTTCTTATTTAGCTTATAATAGTCTTTAGCGCACGTGGTTTGAAGCCTTATGCTTATGGGGCGGGATCGAAACACGTTGGTATCCAATTCTCCAATATTAAATAAAATACACTATTAAGTAATAATAATTAATAATTAGTATGACTAAATATCCTATTGTCGTAAGTTTGCCAAATTTCAAGTCGATATCACTTTCACGATGACGATACACGCACAACAAAAAAGCGAGTTAAATATAAGCTTTGTAAAATAATGTAAGTAAAAAAAGTGTGTTTATGACATTGCATTTTACATTATGTTTGTTAGAAACCGATTGGCTTTGACGGTAAATGGCTTTAAAACGGTTTTGAATTCTTTTGATAGGATATAGGGTACCAATGCGTATAAAATCTTTAAATAAAGCAGAGCACATACAAAGCGTAGATGTAGCCCCCCTGGAGTCAGACAAAACAGAACAGCTTACGCATTTATCCTAATTTTGGCAAGATTTTTGTTACTTTAACCCTCTGACGGTGCTGAACGACTTTAATCGATAATGACTTTCCAGTTTTTCTAGCAATACACATAAACTTTAAATTCATAAAATAATTCAATGTTGAATATTTTCTTAAACTAAAGCGTTGGAACGTTTCTTGAAAGCTATATCTAATAAAATAATAAACATTAAGTATATATGTAATATACATGTATTGTAAATATAAAGTAAACTACTTTACTGAGAAAACAACTTAACAATTTTGTCCTTTTTCTAACCGCTCAGATGGTTAAACTACTGAATTTAAAGTTTGCTTAATTAAAAATGAGCTGCACATGGGTATCAGGATTTTATTAAGATTTATATGCATTTGAGACCATATTAAAAAATTATTTTCGACACCTGAAATACACCATCTCCCCTATAATGCCTAGCAACATAATTTTATGTCCAATCTCTGGTGACCCACTTTTAGTTAAAACAACGATCTCTACTTCTGTTCATCGCTAAGTACAATCGATTGACCTTCGTTCCCTCACATCTCTTTGTGGGAGTCCAGTCAACGGACATTCACCGACCAATTGCCCATCATTTATTCCGTACTTTCCCTGTCACAATGCTGTTCCACTTGGCAAACGCCAATGACGGAGGTCGCAGGGGGAAGTGCCAGCTTCCATGTCCTTGTGCCCGTTTGTCCCTGATTGCCTGGAGTTGAGTAACTAATACTGATAGTAGTGAACTAAAAAGTAAGTTAAAAAGTTTGGGATTTGAGCTGGTACTCAATGGACTGGTGTTTCGTTATCTGTTTTATTAGCAAACACCTAGTATTTTTAAACTGAATATGCCCATGGGTTTATTTGGTCCCTTTGTTAAAAAAAATTATGTTGGATTTTTTTTTTGTATAACATGGCCAACTATTCCCCCAAAGTGTTTTAACATGCTGAAGTCACTTTTATTTCTGAAAATTCTTTCATATACTTATTGTGGTGTATCAAAATAAACTTAGCCTTTTACAGTTTGCATGGAAGATTACAGCTCGACCATTGCAACACCTTAAATACCGAAAAACTGTCAGAACTTAACTATTATTTATACAATAATTTTTTTTGTGAGAATAAAGTTTCCATTAAAGTGTGTAAGTTCTCAGATTACTGAATAATTTATAATCTAAATTTTAGTTTTCATATATAACTTGTTTTGAAACTGAAATAAAGGTGTAACTGATTTTGTGAAATCTGTGGGTGACAATATTTTTTTTTCCAAGCATCAAAACCCGCTATATCCACATTCCAAACAATCAGAAACCACGTTCGCTGACAATCACGTTCACATTTGCTGGATATACCTACTTTTACATCTGCATAAATCGTGGTAGTGTACTTTTGATTCTGAGTAACTTCTTTTTTAATATTTTATTAATAAATTAATTTAAAAAAATATTATTAACGGGTTTTGCTTCTTTATTATATTTTAAAATTGAATGGTAAATTTATAAAATACCTATTGGTATCAAATCCATACTTTTCGAATTCTTGAATATAACTGTTTTTGAATTTGTAATATTCATAAACGAGACAAGTTGTTAATAAAAAGTGTTAATTAAACTATTAGTCTTGAAAGCTATTATTTGGATGTGTAAGTATTATTATTTTATCATTCATGCAAAAAATATTCATATCCCAATGGTTAGGTATGTTGAATAAATATCTAAAATACAGTAAAAGATTTCTTTTTCTTAAAATATTAAAATGCGCATTTATTAATAAAGAATATTTTACAACTATTATACTCAAATAGAATGTTAATTATAAAGGAAAGTTTGTGATCTACCTTTTATCACTGCAACCAACACCTCGTTTGGTTAAAGTAAATAATAAGGGGGCATTCCACCAAGACGACCAAATTTATGTCACCAATATAACTTCAGTTCAAATTGACAACCATGCGCAATACTTGCGTAATATGTTTTACATACTTACGCAAATAGTTGCGTAAGATATTTTACAAGCATGCGGAAATTTGAATACAAATCGTAATTTCGTTAGTCTTCCAATCGCCATTTTGTTATTACTTATTACTTCGTATATTCAGTAATAGTTTCATATAAGTTATAAACCATCGCCAAAATGACGTCAGGTAAGTTTTCATTCCGTGTCTCTCATTGGTTTAATCTACAGCAAGTAGCTCTACCCACTTGTTTACGTGACATCGATATTGGTGTTGGAAATGGAAACCGACCTTCCACGCCTTATTCTTAACTTTTACCCTGCCTTTCTGCTAAGAAGCAAACAGTATAAATATAAAGATACTACGAGATACGTATACAATAGGATGCCGGAAGGGGATCCGGTGAGTGTTTCTTGCTGGTTCGAATATATGTATTATGATTTGCGATAAGGAGTCGTATATTATTGAATTGATATATTATTGAATGCTATAGACACTCTCTGTAAGTATCAGCAGATCAACGGCGTCCAACTAAGAATGTCATTTATTCCAGTTATCAAAAAAGAGAAATATCAAGTGGTTGGAATATAATGCATCAAAAAATCGTTTAATACATTATTTTAAACATATGTACTTTCATTTGAAATAAAAAGTTGATATAAAGACGTATTATTCTGATTTTAAAAATAAAATAGAGTGCTTAGATTCAACAAATAAATACATTCAAAAATATTTTGGGTTGTTTAACCCACTGGCGGACACACATGTGAATCATACCATTTATCCATTTTGCATTTATTGCATTATTTTTAATTTAAAAGCACAGTCTTTAAAAATAATTAAAACAATTGTATGGATTATTTAAACAATGAAGCAATATAATGAACGTTTCCTCATTAAAAACCCAATTTTTCTATTGCAACACTGAACTTGAATGTCATAGGGTAAAGGTAATTATTTATGAATAACCTAACTCCATAAAGCAATCTAGCGCAATCTCAATTTACATATCATTTATACAAATACGAGCGAAAAGGCCAAATAGCATATCATCAGTATTTGTTGAAAGTCAGCCCCTTAAGTACTTAGTAATGACTTAGTAATTACTTTCACAAACCAATCATGGAATAACGCCAAATTATCATAATATCAGAAAACAAACAAATATTTCCATTTATCTTGAAATGTCTCTATAGGTTTTGCCTCGTGAATATAGAATATCATTTATTTGCTTAAATTTTGAATGTAATTGCTTATTTGACTTTTAAATGAACGTCTTAATGTTTCCATAGTTGAGTCATAATTGCATATTTGAAGATATTCGTTTCTTATTCTTATTTGTACAAGATAGGAAATAAATTATATTAAGTTTATTAAGTTAAGATATATTGATTTTCTTTTAAATATGAGGCAACGTTTTCTGTGTGTTGAAGTCTACCAAGAGATGATACATTATATTTTAAACTTGTCAAATTGATTCGAAATTAAAAAAAAAAATCAAAATTGATTAAATTGTCTTATGGCAAAACCCCGAGTAGCCAGATAAATTTTCAAATCTTATCGTTATTTTAAAATTGTGTCATACTTTTCTTTTTTTTTAATGAATTACAATTTTTCTGAATTGATTTACTATTTATAGTAACTAATAATTATTACAATTAATAATTATTTGGTTATAATGAATTATAACGAGTTATAACCAAATGCGTTATAACCAAATTAGTTATAATGGGTCATAAAGGTCATAATGTTTCGGTTTTGATTGTCATAAAATTTCATTGAATATAATTTCTTATGACAAAAAGTTGAGTGACCACATAATTTTTATAAAGCTATATACTGTAAAAACAAAATTTATATTGCATTTATATTGCATTTATTTTTTAAAAATCATTTTTTAAACTATTTAGTAAAATAGTGAATACTATTTTACTATAATAAAATTTGATTTTAGACAATAGTTTTATGTCAAAGGGTAAATAAACTAAATGTTATAATATTTGTGTCTAAATATATAGAACTCTTTCTGTTTATTAAATTATTTTAGGACGATTAATTGTTATTTGGTGTATTAATAATTTGGATTTGACTGTAATATGATCAATTTTATCAACTTTACTGTATCAATATATTGTTACTTATTAAGATGAATGCATTCTCGGTGACTTCCTTGTATATTATTTATACATAGTAAAATTGTAAAACAGACAACAACATAAAATATTGTTTTTCAAATTTCTAAGAAATATGTACTTTTACATACTCCGACTATCTTTAATCACATAGCTAAATATTTCTAAAGTTTTACACATTACTATAAACTTACTATCGATATACATCACTATAAATATACTTAACTATCTTTATTAACAAAAATAAGCCGTAATAAAGGTAGGTGGATCCTGTTGGTAGTTTGAATACACTCAAATAAGAACTAAGAGCAAAAACTGAAGAATGGATATGCATTAAAAGGTGGGTAAAATATTTAACAACTTTAGACTAAAGTTAAAATTTTCTATTTATTGTTTAAAGTTAAACTTGTTAATTTCCTCTTTGTGGTTTTGTACTGTTTAAAAGTTATCAGCATATTTATTTACTTAAAAATATATAGTAATAATAATGATAATAATTAGTTTTGCTTTGAACTTTCGTCGCATTTTTATAGTAGTTTTTTCATCGTATTTCTAAATATTCATCAAAATTAAACACTAATACTTTGAAATGCTTGTTACAAATAGCTGAATATGGTATATTCTTAATTTTAGAAAGTAAATAATCTGAAACCGTTTATTAAAGTTATTCAATAGGAATGAAACTATATAATAATATTTCACTTTTCAATAGAAAAAATAAAATTTTATACATTATAATTCTACATTCTTAATACTTAAATATTAATATAAAACATGCAGAATATTTAAAATATTAGCAGATTTATTACAATTTAATACTAAAATTTACAATTCATAACACAAAAATCATTTAATGTTGTAAATATTTATTTTTTATATGAAAAGTAATAATTTGATAACATGTTTAATGTTTTAAATTAAAAACGTAAAGTTAAAATGTTTAGAAAAGTATATAAAATAATAATTATTTAAAATATTTACCGCCATACATATTCAATATATTCTTTTCAAGAAATTAATTGCAACCATATTTGCGTATAAAAAATGCATCATTTAATAAAAAAGTAATGCTAATCCAAATATTTCAAGAATGTGATGTGTTATATCGATAAGCACTTTATACATTTAATATGTAATTTCGATATACTTATATGACTTGTGTTTATTATTTAGATAACATTGTGAAGATTTTCATGGATCTCATCTTATATACAAAGCGATAAAAAGAAGGCACTATACGACCAAGAAATAATGTGACAAAGAATATAATTGCAATCAATTACATTCTATTCAGGAGGAAATACTTTGCATTCATTTATAATTAATCGATGATTGATTAATCAGCCTGTTAATTCACCCTTTGATTGATCTTCGACTTTACCAAATGGGAACTTTGAAACTATTTGTGAATGAAAGCGTGGAAGATGTTCAAATAAAAATGAAGAAATGGCAGTTTCCTACGATGATTTTGGGTGCTATTTGAAGATTTCTTACGTGTGTTTTCGTGACAGAATATAATTGTTACCAACTTTTCATTCATAGCGAAAAGATGAACAAACTTCAAATAATCGAGATCTTCTCATGTGAAAATGAATACATTTTCAATTTACTAAGAAGAACCCTTTGGATCACTTGAGAAAGGTAGTATTTTTTATTTGTATTTTGAATAAAATTCGTTGAATTGTAGGTGGATATAAGTACAAGTTTTAAAAAATTATTTACATGTGTAAATATATATATATATATTTGTTTAAATTTAAATATGAAATAATGGATAAGCCACGTTGTATATGTATGGAAATCATGGCTTTTCCTAAAAGAATAGAAAGAAATAAAAAATCTTAGAAATAAAAATTTCAATTATGAAGGGAAGAAGTCTTAAAAGTAATAGTAAAAAGTGTTTGGCGAGAGATGCCTTATAAAAATTCAAAAGTAATACTTTTGTGATAAATATAGGATTATTTACTAATACTTCATAATTTCTTAACTCATTTAAAATAAAGTTACAATTTAAATTTTACTTTACTTGAAAGTGGATTGTGAAATTTTTATTTATCATTTGTGACAATTTTTATGTATTTTTTATTTTTGAAAAAAACTTTATATTTCATATATTTGTAAATATTTTTATTATATTTTTATAAAATCTACTGAGCAACGGCATTTATAAAAAAAATATTTTACGTATTTCTTGTTTTTGATGAAAAATATAATACGAATATATAAGGAAAACATAAGCAAAAACAAAGTCAGATCGCAAATCGCAGAAAAAACGAAAAAAACGTTTGGTATATGTATGTAATTGTATGAACTTCTATTTTTTAAGCTTTAAAATAAAAGGAATATTTTTAGAAATATTAAAAAAAAATACGAAAATGGAAGAGATCATTTTTTTATAAAATAAAATTCTTACATTTCTTTTTTATATATTTTTTTAAATATTTGGATTTCCATGAGCTCTTTTTAAATTTAGCGAAACTTTTGACAAATTTAGTTATCGTTTTAAGATTTGTCTATCTATTCCCTATTTAGATAAATATTCATGCAAGTGCTACACAAATGATTTTCAAAACGAAGAATTATTTTTTCTACTCAAAATCAATCATTTTACAAATAATTCTAAATATATAAATCCTTGCATCAACGCTTATAAAGTATAACAATCATTCAAATCAACCCCATTTTAAAAATGACCCCCTCTTAAGGGCCTTGTTAACATCACTTGTGCCTTTCTCTATTTTTATTATTGATTAAACCTGTTTATCCATATCAAATGACATAAAAAATCAATGAATAGCCTTCTAATGAAAGCGAATTGATTGGCCAGCTTATTCATCTGGCTTGCAACGCTTTACCACGTGATTTTGGAACGCACGTGGATCGAATTCTTAAGATCAATACGAATCTTTATAGAACAGAAACGAGAAATTTATTGCTTGCGTTTCGGAAGTGACAGTCGAGAAATGTGTTTGGGAAAAATAATAGTATTTCTTTGAAGGGTATGGAGTGAAACTTTTGGTTTAAATGGGGTGTTTCAAATTTACTTGAAAGTTAGAACTTTGGTTTATGTGATTTAAATTTGACGCCATTTACGTTTTCATGTGCAATTTCACTTTCCATTAAGGTTTGACTCTCTCGGGTTTGAGAAATATTGCGTGAATTTGTAGTTTGGTTTTTAATTTTCAGAGTTTAATGTTTCAGAAATGATTAAACTTACTAAAACTTTAGATTTAGACTAACATTTCAGAATGGAATGTTCATTGAGGTATGTAGTTTAATATTAATAAATGTTAAATCTTGCGCATGTGACCCAAAAATAGAAAAAGCACTGAAATTTTGGTGCCAGTGATATTGTTAGTGTCCTTGGTGAATTGGGTTTTAAATGAGAAATTTTATATTGGGATAGAAAAGACGAAAATAATGATGGGATATAGTAAAAAAATGTATAATCTAAATCTAGGAATATAAATTAACCATTGTATAGAGGAATGGTTAGAATCTCCATTATAAATATTCAATACAATTCTGGTCCCCTTATCTTAAAAATATATTGATTTGTTAGAACGAGTTTCACACAGGGCAACAAAAATGATTCAGGGTACTTTGGGGATGAATTATGGAGACCGACTTAAAACTTTACACATATATACACTCGAAAAGAGGAGGACTATAGGGAACTTTATTCAGTTATTCAAATTTATTAAATTAGGTGATGTGGAAGGCCTGTAATTTAATATGACCAATGGGACTAGAGGTCTTGGAAATAAGTTGTACAAATCACAGCTTAACCGGGAGAATAGAAAGCAATATTTTTATAATAAGGTAATAGGAAAATGGATTAGTTTGCCTGATTATGTTGTTAATTCTTTAGGATAGGTAGTTTTAAAAAGCAGTTGGATCTGCATTGTGAAATCGTTAGGATATATTAGACAGAATCATCCTTTAAAGGCATAGAGTCTGTAGTTGGTGATTAGTATTTATTTGTATTCGTATGACTACGGTGTAACATAGTATGTCTACTATAAAATTAAAAATTTAAAATACGATTTAGACATAGATACATCTCATAAAAATTTTACACAATAAATACGCATTCGTTGATATTTAAAAGTTGGTTTACATTTAAAAACATTAAAACAACTTGTTTACATTTAAGATAAGATATTAAAAATAATAATTAAAATACATCATGTTTATTAATGGTTAAAAGTCATTACTATGTCACGCCTGCCCTGTAATAAGTCTAAAAGTCTAGAATTTTTTTAAACTTTAATCCTTATATCTCGGTGTTCAGTTAGAATTATCCGATATTTCCGCTAGTAGTCATAGAAAAACTATAAATGTAGTGTTCCATATCCGGCAATCAATACATTTAGCTGTATGAAATTGAAAAAACCCTTTCACTACCATTACATAAAATTTCAGAAAAAAATACATTTATCATTGGGTAATGTGACCAAACATGGCGCTTGTGTACGAAAGCGATCTTTTGACCGAATTTCTGACAAGAATTGACAAATGACCACATTCGAGAGGATAACTCATGCCCTAGTCTGGTTATGATGAAATTATACTCCAGGGAGCACCGATTGCACAGGGACGTGACATCATCTCTCCTCTTCCCTCCTAATGGCTTTAAGTGGACTTGTTCTAGAATGGTCTCTCAAAACTCTTTAAAAATGAATGGAGCTAGGTCTGAAAAGAACATTTATTCAACACCAGGATTGGGAATCTGATCTAGCAGTCAGGCTACTCAAGCATTTTTTGTTGTTGTAGATATATGGTATTGTTGTCCTTTTAAAAGAAAATAAATTATTATTTTGATTTATTGGTAAATAATATTTTTGTGGACTCAAAATAAGCTATATTGTTTTTAAGAATAATTCCAGAAGGCAACAGACGAAACACGTTTTGAAAATCGGACCCCACGACCTAAAGTTAAAAATTATGTTCTTGTAAGTCTAGCGAGTAACAATTGCGAAGATAACGCGAAAATCGGGGTACTCTTAAGTTGGTATTTGTAATTTGATGGGGGTATTTCAATTGAAAGATATAACAATGCGGTCAAGAAACATGCTATGGTATATGTGGGGGTGAGAAGCCAAGGGGTACAAGCTACTTTTAAAAATATATAGTTAAGTGCGGTTATGAATAGTTAATGCGTATGAAATGTTGGTGGCAAAGGTATACAAGTAAATGTCTATCATGTGCTGAGATCTAGTGGCGAAAGAATCATGTATCTACTTCAAGAATCAGCTGTTTTGTTTAAAATTTAAACTGCATTTTCACAAAATGATGAAATTGTCCATTGTATCCCTTGGTTTCACACCCCCTCATATATTTTAAATTGTTTGGATTGACGTTTAAATCTAAAGTGAATTTTTTTTTTATTTAATAGAATTACTTATTTTTAATATAAGATGTTACTTATCTTTATACATAACATGCTTGTTATAAAAAAATGGTATTAATTAAATTATTATTATTTATTTATTAGACATACAATGTTGTCAAGGAGCCCGAAGGCCTGTCCAGACAACGCAATAAAATACATGCATTTTTAAAACTACCTATATAATAAAATACATATTTCATAAATACAGATATGCATAAAAAAATTAAAAAAAAAAGACGACAAGGAATTTAAACAGTACGTCCATTTCAAAATTCAACAAATATACTAAGAATAGAATAGAAAGAGTACTCAGAATAAACAAATACTTTAAGTTGTACTCATAAAGTTTTATGTAAATGCTTTATTTTACCTCTGATATCTAATACAGTTTTTACCTTACTATATACATCTTATATCTAATATAGTTTGTGAGGCATACCTATTTCATTCAGTAGATTGTTGATGCTTTTGCTGAAGTAGCGTTTTGACGCTGAGACTTCAAGCAAAAAAATATTTATTACACGCTACTAATTTAAATAAAGTATATACAAAAGAGAAACCCGTATGTATGTCAGAAAAAGCAATTTTATATAGAATCATTTCATGGTATTTAAGTCCTGACCTTTTTAAAAATGAATATTGGGGTAGAATAAAAAAATCATGTATCATCGGATTAATTATATTTTTATGTTCTAATGTATATTATCCCTAAATAAAACTTCTTTGCACCTTTTTTGGTACTTCAATTTAAATTTTTTGATATTTTGTTGTTGCGGCGGAGGGGATATTGCGATAAATGCATTTCCGTTTTTTTACGAATATTTGACTTTAGGAACTGAAGTAAAATTGAAGGAATATTTTTTTAATATATCAGACTGAATATATTACAATTAGTAAATTACAACTACACTCTATAAAATATATAAATAACTGTTTATAAAAATTATCATGTTCCTCCCACAGCAAATTTTAAAACTATTTTTAATTTTTAAAGATGACAAAAATAAATTCAAAGCATTTTAATTCTATTTTTAAAAAGGTTCACAGAGCTTTTGATAAGCTTTGCTAGTTGAAATAAATATTATTTCAATTAATATTAAATTTCAAAGTTTGTTGTGGAATCAGAAAAAAAGGGAGCTGTCTAGTTCTTGCACCCACGTCTCTCCAATTGTACAACATAAAAGTACCCACCTAAACAAATCAGAACAAAACCTTCATGAAAGTTGGGAAAATTAAGGTATTATGTAGGGTTTAATGCTGATAAATTCGGCACTTATTTAATAAATAACTTAATAATAATAAAACCGGCAGATTTTATGAAGGTTCTTACAACAACCTCTATTCAAGGTTTCACGAAGGCGCAGTGTTTTAATGAAGGTTTTATGCCGATATTTTTAGCTGAGTAATGCAATTGAAAAACTCAAACAAAGCATTACCTCATAAAAATAATATAGTTACGCAAGAAAATCAAGCATGCAATTGCACAATAATAACCGACAACACTGTATATACATTTATATGGCATTAATTTACCACAAATACATAAATTACCATTACACAATATTATATAACCAAGACACACTACAGTTACACTGCAAATGCACAAACGGAACACATAACCCACTCAGCTGTCATCAGAAGATTAAAAGATATTTAATTATTCATACAAGCAGAATACCCTTTTTCAGAAAAGTAATTAAATTCCTAAAAATATGAATTCCATACAAATCTGCTCTTCCGAAGCCACACTTTTAGCCGTACCGTAGAGAGAGTTCACCTTAACCTAATGGCCCACAGAAGCATCCATGCAGGAAAGTCTCATTGTAAGGTTAAGTGTGCGTAGTTACGCACTGTTGCCTGGAGTCGCATCAGATTTTCTGAGCACGCAGTTGCTTAAAATAACGCATTAGTTAATTAGAAATTAGGATCATATGAATTATTTAGACTCGATTCCTGGTATTGTGGCGGGGAAATATTTCTAAAGAAATTCTATCAGTGATAGTTTTATAGGGTAATATAAATGAGGGAAATGTATATTGGTCATTTATAAATGAAAATGTGCTTGGTAAATGAATGAGTGGAATGACGGATTTGTGATATTTCTTTTATTTTTTCTGTGTTGTATCCATTGTAAAGGTTGAACCAAATATAATAATTATAAATATTATATATCCATAAAATTTGCAATGTAACTGTTTAATTGACGCTCCGTCTTTAATAACTTTGTAAAGATGTGGCATATCTACTTAAAAGTCTTATATACTATATCTACTACTTTCTCACAAATTGATGGTTATTGTTATGGTCATTTTTAGCAGTGTAACTACACATTACACATAAAAAACCTATTTTTTCCTATAGTTTACTTACATTTTGTTGATACTAAAGCTAAGGAACTAGTTCGAAATATAAGTGAATGCAAAATATTATTTAAATATTCCAATACAGTTAAATGTTATACAGCCAATCAATGACCGTTCACCAACAATTTGTGACCACCCAGTATAAAATTCAGAATAAGTATTTCTATAAGATAAAAAATATGTTTTACTTTATATGAATATCAATCTGTACAAGCTCACTGATAAAAATGTCTGTTCATTTTTGAAGAAACTTTTATAATTTGGACGAATCAGATACCTGCTAAATGCTCCACAGAAGTATTTTCTCAAAAATAACTACAGATTTCTTCGTTTTGGGTAAAATAACAACACATTTTGTCGTAATTGATGAAACATTTAATCGTAACATATGTAACGAAACCATTTTTAAAAAGTGCTAAAATGTCTTTTTTGACAGGTTCTGTTGATTTAAATAAATTATTCAAAGGATAAAAATTTATTTTAATAATGAGTTTTCAGGAATATTAGGAGTGTTTTTACTAGTAACACCCTATGTTTGTCTGCAAAATATAAAATCTGGAATTTAATATCAAATTATTTCCCCCACATTGAATTCAAACACCTCATAACCTCCCTTCAGAAGAATAAGACATGTACAAATTCCCACGAGATTTCTTTTCCTACAGGTAGTTGCCATTTCCCGCAAAGGAATTCTCCTCATGCCCCTCTAATAACAACAACAAAAAGAGTAATCCTAAAGCGGAGGAGCTGCAACGGCGAAATAAATTCTGAAGCCACACGGGTTTCTTTTTCTCGCTGGTTGGGGTAATTTTTTACGAGAAGATCTTTTCTGTGATTTCTCTTGGGATTTGGGGAAGGTGATAGGGCTTAAGGAGGTGGAATATCTTACGTCATAAATAATGGGTTTGGGAATCAGCTCATGGTAATTGCAGGTATTACTTAGAGTAATGAGTTTGCGTGTCTTGGTGGAAATTGGGTTCAGTAATATTTTTTTGCATTGGTATGTATTATAAGGAAATGTTGAATTTCAATTGGGAAAAGTAAATGAGGAGCCTAGTATATTTAAGTGTTCAATTTCTTGTGTTTGAGGTACGGAATAGTAAAGTAGATATGATATTTGATATAGTAGATATGAATCAGGAAAAGTAGATTCTGTAAATTAACAACCATAAAAAATGGTTTAGTTTTCTAATATATAATTATTTCTCATATTTATTTGTAATTTTGTATTAATGTAACTTCGTATTTAATTTTTTTTTAAGAATCGCAATTTTTCTGATTGAAATTAAAGATGTGTATAGATTAAGTCTAAAAAATAACTTGTAATTTATTTTTTTACAATTAATGTAAATTTGTGTGTTCAAATTCATCGATGATTATTGAACACTATGTAGAAATTAAATAATTATGAGAAGTGTACTTAGATCGTAGAATTTGACATATAACACAAATTTGCGAAGATCATGAATATTCCATTTCGTTACATAAGGTTTTAAATTAGTAATTGTAGAATAATATTCCAGGAGTATATATAACATAGAAAAAAATTAATAAATGATTAAATGTGCACTTATTATTATATTAGCTTTGCTTTTACAATTTTTTAATTATATTGATAAAAGGATAACAATTTCTGAAATACGCAAGAAGTGTACGACTTTTCGAATATTAAGTATTTTTTCTAAAGTTGAAATTAATGACATTTATTTCAATTTTCTGCTGCTGAATAATATTAATATGTAAATATAATTATCATTGTTATTCGGAAAAATTTATACTCAATAAAAGAAAACTTATAAATGGTGCCATAATAATAACTACCTCAAAACACATATGCGAATGATGTTTTTACAGCTTTTTTTTATTCTGATTACTTGAAAAATAATTGAAAAATTCCTTCATGTACAGTTTTATCACAAATCACAGGCCCAATATATACGAATTTTGTATATTTAAGAGCAACTTAATATAATTTGTTGGATCTTATTAAACATATTTATAAATTTTATATAACAATTTGCTTTAAATTAACAAATTACAGTAAAAAAAAGAAACATTTAAGATTTTGTGAAGAAAAGTGTACGTTGCTTATTTTGGCATGAAATTGGGGTATCAATACAAGCCTTAGTCCCCATATGAAGTTTGTTCCGTTTGTGTAGATGAATTAAAGCAATGTTTTGAAGGTAAAAAAAAATAGTCTGTTGTACTAATGCTGTCTAAAAATCATACTGATGACTGCTATTTTTGTACACGTAATGTGAAAGGTTTCAATCTAAACAACAAAAAGATATTAACATCCTATCTGCCATGCGCTCTGTTCCTCATGGATTTGATATACCGATTCCATTTCCCCCGATTCAATGAAAATGTTTTATGATTTATAAACAGTACGTCCATGTGTAAGTGATGATGATATATATGACCCATTTAGCGATGAACCTAAGCTTTTTACCTAATCTGAGTTAAATGATTTAGTCAGAGATTTAGATCTTCCTAAGAAATCGGCACAAGTTTTTTAACTTCCAGATTGAAAGAGATTTTGTTTTGGTCTGCCGCGTCATTTGCTTGGTTTCGGAGCAGAGAAGAAGTTTTGTTCCGTTTCTTTTTCATCGGTTTATCGGAAGCAAAGCTGAAGGAATTAGGTTTTTGTAGGACCTAATATCAGAAAACTGATGAAAAATAAAAATTTTGAACTCAAAATAAAACAAACGAAAGAAAATCATTTAAACCTTTCAAACTAATATTAAACAGTTTTCATGGATACCAAAGAAACCAAAATCTGTTGTAGAATAGGATGTTAGCAAATTTCAAGATATTAGGGCATAACATGAGCTTAAAGTTCATTTTTGCCATTCGCACCTGGATTATTTCCTGAAAATTTAGATTCAGTTAGCTAGGAGCAAAGTGAAAAATTTCACTAAGACATACAGGAAAAAGAAAGGAATGTGGAATATTAGTATGGTAGCTGTCTACTCCTTGGATGTTGAAAAGAGACGAGCCCGTCAACTTCACAATAAGAAAATCGGAAAAGAAGTTTTGAGATAAAAAAGTTAACGCTACTGCTATCAGGATTTGTAACCTTTTTCATAACCTCATGTATCACTTAAATCATGACAGAGCTAGGATATAAATGTAAAGTAAGTATTAATGAGGTGATAAAATAAAAATATTAAAATAATATGATTTGAGTTATTTCCCAAAAAATATGAAATCGTTTTGTGAAAAAGCCATACGTGATAGAAAAAAATTCGATTTCTGATTTTGAAATAAGCACTGAAAATAATATATATATATATATATATATATATATATATATATATATATATATATATATATATATTTTAAGGTCTGTGTTATAGAAGTTTTATATCGATCTTTCAAACTTAAATGTGTCATATATGAAATTATGAGTCATTTTTATGTTCAAATATAAAATAAACACACCGCCCGAACATGAAAGATTTAAAAAATGATACAAATTATGTACATTTCACAGCTTTATACAGATGCAAAAACAGTCATATCCAGCAAACGTGGGCGTTGCGAACGTGATTTCTGATTGCGTGAAATGTGGATATAGTAGATTTTGCATCTTGAAAAAGATAAATATGGCGACACATCGTGTTGCAAAACCAGTTAAATCCTTATTCCAGTTGTAAAACAAATTATGTAAAAATTAAAATTTATATTAAAAATTATTCAGTTATGTGATACTTACACATTTTATAGTAAAAAATTGTTTTTAATCTTTTCTAATTGCTTTATAATTTCTTAATTTTTACAAAAAAATATTACAATGTTAACACTAGTTAAGTTTTGACAGTTTTTTGCGATCTAAAAAAGCTTTTGGTGCATATAGCTGCTTTTGCGTCTGTACTACTTATTTTTAAAAATATATTGATTTTTCTTAAATATTTTATGTATCAGGGTATTAAATAGTTAATTAATAATTAACAGATAAAACTTGAAAGAAATTCCTTTAATCTAAGACTATATTAGTATTAAAAACCATCTTTAAATTATGTTAATAATAAACGTATTTTTCAAAATCTAAATTTTTTCATGCCATTTACGTATTTCTACGTGAATATTTTTCCCAAAAATTTGATTTTATAACAATTAGTAATATTTTATATCGAAAATTAAAAAAATTTTAGGTAATTTATGATTAACTAGAAATTTTGTTATATTTTACGTTAAAGCTAAATTTACAGAATTGATGTACTTATTATAAAAAAACATGAAGATGCCTTACTTTGAAAAGACTGTATTTTTAATTTGTATTACACCTTTCTACTTTGTAGTATAAATGTATTTGTTCAGGTTTATTTTGTTACTATTTATCCAAGATAGATAGATTGTTAATGAGTATTTTTTAACCGTCTGAAGGATGAGCAAAAGAATTGTTAGTTTTCACGGCAAAAGAGTTGAATTAAATTTGCTTTTTCAACATATAACTTTGAAAAACATATAAAATATTTAATTATTTTAATAGCGTTGGCTTTTAAAAAATCCTCTAATGTTTTAGCTTTGAAAAAAAAATAGAGTATTTTTACTAATTAAAAATTAAGTAAATTGTAAAAACTGGCGGTGCACGAACAAATATACTCAAATCTCTCAAATATTAAACATACTTATATAATAACCAAACTTTTCATTTCAATGGAGCTGCCATTGCTATTTAATCTTAACCCTTTAACTTGAAAAATCTATTACATTGTTGTAACACTAAATAATGACCATAAAATCTTAGCAATTCATTTTCAACGATAATGAGGGCAATCAATCAATACATTTCACCACAACTGCTATTCCCTTGATGAATTATTACCAGATCATCTATTATTGAAGAAAGATTTCTTAAGTGAAAGTAGCCTTTTTGATCGATATAAGATAGCCCCCCCCCCCCCCCCCGTCTATTCTCTGTCTGGCACACTTTGGCGCACAAATGGCTATTTATCGCACGTCTGTGGTATCTATAGAAAAGTCACGCCAACTTTGGAAAGTGGTCAAATTGAAGCCTTGACAAATATTGACCATCTATTTCTTTTTGATTGTAAAAATTGACATTGATTGGTTGCGTCTGGTTGCTGAAATAGAAGCAGCTAACTTCTGGACGAAAATTAAGTAGCAAGCTTTTATTGAAGATAAATTATAAAATAATTAGCCGATGCTCATTGACTTTTTTAGTGTTTTTATTTATTTTTTTAATTCTTTATGTTAAATTATTTGACTCTTGAAAATGTCTATAATGCCTAGAAACAGGAAACTAATAATTTACAAATTAATTGTTTTAGGTACTAAGCAAGTTTTTATAGAAGAAAAATTATAAAATAGTTTGCCAATGCTCTTTTATTTTTTTAGTATTTTCTTTCTTTTTTAATTCTTTACTAATAAATTAGTTGACGTTTCAAAATGTCTATAGTGCCTAAAAAAGGAAAACAAATAATTAAACACATTGTTTCTTATTAAACTTTACGACAGGGAAAGAATTAATGTTAGTGTTTTTTTTTGCTTTTATATTATTATTATTTAAAATTTTATGTTTATATACGTTGTATGAGGAGCAAAAATTCAAATCACGCCCAAAATTTAAAAAAAAAATTAGATTATTATATCACTGAATTTGCTATAATCGAACTAAACTATTTTATTATTCCCAAACATGCGCTGTCCGATTGAAATTGACTTCCAAAAATTGGAATTTGTATAGGAGTCGAAGTGTTTAGGAAAAGATATTTGCGTTTTCCCACGAATTACCTCAATGTGACAAAACACGTTGTGAATGTTTGCTTCTCATATATTTTTTGATAATTTTTATATTTCCGTCTGTACATATACGAGCATAATCCATTTAAATGAGGTCCTTGGATAACCCTGCATGAGACAACAGGCTCAAGGCCCAATAAAGGTTGGTCCAGTTAATATCTCCTAACTATTCCCCAATGAATATCTGACTTCTTCTAAAAATCTATTACTCTTTTACAATTAACAATATCCACTAATTTGTTTCATTTGTCTATAATCTTATTATAGAAATAGTGCTTTCTCCCTTTCCGATTAAAATGTTATTCATTTAATTTAAACCCACGACCTCTGGTTCTATCACTCATATTAAAATCCAAACCATCGACATCCCATTGTTAAATAAATTTGAATAGTTGAATCAAATCTCATTTAACCCTTCTCGCTTCCAGATAATACATATTCCAATTTTTTTAATCTATCTCCATATTCTATGCCGGATAAACCTTGGACCATTTTAGTAGCCATGTACTGAACTTTCTCTAATAAATCAATGAATTTCTTTAGATACGGTGACCAAAACTGTATAGCATACTCATGATGATGCCTTACCAAACTTTTAAACAATAACACGGTTATATCCTTAGATTTTTTTTTTATAAAATACTTTTACTGATGTATCTCAACATTCTATTAGCTTATTTGCTAGCCATTGTACATTGGTGACCCATTTTAAAATCCTCATGTACTAATACCCCCAGATCACTGACTATATCATTACTTTGGATTGATTTTTACACTATTTTGGTCTGTAAAACACAGGCAGCCTATCTATTTTTAATACCTATGTGCAAAACCTGACATTTACTGACATGAAAAGAGTTACCCCATTTAAAAGCCCATTCTGATATTTTTGTTAAATCACCTTGCAATTGCTTTATTTGTTCCTCATAATTCACAGTCCCCAAAAAGAATGTGCCTGATGGAGAATCAATATCCATAATATTGGACTCGATATTAGAAGTCGGATAAATCAAACCACTTATTCCCAACCAAATACTACAAACACTGTAATCTTTTAAATGCAAATTAAATTATACAAAAGTTTATATATTTTTTTAAGATTTAAATTTTTTTGTGGTTTTACTGATACTGCATTACACAACTTTAATTTAAACAAAAAATACAATCAATTAAGATTGAAATACCATATGAAGTAAATTGAATAGAAATACTATCAATTGTAAATTTTGCCGGAAAAATTATGTATTTGCTATTTACTTAAAAGTGTGTATGTTACGGGAATCAAATTATACCTTTTGTTGGGAGTACATATTATACCTTAGAATGTATTTATAAGTGAACTTGGGGTTTTCATTTTCTTTCAACAAAACATACTTATAATTACATGTGTTTTGTATTATTATGATTAAAGTAATATTAAATGGCATAAAATGTCGAACTTGAATAAGTTCAGCAGTTATCTAATTTTTTTTTAAAATTACTTAACTTATTATATTTTATTATTAATATTACTTATTTTAATTATTAAAAATGTACTAACTGTACTATTAATATAACTTATTACAGTTATTAACAATATGTAATTATTATATATATATACATTAAGTATATTATTTTAATATTACTTATTATTACATTATATATATATATATATATATATATATATATATATATATATATATATATATATATATATATATACAAGTAAAAATACTGAAAGATAAGCAAGAATATAAATTACAAAAATATGACAGATACATGCCAAAGTGTTCCCCTCTCTTCATCAAGGAGGCTGAGAAGAACAACAAAGGCTATCAGGCGTTTCTGATGGCTAAGCGTAAAATTTATAGAAACTTAGAAAGACCACCGACGCCTGCTGAAGCAGAAAAGCAACAAACCAAATGAAAAGCAAAAACGAACTACGAAATCAGACAACAAACAAAAAGCAAACACCCTACAAGAGAAGACAAACGTTTCCAAAATGCAAAATAAAAAACAGCAAAAATAAAATTGTAATGAAAATAAACAATTTAACATGACGTAAAACAAAAATTCAACGACACATAAAACAAAAATTTAACACACCAAGGCATTTGCCGCCACTTCACAAGGATGGATATATATATATATATATATATATATATATATATATATATATATATATATATATATATATATATATATATATATATATATATATATATATATATATATATATATATATATATATATATACATACATATATATATATATATGTAAAATTTGACTTAGTTATTTTCTACTTCGAATTATGTTACATCAAACAAATCACAGATGAATTTTCATAATTTTATTCACCAGAAGAATATTATCTTGTTTAATTGTAGCAAATTTGTATTTAAATTATTATTTTATATATAAAAAAAAGTTGAGATCTCCAAAAAGTCCTCAAATATCCTGTACACATATATATAGTGATAAAAGGCTTTTAGATTAATAGTGAATGTTTATAGCATTAAAAAAATACTAAAATTGTTGTAAAATAATAACAAAACTGACCTATATGATTTACGGATGAAAATATGCACTTGTTGCCATAAATAATACTTTTCTATCTGAACCTTATTTTATATTTTAAGTTACAAAACTGTATTCAACAGAAATAAAACCGTAATATACAGTTTATTGACGTCTTGCAATTCATAAAATCATTTACTTTTCTTAATTTAAAACTTATTAGCCTCAATTTCTTTATTTCTGAACCATTTAATTTTCTCTAATTTGCAAGAAAATAATTAAGGTTACAATGGTTTTAAGGAAAATATCGCAAAATAGCTATGCCTTTTTTTGAAGCTCGAACCCTAACATTGTTTTCACTCCCTTATTCCTCCCGTACAACTAGAAGCAGGAAAATAAACAGCAAATAAAAGAACAATCCGTTAAAAATACTTTTGTACATTTTACGAAGTAATTTTTGGGGTAAAACAAATCAACCTATTTAAAAATGATTGTGTGAAAAGAACCAGTCTGTTTCTATGTACACTAATTGCGTTAAATTGAAGTCAAATCAATAAAAAGTCATATAACATGTATACTGTCTTTAACATATAAAATAACATCAGTAAATAATCCTTCAAATCAAAAATAAATATTTTCTACTCAAATAAATATTTTTCACACGAACAACTAATTTATAATAAAACTCCAAACAATTCCCTTTTACAACCTCTATCCTCAAACACATTTTAAAGAGAGAACCATTTCTTTTCAACCTAAACACAAAACGTTTTGAATAGCTCCTTTGTGATCGTTTCATATTGCGTCTCCCCCAGAATAAATCGTCCCTAAATTCCGGAAGCGTTTTCACTTGGCGCCGGATTTTGGCGATCCCTTGGCTCGCTTTCGCAGACTCGTTGTTGACTGGGTCCCGAGTAAAGTCAATGCTCGTAAATACCGTGTTGGGTAGCGACGGCTTGGTCGCGTGCACGGTTACAGTTAGACAAGGGTGATAATTTAGGAAAACAAAATGACATCATCAGGTATGAACGTCGAGCGTTGTTTGGAACTGTGCTCGCTTGGCACTTGAGCGTGAGATTAGAATATTTTTGTGGCGGAGAGGTCGGTTTTCTTGGGAATTGACACGGGTTATGAAGGTGAGTTTGAACTTCGCCTAAACTATTTAAAAAATTGTTGCTTGTTATGCTTTTTGAATAATTGTCATTTGGCGCGAAAATGCGTGATTTTGAAAAATATTGTATTTTATTTATTTGTGTACACTATTTACACTTCTTTAATAGATGTGTCCATATAAAATGTAAAGATTTTTATTGAATGTTAACTTTAAACAGAAACTTTTTTAATTTTTTAACTTTTAAAGTAAAGTAGTCTGTAGTCGTGCGGGGATTTTCCTATTTTCCCTACAATGCATTGAATTTTAAATATATAAAAATACTCATTGTTTCGAAACATTTTCAAACCAAAATAGTTTTTTTAATACAATATTAAAATAATTCAAATTTAATATTTATTAAAAATCATGTGTTGGAAATATAAATAAAATGATCTGAAAGTGAAAAAAAACTTTACAATTTCTATATCTGATATTCAAAGGAATTTCTAAATCAAAAAGATTTGTAAACTGATATTGCATTTTGAATAAAATACTTTACTATGAATAAAATTTAATTCTTCGCATAAACTATATTATCTATAAACTTCATTACAGAAAATTCAAATTTTATATCAAACTAAACATACTAGTTATAAAATATTGTATTAAAAACACATATATTAATAATATTTGTTTAAACTTTAATTTTAATGATTTAAAATACCATAATCAAATATGTGTGGCATAGAAGTTGATAATAAATGTAAACTTATTATGCTTGATAAACTAGTTAAAAATCAGTAATTTCGTTTTAAATAGATGCAACTATTGACACACATGTTATAAAATGGTTTTACGGCTTTAAATGATTTTGTATGACGACTACTGAAGGAACTCTTATACTTTTATGCTATATTCGTACTATTTTTGACATACAACACATTTATTTATCAACTTCTTCCTTAATTTCAATCTGTATTTATAAATAATTTGCGCAATATAAACTTTTTATTACAATTGTATACTTTTATAGAATTATTTAGATGCAATTCTCTTTTTAATAAACAAGAATTATAAAGACTTTCATATACGTATTGAATTTAAAAAAAGTTGTGTAAATAAACTTTCTTAATTGACTTTTATATAATTTATTTAGAATGCTAAATTTATTATTATTATTATACAATGCTATACTAAGTACATTAACCTAGTAATAAAAGTGTATATTCTAAAGTTTGTAACATATTTGCAAATACGTAAGTTAAATGCCGGATAATAAATTAATAAATGTGTCAATATATATCTGCACTAATTACTGAGTATGTATACTAAATACTCATGTATGTTTAGTTTTTAATTTCAGACACACTTTTGAGTTTTTAAGTCAGTTTTTATTAAGTTCAGTAAGTTTTCTAAAATATTTAAGTGAATTTCAAATCGATTGGTCTTTAGAATAATTTTATACATAAAAGTTTTAATGGGATATTGCAAAACGTAGTTCTTTTTTCTCAGAAAACATAGCAATTGAGTATAAAATCGAAAATAGTACTTTTATGGGTGGCATATAACATTATTCATTATATGTATTTTAATTATAAAAGGAAAAACCTTTAGAAAGTGTGAAAGTATAGTAAATTTATATTACATAAATTTAACGAACTAATTTTTAATAAGGCTTCAATTACAAAGTTATATTGATATTTAGTAATCAATTATTAACTTTTTAACTATATTTTTTTCTCAATATAAGAATAATGGTACAAAGTTGTATGTTTATACATATGTCGGCCTGCATTGTATACTACAGTGGTTTAACAATAAGTTATAAATATTATTTAGAAAACAAATTAACAGATATAAACTTTTTTGTGTGTGATATGCAAATAAAAATTTGTTTTTTCTTAAAATCCTTAAAAAAATATGTGTATTGTAATTTTTTAGTTTATATTTGAATTGATATATTTTAATTTAAAATAACCTTATTATTAGGTAATCCATTTATACAGAACAAAGTTAACACTTTGTTGACTGATTAAAAGTGAACTTCAACAAACGTCAACTCGTTAACAGAAATTCCTACATATGATGTAAAACATCAGATTATGATTCGTAATACTTGATTGTAAAGTAATTGAACAAAATTTATATAAACGCACATTTTTATACTTAATTTTTGTTTAACTTCTACAACGGGTTATATATAAAAATAAAACTCCATTCTGCGTCAAAAATGAAAAGTAAAAATAAATTTAACATAAAAAAAAATATCTTTCGTATCAAAATTACTTCATAACATATCTTTACATAGCTAAATTTAACATTTATCATAAAACTTTTACATTTAAAAAAAATCCAGGGATATTTTTTATCTGTACGATTCACTATCCAGAAGGACTGTGCTATACTAACATTTATTATATTTAGCACGAAGTGCTTGGCATAAATCTAAAATAAGAAATTTATCTTTTACACCTAAGAACCCATCTACAAACTTTGATACACTCCAGTCTTGTCATTTATCACAAGTTTTGCCCTATAACTTTCACTACAACTCGATAGAAAGAGCAAAAGTATTTTCTATTGAATCTGGGGCAACAATAACCACATTTCATCCGAGGAACCTTATCCAACAGTAAAATAAAGAAGCGCCATCCATAAACGCATCTTACCTGAGGGGAAATCTAATCAGAAAAAGGCTATGAAAATACTGAATAACAGCAGTGGTATTATTCGGTTGAAAGGGGTAAAAATACCCACACAAAATTCGCAAATTGCTCTGGGGGTAAACCTTTTAAGACTGGCGTTTAAAGAATGAAATATATAAGTGATATAAAAAACTACAAAGCCTTATTTTTCAAATGTTTATAATAACACCATGTAGATATTAAATTATATATTTGTGGAGAATTTAGAAATGTATTAGTCTGTTTCTGGAGTTTAGTAGCCAATGTGAGTGTAATTTTAATCACAGTATAGATTGTGTTAAATCCAAACTGATTTTTTTCTCGTACACATTAAATAATGTTACATTTTTTTACTCAAATTTGGCGAAAGCCTCCTAATAAATGTATGGATGATTTTTTTTGTTAGAAACATACATTAGACTTTTTTAATTTTCTTCATGGGATTGTCTTTGTAAATGAGAATGTAAAATATATTAGCTCGAATTTTAAAAATAACTGAAGAGCATTTTCATCTTCAATGCAGTAAAGCCACTGTGGAATTCTAAATTCCTTTTCCCCCCAAGCATAATGTCCTGTGGTGGCCGAATGGCTAGGGACTCGGAATCCGAAGAGCGGGAGTTTGATCTCCAATACGTGTGTAGAAATTTTCTAATCAGAAGGTTCGTTCCTTTCACGGCCAAAAATATCCACCGTGTATAAGCGATTGGTAAACTTTAAATCTGATGCCAGCTTTGGTGCTGACATAGTTTAAAAACACGAGACAGTGTTCCCGGGTTTTACATTCGAGATAAAAGACACGGAACTGTCACCAATAACCCACTGTGCATCTCTAGTGCGACATTAATTCAACCAACCAACCCACCCTCAAACGTATACTAAGTGCTACTTTCAACTTTGTGATTAAAGAAATTGATTTGACGAAAGATAGAGCATTTTACATTTGTGTTAACAACCGTAAAAAACACCCGTGGGGCGCGGTTGACCAGTTAAATAGTATCCGGAAAGTAGTCGGAGGATTGCGAGTTCGAATATCTACGTGGACTTGCCATGTTGAAGCGAACTCGTAATCGGAGAGTTGAAATAATCGTTCCTAAAAGCTGTCTAAAAAATATCTTCAAATTCAACCGCCGTATATAAGGAAATGATGCACGTTAAATCTGATCGTGGTCCAATGTACTGACGCCTATTGAAGTTGCGTTGGGTGCTAGCTCAAGTGTTAACCTCATCATCCAATCATGGTTCTAAAATTACAAGGAGTTATTTGGCTGTGTAAATTCTCTTAAATAAGGACAGAAATAGGCAGCCGGAAAAGTTCCAAACCAAAATATTCGTTCTTTGCAAGCGGTTAATTAAAAATACTCAGTACATAAATAAATAAGAATATGCTCTAATTAAATAACACAAAGAACTAATAATAGCGGGTGTTCAACAAGAAGTTAGAATATCTATTATTAGTTCTTTGTTAAAACTGTTACTTGTAAAAACTTCGGAATTTCCTGAAAAATCAATAGGATGGAACCGCTACGAAGTGTCGCTCTCTATCATTTAAAAAAATTCAAAGATGTGCTCACAGTGAAAAGTTTTGTTTTTTCAAACGGCTGTATCAAATAATGGGAAGTTAAAAGTGTGAGTTGTAATAACTCAGTTTTTTTTAGAATATCATCATAAAAAAAAGTGAAAAACCTTCTTCTGCAATACTATTTTAAACTTGTCAAATTTCATTAGGATCAGTCCAACAGATGCGGGGATTATTGCTAACAATACTTGAATGCTTTAATTCAGTTGACAAAAATTAATAGAAAAAAAAAATTACAGTTTGAGTCATAAAATTCATCTTTTTATTAAGAGATCGGAAAATGGCATATATTTTAACTTTGAATGAAAATTATGATTTTACCGTGTCAGCAAAATTGGAACATTAATTTCTGAGATTAAGCGAAGACAGATATCTTCTTGTAATTTTATTAGTATATATTTCAGTATAACATCGACTGGGTGGAGAAACTATCTAAGTCAAAAAAGTTTGTTTTGATATATTAGGGATTTTGTTTTGACGGAGTCATAGAAGACTGTCGATCTCAATATATAACAGTGCTTTATTTTTCAACCACATTCAATAATGGCTTGAGGATTTTTTCCTCATAACAGTTTACTTTAGAACCATGCAAGCATATTAAAAAAATGGGAAAATGGACTTCCACCAAACCGACGTTGACGATTCAATAATACCGCGCGAATTATATTCTAATAAGTATCCACAGTAAAGGGTAGTACTTTGAAGAGCAAATAGTAATACTTTTTATTTGTACCAGTATTATTTCAACGACTGATGTGGTCGAGATAGTACTGTACTAGACTCATGACCAGAGGGTTGTGATTTGATTCTCGCATTGAGAGTGCAGTGAACTCGTAATCAGAGGATTGCCAGTTACGTTTCTTGTCGTCCACTAATATTTAATTTTTTGAAATATTCAATGCAACTTCAAAATTTATATCGTCAAAATGAAAATTTGTCATTACCATAAAATCCGCCTATTTAGGGTTACTAAGGGCATATATCAATTTGCTGATTCAAAAGATATCAGAAAACTGTTTTATTAGAAGTGCAATTTATGTATACGACAGTGGCTTTATCAGATAGGCTACAGCGAGGTTATATGTAAAAAATAACTAATTTTACATTTCTGATGCAATGGTGTATACACGGTCACGTTTATTAGGTTGGTCCCGCACTGGTAACTATCAGACATGCAACTAAACTATTTAGTTGCATTCAATTGCAAAACTCAAAATCTATCGGCTCACTGAGTAACTTTTAATTGCACAATTTTTTGGAAAATAATTGACAATTTGGCAGTTTTGTATAGATTGTCATAATCCGAATTTAACGATGTTTCACTTTCACTTTGACGATTGCAATATCTGAGACCTGGCAGCCTTGAGTTGGCTACGATTAAATAATCGCTCGTATTTGGCGTGTGATTTTTAATTGCTCATTTACTTAAAAGTTTCAATGCAATTGTTGCTAGTGCGCGTGTATCCTTAGTATGCCGGGTTATTCAGATTACAGTTTTCCATTCATTTATTTCCGATACAATACATGAAAAACGAGTATGTTCAATTTTTTTATAGTAAATTCTTGCTAACAGTGAAAAGATAATAATATAAATTACAACACTTTATGCATATTAGAATATATTTCTATATAATAATAGTTTTGCAATAATTTTTCAAAATGAAACTGTACAACTGAACAATTTCAAAACTAAATCGAAACGGTTTCTCCATGACAAGCAAGCGTTCTTCCGCAGCTAGAATCCATCATGCTGTCAGAGGGTCTGTTAAGATTGATAGATCCAGGTTGTAATTCTTGGCTGGAACTTCGGAAGCTTTACCGAAGTCTTTTAGCTGGGATGCTTTCAACAGGATATTGGGCGCTTCCTTTTGTCATAATAATTACTCTTTGTATGGAGGAAAGATCTAAACTGAACTTAATGCGGCTACCTTAAGAATTTACAATTTAACACATAATAGACGGTAGCCATAAAATAAATGCCCCTGTTCAAAGGCATATGTAGCTAAAACTAATGAAGAGAATTTCAATAAATTTCCTATTAAGAATATATATTGAAGGCAAGGAGAGAAGCTTTCCGAACACAAATTTAGTACAAAAAATCACCAATAGGAAGGAGATTTTTGGCACTGTTTGAGCACAGAAAACACGTATAATAAAGCTGCGATAGATGCAAAAATAAATTTAGTGATTAAACTCAAAGATAATAAATCTTTATTCAGAGTCAGAAAATACATCGAATGCAATTTGTTGCACACTAGAAAACTCAGCATATTTGAAATTAGTCTATGTCTTAGGGGAGATTTGATTCAACTATTCAAATTTATCAAACAAGGAGATGTGGAGGGTTTAGATTTTAATATGAGTGACAGAACGAGAGGTCATGGGTTTAAGTTAAACAAATCCCATTTTAATCGGGAAGGGAGAAAACACTATTTCTATAATAGGGTAATAGACAAATGGAACAACTTGCCAGTGAATATTGTTAATTGTAAGGGAGTAACGGAATTTAAGAAGAAGTTAGATATGCATTGGGGGATAGTTAAGAGGTACTAGATGGACCAACCTTGTTGGGCCTTGAGCCTGTTGTTGGTCGTCAATATTTGTATTTGTATTTGTATTTATAGAGTTCCTGATTCTGATAAACAAAGGATTATTTCTTTGAGTTTAATCACTAAATTAATTTGTGTCAATCGCACCTTTTTTTTATAAATACTATACCTGTTTTTTCTTGAACAGCGCCAAAAATTCCCGTTATCTTCGATTTTTGGGGCTATTTTTTTTTTTACAAAAATATTCCCCCATGCTTTCAATATACTTAATTTGACATCATTTCGTTCTAGTTTTAACTACAGATGCCTCTAAAAATGGAAGTTTATTTTATGTCCGCCCTGTATTAAATGTTTAAAAATTGTTTTAATTAATAAAATAGTTGAACAACTTCCATTGAACGGAATTTATTTTCAATTTCATCACATTTATACTAGTTAAATGTAGTGTGAATTAAAAGTCTAGAAAAAATTAAGATATATAAAAAAATATAAAATACTAGCAAAAAAATTCGTTTTTCACACGGGATTAATTAATATGACACATAAAATTCAAAACCTAATAATAATAAATGTTTAAATTTCCATTTTACTTTATAAAATCTTTGGAAGATAAGCTTCTAAAATCTAAGGAATGGGACTGCCATAGGATTACTCACTTTTTATATATAATGCATCTTAATTTATTTTTCTAAATTTCATCAATTTTATTCAATTGATTCAATTATTCAATTTTATTAAAGTATATCATTCAATTAACAACTACTCAAAAGACAACAGAAAAAATAATTTATTAACTAAAATATAAAGTTTATGCAGGATTTCAGAACCATAGGAATTTTTTTTTAATATTAAACACCTTTAAAACTCAAAATATCGCAGAAAATATTCTATTTTTATCAAAACATATTCCGAACAATACCTAAAGTCTAACTTCTTGCTGTAAAAAGGAATAACTTCTTTTTAAAGTCCCTCCCCCACCCCCTTTTAGAAGATATAACCTTATCTTTGTGCTCTCCAAATGTTGCTTTTCTATTTTAAAAAAATGTTGCCCAGCCGAAAACAGAACTTTCTCTAAAATGTTGCTTCAAGAAACTAATAGATTTTAATCTACGCTTTTGGCATACTAGCATTGGGAAATCGCTGAAATTCTTCCATGTTATCTTAAAATGACTACGCTTAGTAAAATAAGGAAAAGGGAAAAGAATGATCGTTCCAAAATATCTATTTTTTAAAGTAAACAAAAACTTGTAATGAATCATCCATCTATGACAATTCTAAAATAAGAATAAATGCAAATTATGTTTACTTCTATAAATAAAAGTACTCTTTTTAGAAGAAAAATAGCAATCTACTCTAGTTCATTACACTCTAGTCTAATTTAAAATAATGAAGTACAGAGGTTAATTGTTCTAATTGAAATACGTCTTAAACAATGTTGTTGACTAAACTCTGGATTAAAAGATAAGAAAAGGCATTTTGCCAATAGATAAACAGAGCTAGTCTATTTTAAGTTAGGGAAATATTTACACCAAGTAAAGTAGTAGCTGAATTATAAAGAAACATTACTTTCGGTTTCTATTTTTATAACCTTCCAAATTCTTACGGCTATTTTTTTATAAATCGAAAGCAGTCAACTGAAAATATTTTTGCAATATACTCGACGTAAAAGTAAACATGCTTAATGTAGAATGAAATATAAAATTAAAATAAAATACAAACGTTGGGAAATCAAATACGAATATAATAAAGGATAAAATACAAATATAGGAAGTCATCAATCTAGTAGATATTCATTCTAAGGTAAATATATGGATGGCTAAAAGCAGAATGTCCATTTTTGGCAAAAATGATATATTGCTATCAATATAAAGGTGGTGTTTAACTCTGTCCTTCTGCATAAACAATGCATATCCTTTTCAAATAATAATTTTGTGGTGTAGGTTTAAAGTTAGGCCCAAATATGAAAAAGGCTCAACTTCAAAATATTCTTTTTGTGTTTTCCTAAAATTTACAAATATTTTACTAATCTTCTAAACTTTATTTAACTTTTAGCCATCGTTGTTTTCCCTAAAGGTCAATTTTACACGGACGTTATTAACACGCGTTCTATTTGATAAAAATCACGTGGATTGTATGTACCAATCACAGAGGCTTCTTAAAAATGCAACACGCGTAGATAACGTCCGTATAGAATGGTCCTAATATTCTCATTCTAGTGTATTTTTTAAGGACTAGTTATTTTAAATAATCGCATTTTTTAAGTTTCACAATATGCCTTAATACACAGAGTAGTTTTAATGAATTTTATAATATTTTTTCTAATATAAATTATCTTATAAATAAAACTGAAAATCTTAAAAATATTTCCAATTGATGGTACAAGAAACATTTCATGATTTGGCACTTTAATTTTGAAGAGAATTTTTTTTTTTAAATATTAAAAAATTAAAGTGTTCAATTTCAAATCTTCCGGATTTTTCAATCGAATACCATAGTTATACGTATTGCATCCCAATAAAGTTTTATGATATAAACATTTGGTGGAAACGGTTAAAAACAATTAAATCAGTCGAAGTAAAATAAAAATTCTAATAAAAAACTGGACATCTGTCCGCATGTGTGTCCGTATAAAAAATAGTTCCGTAAATACAACATGTATGCAGTATTTTGTTAAAAATATTAGATGTATGTGACCATTTTCAATTCTGCAAGATGCTATATTCTGTTTAAATATTATATACTTTAATGCGTCCAATTTACTTTGTATGAGTGAAAGCGTTCCGTAAATTTTGTTTGCAATATAAAATATTTTTTGAAATAAAATATGTTTTATGAATAATTAGCCAACTGATTTAAGAATATTTTTTTCGACGTGAATGTGACATTATGTGTCCCAACTTTTTGAAAATTAAATAATTTCGTAGTGTAAAGTACGTTGTGGTCCTATATTGTTAAGCGATATAGTCATCGTTTGGTTCTTTAAATACACATAATAAATCATTGTGTTTGTTTCTACTAAAGTAAAGCGACTAGTTTAATATTTAAGCGAAGTAGTTGAAAAAAAATAACCTTTTATTATACTTACAGCTAAATGTGATACAACTAACCAAAGACCATCGCCCAACAATTTGTGACCACTCTGTATTTTATAAATAAAAGCGGATTTTATTTCATTATATGTTTCTGTAAAAAAAAATTGAGATCTATTATAGGAAAATTTTCAACACAAATATTTAAAATTTTTAAATAGAGAAATCAAGTAGTTAAAGCAAAATTCTTAACATTTGTTTATTGTGTTTATAATTGTTTAATAAATATACTTCTATATAATATAAATCTTACAAAATACAAGATTTTAAAGGCGGTGTGCATAGCAGCTAGATGTATAACATATCTGTGGAAACTAAACAATCAACACAAAAACGCATATAACGAAAGTTTGTTTATATGAAATAAAATATTATTACTTTTAGATAAAAATCAATGATATATGTTTAAAATTTGCTTTATTAACCTTTTGGATTCGAGTTGTGACTATAAGTCACTAAAACAACAACAAGTTATTTTGTTCCGTGATCTTGAAATTAAGCGAGAACTGCATGTTCTTGAAGATAAAAAACAATTTTCTTTCATTAAATTTGACTTTATCTAACTCTTTTTAAAAATATGATATTACTTAGGTATCAACATAGTTTATTAATCCTTTGCGTTCGAGTATCGCCTTTAAGTCACAAAAATAACGACGTGTTATTTTTTTTCTCTGTTCTAACACATGTGTCCGCCTTAAGATGGAGTATATTCAAATATACTCAAATACACGTGAAGAAAATTCATGCATATGAGATTTAAAATGAAAGAGAACAATATATTCTTGTGCTTAAAAAGTTATTCTCTCACAAACTTTAATAATAATTATTTGTGTCCTGTTATTTTTGTCAAGCACCAAATATGTTGGTGATGTAAATCTTTCTTCAGATTGAACTGTTTTTTTAAAAACATTTGACAAATGTTGCAAACCACTAAATATATGTTTGGTATACTGGTATTGATATTCAGCTTCACATATAACTTTTTTATTTTTATAATTATCCACCCTAAATGTAAAAAAAAACACGCTGAAGAAATCTCTTTAAAAAGAACATGAACACGCTGTAACTGTTCCATAAAAAGAACATGAACACGCTGTAACTGTTCCATAAAAAGAACATGAACACGCTGTAACTGTTCTATAAAAAGAACATGAACACGCTATAATTGTTCCATAAAAAGAACATGAACACGCTGTAACTGTTCCATAAAAAAAACATGAACACGCTGTAACTGTTCCATAAAAAGAACATGAACACGCTGTAACTGTTCCATAAAAAGAACATGAGCACGCTGTAACTGTTCCATAAAAAGAACATGAGCACGCTGTAACTGTTCCATAAAAAGAACATAAGCACGCTGTAACTGTTCCATAAAAAGAACATGAACACGCTGTAACTGTTCCATAAAAAGAACATGAACACGTTGTAACTGTTCCATAAAAAGAACATGAACACGCTGTAACTGTTCCATAAAAAGAACATAAACACGACGTAACTGTTCCATAAAAATAACCTTTTATTATGCTATACAGCTAAATGTGATACAACCAAACAAAGACCATCGCCCAGCAATGTGTGACGAGCACCAAATATGTTGGTGATCTAAAACTTTCTTCAGATAGAAATTCCTCAGAACCCCTGTTTATTTAAAAAACCATTTGACAAATGTTACAAACCACTAAATATATTTTTGATATACTGATAATAATATTCAGCTTCACGCATAACTTTTTATATTTTTATAATTATCCACCCTAAAAGTAAAAAAAACTCGTTGAAGAAATCTGTTTAAAAAGAACATGAACACGCTGTAACTGTTCCATAAAAAGAACATGAACACGATGCAACTGTTCCATAAAAAGAACATGAACACGCTGTAACTGTTCCATAAAAAGAACATGAACACGATGTAAGTGTCCATAAAAAGAACATGAACACGCTGTAACTGTTCCATAAAAAGAACATAAACACGACGTAACTGTTCCATAAAAATAACGTAAATACCAAACATGCTCCTCGAGTGCAAAGGATTAATCAGCTTAAAAACTCCTACTTTAATGAGAATTTATATAACGGGAACATCTAAACATGTTTTTTCATATCTTTCGAATATCTCCTCTTGAAAAGTCATTAGAGTGCATTCTGCCTCAACCGGAAAATAACATACATCTGTCTTCTTTTTTGTCTTCTAAGCCTTTATTTTCTGTCACTGAAAACTGCTGCAGATTCACTTAGTAACCTAGTTCCACCCTCCCAAGAGAGATCACGGCTTCAAAGTTTCACCAAGGCACTTGCCTGGATGGCGGCCAGAAATCAGAGAAATTATTTTTTAAAAACATTTTTCAACCCGTGTGTCATTAGGTAT
The DNA here is from genome assembly GCA_963932185.1 of Troglohyphantes excavatus. NCBI lineage: Eukaryota > Metazoa > Arthropoda > Arachnida > Araneae > Linyphiidae > Troglohyphantes > Troglohyphantes excavatus. The sequence continues at coordinate 51,682,017 of OZ010676.1, read as the reverse complement.
TTCTTTCATCAGACGACCACACCTACCAATCAATCATACATTCATAAATCTGGATTTGTCAAAAAGAAGTTCCTTGTTATTGGGGGGGGGGGGGGGAATGGGATTCATTTCCTATTCTAAAAAATGTAGGGGAAGGAGAAAAAATTTAATGTTTTGGGTTACATATACTGTATGTTCTATCTTTTGTTAAGGGAAATATCACAAGGTAAAGTACTGTCATTTTTCTAAAATATTTAGATATCCACTATGTTCAGGTTTGTAGGTTTTGTTTGAACATTAAAGTTTTTTACATTTTTGTAGAGTGAAAAAAAAAACGAAAAGTTGGAAATTTATGACCAAATATGGCGAAAATATTGGTTTTGATATTAGTAAAAATTGGGCATGTGGGTTGTCAAGTTGAATAAGTTCCAAAACGGACTTTCGAGATAAACGTTTAAAGTTCGCAACTTCATCAAAATGTTAAGTGGAACAATGGCAACCTATTGAACTAGGATCCATACAACTTGGCAAAACGATAAATCTAGCTGCCTATTAATGGAAAATGGTGTTATTTCATTTACAGATTCTAGTGCCCTACATTTTTTACAGACGGCTGGTTTATATAGCCAAATATAGATACCATATACTTATCTGTTATTGAGATATTGTGTTCTTAGTCTTATTAAAATAAGTCTAATCAAGATTGTAAATACATAACTTTTGCTGAAATTTTTATTGTTTTACATATGAACGGTTAAAATAAATGAGCATGTAAAGTACTACACAAGTACAGGAACGCACAGATTAGCTGTGGCGCCGATTAATATTTAGCTCAATACAATATTTCTTTAAATAAGATTTAAAACAGTTTTTAAAAAAGTTAAAATTTAAAATTAAAATTTCTTAGTTTAAAAAAGCTACATAATAAAATACGTTAGTATTTGTACGGTATAGAATTACACTCTACAAAACATGTCAATATATGAACGTTTTAATAGAGTACAATACATTTCTTGCACAATATGTGTACAAATAGAGCACAGTACATTTTTCGACTACAGTACACCGCAATATAATTTACACTACTAATTTCCGTAATGCACCTATAAAAATCTAAAACCATGAACTTTTCTAAGAAAATTTTTATTTCACCAGTCAAATGTTTCAAAAGCATTATCTCAAAAATTCAAGCTTAGCATTTAAGGAGAAATATACTTGAGTGGTGAAATCTCTTGGGTCTACGTATAACCTGAGAGCCGTAATTTTCATATTGAGTGTTAAAAAAAGTAAAAACTTTACTTGGAAAAAGGCCAAAAAAGATAGACAAAAGTATTACAAAGTGATTTGAAGTACATGTACTGGGATAAGAGGAAAGGTAGTTTTGAAAGCAAGCTCATATGTTTCATTTTCGTGAAAATTCATAAAAAAAAATTCATGGAACTAGAAGTAAAAAACAGTGGATTATTAAAAGCGAAGCAGCAATATTTAAGAATAAAGACTCATATAACAATACTTAGATATAGTCAAGTTTATTAAAACTTTCTTCATTTACCTTTTATTTAAAGAATTAACACTTTGGACTCGAGTAGCGACACTCAGTCACCAAAATAATGACATTTTCTTTTGTCCCCTGTTTTTAAAATTGAACGAGAACTGCATGTTTTTAACATAATTTTTTTTGTCTTTTAATAATTTGTTCTTTATTTAACTCCATTTAAAAGTATGACATCCCTTGGGTATCAATATATTCAAATAACCTTTGCACTGTCGCCTTTATGTCACTAAAATAACACTGTGTTATTTTTATCTCTGTTCCTCAAAATGAAAAAGAACAACATATTCTTGAGATATAAACGTTATTCTCTTAAAAACTTGAATGCAAATTATTTTTGTCATTTAGAAGAACCAAGTATATGTTGGTGATCTAAAACTTTCTTCAGATTGAAATTCCTCAAAGCCTCAATTTTTTTTAAACATTTGGTAAATGTCATAAACCAATAAATATATGTTTAGTACTGAGATAAATATTCAGCTTCACGAACCTTTTTTTTAAATTTTATAATTATCCACCTTAAAATAAAAAGAACACGCTAAATAATACCTTTATAAAAAGAGCAGAAAAGGGGAATTGAACTGTTTCATAAAAAGAACATAAATATTAAACATGTTCCTCGTGTGCAAAGAGTTAAGTGACTAATGATTAACTGTGATAAGATATGTAATATTAAAGTGTGATAAGGTATATTTGCAAAATAGATTATAATTTGCTCATGAAGATAAGAACCTATATTTCGTATTGTGTATAATAGAATACTTCAGTTTACTTGAAAAAGAAAACTGACTTAGTTATTCTAAACTGAATTCGTTATTAATTCTTCTTAAGAAAGAATGAATATTGAATGGTAATATTGGTTACTTAAGAGAGGCGAAAGCGTCGTATTCATTATCAAATTAAAATTTTCGTAAAACATAATAAAATTTATTGTCGAAATCCAAAAATATTTCGTCGTATATTTGTAATTTTTCTGAAAATAGATAGAAGTTTGTTAGAAAAATTATTTATTTTTTTAATAAATTTCTATAATAAAGCGATATAGTTCCTATGATAATGGAATAATATTATTTGCGTAATAAAAAAAATAATCTTAAGTAGTAATTTAGTAATTAAAAATACATTTTAAATGATGATATCTTTTATTTGGTCTAAAATAACGGTAAAAACATCATAATAAATATGATTGAAACAAAAAAAACTTTTTCATATAAGTAAATCTCTCTCTCTCTGGTTAAACTAAACGTACATACATTGGCAAACATTGGTTTGGCTCATTCCCTAAGAAAATTATTCTATAGATTTGTTTAAATTTATCCCAGACATAGGGCATTAAACAGTTAACTGTAGAAATTATTTTCTCGATTTTTTTAAAGACATGGGATATTGATTGTGCATTGTTGCTATGTGTATGCTATCACATCTTTAAAATATAGGATCAAAAATTTTAAAAAATTAAAAATGATGTACGAAATAAAATCAATTGGTGTTTCTTTAAACATATTTTAATTTTGAAAAAGATTTTATATAATTTTTAAATTAAAACTATTATGCTCTCTAATTAAATTTATACCGTTTTAAATCTGTAAGCGTCCAAGTAAGTATAAGCGTTGTAAACTTGCTTTTACACCAATGCGGTAAAACGATTTTCTCATTCATGTTGTTGTTGTTTTTTTTATTTAAAAAACATACTATTAATTCACAATGCTTTTTTGTTTAGCGGTCTTCCCAATAGAAAGTATGCATTTTCAAAATGCTTGTGCTGATAACGCGTGTTTGAACCTTACGTTGTTGGAGATCCCGTTAAGAAATATACATGAAAAAATGTATTTAGTTTCTCCCGTCAGTACTCGAATCCGCACTTATTGTTCCGAAATACCACGCGCTGTCGACTAAGCTACAAAGGCACGTTCTTCCTAGATCTTGGAAATATGTTTTTAAAAAGTTTCTTTATGCAATATTTCTAAAATTGTTAAAATAGTTCAAAAAGAAAATTAATATGAATTTTACAAATTCGAGAATATCAGGTGCACATCTTGAGAATGAATAGTACGTATATATAAATTTTCAGATTTTTATACGCAGAGGAAGTGGGTGTTTTGCGATCCAAATATTCTTTTATTATTACAGATACATGAATTTTTAACTAAAAAGTTATTCTATTCTGCATAGAAAACTTACACATTATACCTTACGCCATCATTAAAAATTTATGACATAATTTTTTTATGACTTTGAAAATCATGCATGAAAAAAAAATCAATGCAGTTTCAATATGGCCATTTCAATCTTTCCCATGTTTATACAATCCTAATAATGACCCTTAATGTAACTATATTGAAACTGAATGTGTAACGTGTATTTTGGATTATTTATTACGCATTGAGATTAATGAATGCAATATCCCATTAAAATTAGTGCATATGCCCGAGTAAAAACTATTCAAGCGCTTTTTCTCTGCTAGAATGAGCATTCAGTAATTAATATCGATCACCAATTCCATTTCCGTGTAAAGTTAATGACTCTAGTATGAAACTCTTCATCAAAATGCAATCTGTTAACAGTAATAAATAGCATGAAAATAAAGTTAAATTAATGATCACCATTATTAAAAAAAATAGACAGGCTGTACTGGAGACGGAGTCGCAGTCGGATAAATTATACGTTTTGTACGTGTTGCATAGTTTATACGGAAACTACGGCATAGAAATGACGTAACCAAATACACAATCACGCATTACAAAGCTTACATGCTTAACTTATGTTACAACTAGTTGGACCTATAGAGAGTACCTATAGAGACGAACCCGTTCAGTGATCAAAGGGGGTCGGTGAAGATTGACATCGCTCTGGCTTGCTGCCCGAGTTTTTTCACACCTATTCTAAACTCTAGTGTAGAACGCGGAGTTTATATAGCTGTTCAACCGACAAATTTCTGGAACAAATTGCACGCTTGTAAGCCTTATAACTCCTGACGAGCATTGGTTTGAGTGCAATGGATTATATCTACTGTAGCAGAGTGATCTCCTTCAAACGCGACCACTCCCGCTTGGATAGACAAACGTACTGCCGAGCAGCGGCTATGTGAAGGCCATGCACGAGGATCAATGTAGCTCTAATTAGGTCATTCGTGGCGCAATAAAGGCTCTATTTGCGCACGCGACACATATATTGTCGAGTAGTGGCTTTTTTTTACTCTACACGACGATACCAAAGTATGACGCGCGGGTATGACGGTTGCAAATATATAATGGATATTAGAGTTACATGTTTTTGTTACATACTGTTTTAGCAAGCTACTCCCTGCTGACTTAAATAAAAGACGTTTTCCCAGCAAAAAAAGTCAGCATGAAACCTTTATCAAAATTGTCAAATTGAAGGTTTTTTGATGGTTTTATAAATGATATTGAAACAAAAAACTGCAGTTTTTTTGAAGTTTTTAATTTTCCTGCATAAAACCTTTAAAATATCTGCATTTTCCCTTCATGATTAAAAATTGAAGATTTTTTGCAGGTTTTTATGAAGGTTTTTGCAGTTTTTATGAAGGACATTGAAACAAAAACCTTTAATTTTATAGATCTTCAAAAAAAACTACAATTTTTCTGCATAAAACATTCAATTTCAAAATTTTGATGAAGGTTTTATGCTGACTTTTTTTGTTGGGTTACGTCAAAAATTAAAAAAAAACGTTAAAAACCGATTGAATTAAAATACAGATATAATAAATTCGTCTAAAAAACTAGATAAAACTCCAAATAAATCAAACTCAATTATTATGTCAGTTGATATCTGTGCTGTATAAAATATAGGTCACATTTTGAGCTTAACATTATTCGTGCACTTTATATATTACCTAGTGGAACACTAATTATGCTGACTTCCGTAGCTCATTTCCCCCGCATATGTTTTTTGCTTTTCTTTTCTTCAACTGAAATAAATTTCTTAGATAATAGTTTTCTTTTTTGACCTTAAGTAGGAAGTTTAATTCTGACTTAAAGTAAAAGTAGAGTATTTGGCGTGGAATTGAATTTGCATATTCAAAACAAATGCTTATGATGCATACAAAGGAATGAATTAAAGTATTACTGTGTTTGTCACACAATTGGTATTACACTCTCCATAGGGTTTTCCGCTTTGGAAAGTATTCAGAATTACGATAAATGAATAATGTTTAATGTATGAAGTGACATTTTCAGTGTTAAGTAGCTTAAAGATAAAGTACGAAAACTATTTCAAGGTCAGTAATATTCCACCAAATTTACATATCCGAAGTACGAATATAATCCTTAAGTTATGCGCATATTAACTAAATTTTACTTGCATGCCGAATAATATTTTTAAATTAAATTATGCTCTAAATTTAGTTGAAAAAAGTCAAGAATTGTTGAGCGTTTTACAATAAAATGGTATATAATTTTGAATTTTTGTTTGATTTTTGTTTATTTGACCAAAGATAATTTCATGTTTACAATTTTTTTTATTGTGCAATTTCTTAGAAATTATTAGAGGGTAAAATTGCATATTTTTATTTATCTTATCTTATTAAAATGATCTCCATGTTAACATTTAAATTATAACAGTTTTCAATAAAGTTGTTAGTATCCTAACAAAAAAAAACTAATTCAAACCTTCATAAAAATTGTGAAAATGAAGGTTTTTTAAAGGTATTTGGAACAACATGCAAATTTCATGAAGGTTTAATGTTGAAAAATTCAGCATTGAAATTCTTGAAGGTAAAATACATATATTTTAAAGTTTTTAGGCAAACAACTTAAAATCTTGCAGATTTTATTAAAGTAATAAGTTTGTTTAGTTTGACAAAATATTTAATAGGAGCATGTCGCAGACAACTGTTTTGTCAAAATCAACGAAATTTTCTTTAAAAATGACCATCCATTTTTAACATTATTAAAGGTTTCATAAAGGTTTTATGAAAGATGTTGATAAAGGTTTTATGCTGATTGTTTTTCAAGTGCAACTTCTTTAGCGAGGTTAGTGAATCTGTATGACATCGACACAAAATTCAAGCATGAACTGAAGGCTGAGTAGCGCATGCGCACAAGTCAACTACAAGTTTAAGTCGGTGCCGATGCGTCAGCAGTTGTGTTGCGGGTTTTTGTACGGTTTATTCGTTTAAATAATACGTTAATGAAAATTAAAATAAGTTTCACGTTTCACTTCAACCGTGCACTTATGCGGGTGGGACACACGGTTTTATGTTGTGTTCGCTACAAACTACTACGTAAATATCATTAATAGATATATCTATTTTTTTTATATTTCCCTAGTATCCGAATTGTATTGTTTTCTTTTCAAAAATCCAAACTTTATAATCAAGAGAGTATGTGTTATGATATTTGAGTAAGTTTTATAGTAGTACTTCTATAAGTGTGGGCTATAATTCATGGTAAAAAAAGTAACGAGAAATTATTCAAAAATATACAAAAAGCTTTAGATAACATAATACGTTTAGATTTTAAAGTTTAAATAATACTAAGTACATTTCTTTACAAAATACTCTATACTTTATGTTAAATACTTATGTGCTTCTTTTTTATAGTTAGTGTGTAAATATTTTTCTGAGATTGTTTGCACTAGAAATATGTAAATTGTTTGTTGTTTGTGGCAGGTGGGCGTGATGGGTTGCGGTGGTAGCCGAGCGAGTCGCCTGGTGTCCCCGCTCAGCAAGGCTGTCATCTCCTGGAATGGTACGACCCCACAGCCCACAGCTATGCAGCTGAAGGAGCGGCTCAGGCAGATGGGCTCCAAGGATGCTTCTGTACAGGTAATGTACCCTATGTAGAATTGAACTTTACATTTACTTATACAGGGGGCTTCATAAGTGGGTCTAAAAACCCTGCACATTTTAAAAGTCCTTCGCAACGGGGTGGGGGGTAGCGATTTTGGATGGTTGACTAAATACCAGCTACTAAGGTTAGCCAGCCGAGATGTAGGTATTTCATTATTTTTGTAATATTTTCGAGAAATGATTAAGCTTTAAGATTATCATTCTTATATACGAGTCGTGTGAGGATTGCGTCTTTGTTACTCGGACATATGTTCCAGACATAGGTGTTGGACATGATGATAATTAGCGTGGGTCTTAAATATTCGTCACTGTACATTTTCTTATGCACGAATATCACGGTTCCCTCGTGTACTGCTTTAGTGGTCGATCATTGCTTCGTCAAAGTAGAGTTCGTTAATGACAATTAATCTTTTGTTCATATAGTCTTTCCACATGAACGTATACGAAGAGGTGCCTTGACTAATTTCTCCTTATAAAAAATAAACCTTTTGAAAAGGTCGGGCCAGGAATGATTTGCCACTGTTGGGTTCATCGCATAGGTAGAGTTTTCTCAGAAGTTCGAAAAGATACAGATATAAATGGGGTATATACGTACTCGTGAAACGTTTTTACAAACACTGAAGCTTGGATTTAGGAATTGAAAAGTATTTTAAAATTAGCAAGTCTTAAAGTAAATTAACATATCTTGCAATGGTGCTGTAAAATTTTAAAAGTATAGTAGCTGCTATAATAAAAAGTAGCTATAATCCTATAGTAAGTAAATAGATACAGTAGCTACAACACAAGAAATAAGCTATGGTACCTCTTGAGAAAAGGTACATCGAATTTATTAAAGCATAGTTATGATATACAAAATAGACAAAAATACATTTATGTTTAGTTATGCCACTTTTAGTTGAACACAAATATTTTTTCAAAATATTTCTAATTGTCGTAGAAACAATATTTAAATTTGTTAGAAAGAAACATTTTAGGACATTTTAAAACTACGATTAATAATGAAAATATTTTTTTGAAGAAAATGACTTTTCGGGTTCCCTTAACAACGTTTATTTTACTGTATTCGTTTTAATATTATCAGTTTTATACATAAATTCCATAAAATGTTTGTTATCCTTTAGGTTGGGAAAGCTCCGGCTCTCTCAGATAAGATCGTTCAGACGGACGCTGTGCATTTCACTGAGGAAGATCTGGAGACTCTATTGGAAGATGAAGCTGAGGAGCCGGAGATAACGGATGTTGAAACGCAGACAAATCCTACCTCGCACCATGGGGGAGGAGATAACGTTAAGGTCAGTCAGGATTTTAGTGACATTAAAGCCATTCCCAGATTCTAAGATATCGTAAATTATCCTAATTTAAATATATTGCTCATAAAAGAGCGAAATGGCATATACAGGGTGGTCACAAAATTGTTGGGCGATGGTCATTGTTTGGCTGTTTAACGACACATAATAAACTTTTATATTTGCTATACTTTAACTACTTTGTCTGTTGTTACTAAAGCTAAGCGATTTTTTTTAATATAACGAAAAAGTTGGGAAACAATGTTTTATTATACCAATACAGTTAAATATGATACATTTTATATATTTAGTATATTTATTTTGTATTTATGGTACATTAAATACAATTTAAATAAATCAATTGCATAGATTTAACGAATTTGAATATAAGGTATAAAATTATACAAAAATACCATATATAGTTTTACTAACAGTAAAATAAAATTAATGTTTTAAAAAATTTCTGAAATATATAATACATATTAACTTCCAAAAGGTTATATCAAGGGTCCGAAGAAGGCCCGGGCCCCATCACTTATTTGAACTCTAGCCCCTTTAATTTTTAAATATACTTTATATATAATTTAAGGGGAGAAATGGTCGAATTTCATTCAAATACTTTTTCTACTAGTAAATTGACTTTTTTTTAATATTTTCCTATTACTTTTACACGTTATCCATCCATGTCAATAAAATGTTTGGTTCATTCTTTATTTTAGTCTAATTTGTATTCTTTTAATTTTCACTTATTTGTTTAAATTAGAATTAATTCTCAGTTTTATTTATATCGGCATATATTTACAAGAAAGGCTTATATTTTTTGCTATAGCTTTATATAATTATTCATTATTATAATTCAGTTATTTTGATTCAATAGTTATATTAACGATTGAATTACAATGATAGGCTTGCATTCCTTTAACTCGGGCCCCCTCACTTTTTATATTCACGAGCCGCCACTAAGGTATATATTTTTATTTAAAAAAATAATCTCCCATTTTTTTTAGCCCTTTTATAAATGCTTAGTTTCATCTTTCAAATCCGTGTAAGCAAACCTTTTCTCAATAACGAACAGAACATATCATTAATTTTTAATTAGCGGGTGTATTTTTTTAAAGGAATGTGTCGATGTTTTTTCTTTGAAAAAACCTAATTTAGAAACCCTTTTTTCGAAAAACAAATGTTGATTTTAAAGCAGAAAGTAAATAAAACATTCATAATTTTGGCTTCATTTCAAACACAATTTATACAGCCAAAAACTGCAACATATTGTTTACCAATAACTTCATGCAAAACTACGCCTTAGTAATAAAATATCAAGTATTGAAAGCCACCAACAATATTGAGTTTTCTGGAGAATAGTTTTATCAATTGAGACTAGCTGCGCAGGATCAAAAACTGGCTCTTGAAACTTTTAATCAACAGATCAACTAAAATCACATACCAACTGCGAGCGATTACTTAATTGCGTCCAACTCAGGACTGCCTGTTCTCAGATTTTGCAATCGTCAAAGGGAAAATAAAAAACGCCACACACGATTACCACAACGGAGCATTCCAGCGTGACGCTTGTAACATTCATACAAAATTTTTCAGCACAATTGTAATTATGTTGACTTTTAAAACAACTGCAATTTTGGAAACAACAAATTGATGTATTGAGATATAATTAATATAATTGGATTATTTAACATTGCACGAATACAGATATATAAATTTTTAAATTTACGTGACGTGTGTGACCCATTTGTTTGTAAATATTTTGTAAAGGATATGTTGTGCAATTAAGTTACTCAGTGAGGGGATTCAGTTTGAGTTTTTAAATTGCATGCAACTAATTAGTTTAGTTGCATGTCCGATGCGCGCCTCACCTGAATCTTCCGTCTCTTTATTTTCAGAGTGTCCTTATGCAAACAGACAATGAAAAATCGGGGAGCGTCAAGTTTTATCAGAAACGGCAGTTTCTCGATGAAGAAATCAACATCATCACTATCGATATTGGCGTGCAAGCAGTCAAGCCCTTAAGTGATCACTGTACACAGGTAAACTTCAGAGTATGTTTTACTTATACTGTTATTAAATTTTCATAAGGCATGATCTGTGGAAATGTTGTGCTTAAGCTAAGTTGTTGGAGTAAAATCATGCAAATTGGCTGTGCTTGCTGTTTGCTTTACGTTGCTTTTCTGGATTGCTTGGTAAACTTTCTACTTCTATTGCTCTATCTTTTAAATATTTTAAGATTTTTATTTTTTTAATCGTTATTGGAAAAACACGAATTTAATAACTTTTATATTAATTGTTTTAAATATTAGAACTTGGCGGAGTTTATAGTTCGATTCTGGCTAAATGGCGTCTATGACGTCACATTGTTTATATGTTTTAGTAAAACGATTGGTCAACTCGCCCAAACTCAAATGTTTATTGGCTGAAAACAGTTTTTGAGGGGCATTACCCAACCAATTAATCGGAGCCATACTCTAACGTATGTGTACATTGTTTGTCGGATTTTGGTCACTATTCGTTCATGTAAAAAGTAATAAAAACTCTTCTATATGGTCATAATTTTTCGACACTCAAGTTCTAAAGAAATGCATGTGAAGAAAGGAAACACTTATACTAATAAACTGTGTTCTACTTAGCATTCAATTCAGTTTTCTTCTTTTAAGCTAAAATACTTTTTATAGTATACTGTGTATAATCTATCAATTAGAATGTCACTCCCTATAACATTATTTTGCACGCAAGTACTCGATCATTCTGTCTGCACTTTGCGAATGTGTACTTAAGTATGATGTATATGCTGTGTATCATAAAATTTAAGTATTCTACAAATTCATGTCTCGATGCACTTTTTCCGCTTAAAGTTCAAAACTAGTTATGCAATTAAAACATTTTTTTTTTTTTAGTTTTTTCAATTTTCAAAGTTAATTTTAAATGTTAAAGGTTCAGGATCAATAAATTTACACAAAAAAAATACTCTTTTGTGTTATACAATTAGTTAGTCTCGGTATTAAATGTTATTAACATTTTAATGCCGATTTAGAAAAAGTACTATTTTAATTTCTATAGAAATGTCATACATTCGGTTAAAAAATTTCTCATTAATTAGAAAAATCTCAAAACGGTTCGGGATCTATCCCTAAAGAAAGAAACGGAAACACTGCCTCGTAATTTTGAACCATTGTCAAATGACGAGGACAACACTTGAGCTGGTACCCCCACGCAAACTACATAGGCATGAGGACATCGGACCGACTGTTCATTGTTCAACGTGAACCAGTCCCCTCTACACGGCGAGATATTTTTTGTGGATGAAGAGAATGAAAATGACACCGGGAATCGAACCCCGTCTATCCGGTGCTGAGAACGAAGCTCTCACCATTAGGACATACACCGGTCCCTCTACGCTTTGTGAAGGACGAATTAATAGTCCTTCTAAAGTAGTCCGTTGAAAATATCTCACTAAAGGCCCTTTGCTGATTTCAGCAACGGCATTAGTCATCCAACAACGTATATAGTAAAAAATCTCTACTGATAAACCGGTGATGAATGTTAAGTTTGCCCTTAGAGATTTTCCACTGGTTTTTTTAACATTCCCCCATCAGTGATCCAGCACCGGATGTCGTAAACACTCTCTGATGAGAAACCAATGGCGAATTTTAAGTTTGTCAGCAGTTTACCATAGTTTTACATGTAATGTTATTCTATTTTCAGACTTATCGCATTTCACTGATGGAATTCGAGAGTGCTGGATGGAGGCTGGATTACACCTCCAAATCTGGTAAGAAATTAGGAATCATGGCCAACAAGCGTCTGTCCAAGATGGCCGATTTCGAGTCTCAAACGGATCCTGTAACGAGAGCCCTGGCAGCAAATGCAGCGGGAATCGAACCTAACGTCTTCTCATCTATAGACAGCATATCCCCAATTGCTCATATTCACAAGGAATTAGGAAATACAGGGTTTAAATCGACTCAGGTAAGCTTACTTTTAAAATCCTTTGGGACTTTTTCAAACTAAATTTAAACAGTTGTTGAAGTTAAATAATATATCCAAATGGGTAGGTTGGCCAAGGGGTGTAAGTTCAAAACCAGAGTTCCATGATTGGAGCTTTTAAAGTTTGCAACTCGCCTTGCCAATAATGTTAAGTGGAATTATAAGCAATTCATTGTTAGCCAACCAATTGAATTAAGACCCACATAACTTGGCAAAATGATAGATCTAGCTGCATAGTAAAATTGCGTTAGTTAATTTTCGATTTTTTTTTGTGACTAGCACTACTTGTCAGACAGTCTACCCAGATAAATGCAACATCAACAGAGCAATTTTGCCATAGTGGGTCAACTCTGGCAACCTTTTAAAAAAACTTTGCCAACCGCTCTACCAAAGGTGCATGGCAGAACTGTTGGCAAAGTTTTCCCATTATGACAAAGTTTCTCTATTATGGCAAAGCTGCCCCACTATATCAAAGTTGCCCCACTATGGCAAAGTTGCCCCACTATGGCAAAGTTGCCCCACTATGGCAAAGTTTCTCTACTACAGCAAAGTTGTCCCGGTTGATGGTAAACAAATATTATCTATAAGGACCAGAGAGACAGCAGTTTTAATTCCTTTGAATGAAATCGGATTTTCTGTTTTGGAGTAGATCAATATTATTTTTATTTTATTTTCCCAGTGTAGATCATTTTTTGTCTTCAGTAAAAAAAACTGTACGCATTGTTTTGCACAAGTGGAATTTCGGTTCAATCTAAACAAAAACAATGATTTTTTTTATCGCATTTATTTTCAAAAAGTTAAACAGAAAAAAAATTAATTCCATATTTAATAATACAATATATAATAATTTTTTGGAAAAAGTAGGTAGGCTGTGTCTATCAAAACAGCTTCAGGGTTTAAGGCGTATAACGACAAACTCTAGTAAATGGCGCCTTTTTGTATTCCAAACAACCCGCTTTCTACGTTTTGTATCATCCCTATAACAACCTTTTAAGAGTGCCAAACGAGCGTGAAATAGACGCAACCGTTCCAACGTTGTTTCGCGGCTAATTACTATTTACGCATGTTTTTGTTGCGGTCATGTTTTCATTATAACCCAATTCACCCTACATGAACCCCTGATCTAGAACCTACTATAAAAACGTTACACGTCAAGAAATATCTCTGTAGTTCTTTTACAAAAGCATGGTTTAAACGTGTGAGTTATTTATGACTTATATGACTTTCACCCTTCCACGGTCACAGCAATCGGATAGTTGTTTTCACGATAAATAACTGTCAAAGAGGGAAAAACTCTCACGTATAAACGAGGCTTAAGTTTTAAAAGTTAGTTTATAAACACACATAAAACATATCCGAAAAATATATCTTCACTATCCTAATAATTTACCCAGAATTCATTCCAAAAATAATTCAATAATTCAAAACATAACACATCGCTGAAATCTGCTAAAATTCTATTTTTAGTTCCATATCACAACCCCACAAATACATATTTAACCTATCTTATTACCAATTTAATTATATTTCCCAGAAATAAAATCACCGAGCCATCCTATTGTCAAAGATGAATCACCCTTCCTAAGGTGGATGTAACTAAACATAACTGCTAGCAATAGAATCTAATGACTTTTTCCTCGCGTGGCCAGTTCTACATTTACGCCAGCGTCAAAGGCCAGTGCTACGAAGTTTTAATCAAGCGAGGAACACGATCTCTCCTCATGAAATTCCTCTAGTTTTCAAGAGGAGAGAACGGCGCGAGATATCATTACAGCGGTATCGTTTTAAATTGAAAATGGTGAGTGGGTATGAAAATGTAGGTGATGTGTCTATTTCGGTTTGAAAGTTCAATATTCTTGTCAAGAAAAGTGAAGAAGTTTTTCATTTTGGGTGTGATTAATGTTGAAGTATGAACTCGAAGGGAATAGCGGTATAGCGACTTATTTTGCCAGGCTAGGTTAAAAATGAAGAATAAAGTTACATGCAATCAAGTTGCTTTAATACATTATCTTATTTATTCACGATTTCTTCTGAAAAGTATTATCACACTATTTATTCGCATTGCACTGTGTAAAGCCATGTTCTGAGAAGAGGCATTTCCATAATGTATGTGGTCACATTATGTGTGTTTCTAACCCAGGTTCAAAATTTGCAGCGAGTTATCCAATTTTTAATATAAAATTAAACTCATTATTAATTAGTTCGCGATTAATTCATTAGCCATTTATCATTAATTAGTTAATTAATTCGCAATGCTCTCTCTGAATTTGTCTCCCAAAGGAAGTTTTTCCATACACTGTTAAAAATGTGATTATTTTTAAAGAAACTGTCATCATTTTTGACGAAACAGACGCCTGTTATATGCTCCGTATAAATATTTCATCAAACTGAGAAGATTCATTTTATAATTTTTTTTTCACGAAATTTATTTCGTTCAAAGTAAGGAAGTTTTCAAATAAATATAGACAGGTTCACTCGAACCACGTATATATTGGTCCGAAGTCAAACGCGCTATCGATTATGCCAAAAAAGTTCGTTTGAATTGTGGCAATATACATATGAGAACCAAAACCACCGGAAACGAATCTGAGTAAACTACTTTCGTTAACAATATGAAGATTATCGTTTCGTCAAAAATCAGTCATAACGAAACAATGGTCAAAATTGACGAAGTACCCTTGGCGATAGCATAATGCTCAAGATTGAAAATATTATTTTTGAGAGTGAAGTGCAATTTGTCATAGTAACGTGAGTTCGTAACTTGCCAATGACAGTTTAATTCTTCAATGTAAAATGAAACCCATAATTAATTATTATAAATTATTAATTGTTAATTTATAATTTTTAAAATATCATATTAGAATCAGGATTACGTAAACATACCTAGTTTAAAGTAGATTTGACAGTTTGAAGACAGTTAAAAATTAGTTTCAAAGTTCGATGACACAACAGGGTGAGTTATATATATACTAGTAAACATAAGAAGTTTCGTTGTAGATAAATGCACTCCGTGAGATTATATACTTTTATATTAATTATTTCGCAGTCAACGCTGGAAAAGGCTGTTACTTTATAATTTTTTTTTATACTAAAGTAGTCTTCAAATTTTATTGAGATTTTATTAATATTTTTATTTTTTTAAAGTTACTAATTTATTTAAAAAGTTATTGATTTTACTGCCTATTTGAAACGCTTACTTTCAAAATGAGGCACATAAATTTTATTTTATAGAAATTTTATATGCCTCATTTTGAGACAGAAAAATCAAGAAAGAATTTCACTAATAATTTATTTAAAAAAATTTAATGAGTTATATCAACATTTTTATTATTTAAAATAGATTTTTCCAGGTAATAATAAAGATATGTTGCACAAAATCAGTTATTTTAACAAAAAAATAATTATTCAACGCCCTATCTTTATATACTATCGTAAAAGGGGTATGGTAAAACGTGTGAAAAAATATTGATACTATTTTTTATTTCAGGTGGATAATTTTTTAAGGATTTGAATTATTTTTTCTACTAGGTTTCGAAATCAGCTATCCACGAAAGCATAGCCCGTCTCCTCGAGGATGTCGAGGACTCCATGCGGAGCGACTCCGAGATCGACGGTCGATTCCTCGGGGGCTACGGAGAGCCCCTTGTCGTGAAATGTGACGCCGGTATCCAGACCGACAATGACCCGATCACAGACGAAGCCCCTGAATTCGCTGCCCGCCCACCGCCCTGTAAGAAGAAAGAGATGATCCCTTGCATGTCCATCTTCAAAGACGTCGACAAACGTGCCTTAGAGGTAAGAAAGGCAAAGGTTTCAATCCCGAATAATGCATGATAATTTTTTCTTAATTGGGAGCAACGGTGAATGGATTATCAAGCGCTTCGTCAAAAGAGGTCACCACTTCACCCGGTTTTCAGTGAATGACATTAATTAAAAATGAACTACTATCAATTTTTCAACAATTATCAATAAAAAAAGTTTCAAGGAATGAATAAAATTATTTTTTTGCTTTAAATAATTATTTAAAATTTTCATTGACAAAAAAAATATTTAATATCAGACATATTGTACATAGATAAAAATGTGGATAGATAATAAATTTGAAGTATCACCTTGTCAATGATAAATATTATGTATATTATAACAGAATGAAGTTTTCATGTCCGCCTCTATAAACCCAAAATATCGTACTAGCAAATACAGTCGTCAATTATAATACATCAGATGCAATTTTTGTAGATATTTAAATTTGCATATTTTTGATTCAAAACGCGTGCATCACCATCTATTTTTTAGCAATTGAACTATTTTTTTTCACTAAACTTTTGTTGCAAACTGCATTCCATATATGGTAATTTCTTTACTTGATTTAGTTTTTGCTAAAATGCATAAATTTCTTTTCCAAAAAATATAAGGAAATTTGCGCACTTTGGCAGTGATATTTATTAATTGCCCTGAATATTTTATTAATACTATTTTCAGAATATTTTATATAGTAGTAATGCACACTTTTTGTATTTAGACCCCTGATGCCGCCTTAGTAAACATTAAGAGCCTAGTAAAGTACTTAATTGCCGAATGTGAAAACGAGATTCATGTTGTTCGAGCTTTCTTCAGGTGGATTGCTGATAACATCACGTAAGGACTATAATACTCTCAAATAAGTTTATTCTCCATTGATTGATTTATTTAATCACTAAACATATAAATCGCAGTCTTATATAAAAAATTTACAACTTTACTATGTGTAGATATTTTAAATTAATCCAAATTGTCTATTAATAAACTTAACAAAGGTGGTCATTAACCAAACAGTTTATTGAGGAAGCTAAACAAATTTTGTCACTACAAAATTTCTATTAGGGAAGCTGGAGACATTGCGGTATGCCTATATATCTTTAGTGTTTCATTACCACATAGTTACTAATATACAACAACCTTTCATGAGCATATATATGATGGTGCCTATAAAAGAAACACTAGTCTATTCAATATGTTATATCTATTTTTCGTAGAAGTTATTAATATTAATTAAAAAACATGTGTCTATTATGATTTTTAATTGGAAATAAAATGTTTATTAAAAAGGTTAAACAAAGTTGAGGATGTACTAAAAGGTATATTTGGGAAGATAAATAAATTTAGTCACTAACCAAAATGTCTATCGCGGAAACTGGACACATCCCGTATTATTACAATTTTTGAATTGCCACATGGTTAACAGTATACGTAAACTTCCATGAACATATATATATATACTGATATTTATAAAGTGTAACATTGCGCTATCAATTACACAATATATATTTTTCGTAGAAGCTATAACAATTATTAATTGAAAATTATTGCCTCGATACTTTTTCAGTGTGCAAATTTCAATTTATAACTTCATTCCTACAGATACGACTGGAGGTATATGGATATCAAGTTATCCGCAGAAGAGGTTTTTCAAAGACGAGAAGGTGTCTGCAAAGACTATTGTAAATTATTTTCAGAAATGTGCAGGTAAGATCAAATGCAATTGCATCATTGCAATTTTTTTATTAAAGAAGTCATCCATTTCTACTGTAAAGTTGTGCTATTTAATGGCTCTTAGTAAAACAACGAAACCGAAAAGTAATATAGACTGCAAAATATCTGTAATTTTTCAATGTCAATAACAACAAATCTAGGGTTATAGGGCAGCTGCACCCAAGTTGTTTGTATTTATCTTTATACAAAAATATTAAAAATTGACAAGCGTTCTATTGCGATTTTTGTCCTATTAATACACAATGATAAAATAAAATATAGTCAAAAGCATACATGAAAATTTCATTACACTATATGTATTTTTTCTTGCTACATCTAACTCGTATACAACTAAAATGTCTTTAAATAAAAAATAAGTTCAAGCAAAATTAGTAGTATTAACTTATAGTGGTGTTAAGCCAGAAATATAATTATGCGTTTTATTCACAATTTGATTATTCTAGAAAAATAACAAAACTTTTCTTCGAAAATATAAATCCCATTTTCAGTCCTGATACTTCAGCTTTTTTTTTTGTTCCACTTCTTACTATACTATTACCAATATCAAAAAAATAAATTTTTGATAATTTATTGAGCCAAGTAAATTATTAATAATTTTAGCATTTAATAAAAGTAATAAACTTAAATTTTAACGATTTCAATCAGAACATTACTAACTAGTAACAATGTCTAAAGTATTTTAAATGTAGGTAACAATGAAAACTCAACCTTTGTATTTAGGTTAGCTGGCATTCGTGTGAAAACACTAAATGGTTTCGCCAAAGGCTACGACTACCGCCCTGGACATCAATTTGTACCTGGGGAAGATGTCACTCATGCATGGAACGCTGTCTTTCTACTTGGAGCGTGGCGCTTTATTGACACTACGTGGGGAACAGGTACTTCAATTGCTATTTAAAAGGTCCAGGGGAAGAACGATAATGTTCCATCCGGAGTAAATTTGCATAAAACACAAAAAATTTCATGTAGCATAGACAAACACGGCATTATGATCTTTTAACTTTTTGAAGGACTATCCTCCTTATTACTGTTTTTTTTTTATTACTTGGAACAGTTGTCACATATTTAGACTACTATAAGACACTGAAATCTCGATTTTAACAAAAAGTGGACCTTCATTTATAGTAATTAGTGTTATAGTTTATAGTATTTGAAGAAGATGCTCAGAATACAGACCGTAAATACAGAAATGTAAATGCTTGGGAGAGTCAACATTATTTCGAAATACAAAGGGAATGTTTATACTGTTTCATGAAATACAGTGATTAGATTGACACACAAATAAAAAACCGATGTGCTGCTATGACGCTTAACACAGTCATCAATGAATGTGTGTAAAACAGAAAACCATGTACCCTTATTAGCGCAGGGTTGAAATTAAACTTCTTTGTTCTTCATCTAACATATTTTATTTTAACGATTAAACTGTACAAAAACACACATAGCATAATAACTAACGCATCGATACCGACTTAAACTTGTAGTTGACGTGTATGCATGCGCTACTCATCCTTCCGTTTTATGCTTGATTTCCGTGCCGAGGTCATTCAGATTCACTAGCCTTGCTAGAGAAGTTTCACTTCAAAAATTAATTCAGAAGTTTGTACCTAGCAAAAGTAAACTGAGATTTTTGTGCACATCAGCACTGGCGTTTTAGACAACTTTGCTTTTTAATTCACGATTCTAAGTTCAAAGTGAATACAAAACGGACGTCCTACCGGCAGGGCGCAGTGATTGATACTAGGCCATGTACAAAAGTGCTTCCTGTAGGTTCCTCTAGTAGGACTTTAGCGTGTACGTTCTGCCATTAAAAAGGAGTGTCTGGGATATGTAATATGGTTAGAATGGGGAACGCTATTTCGGAGACATCCACTATATGTAAATTTCGTTTTGATAATCTTAACGGCTTAAATGCCACCTGCATATATAAATGGTTTGCAGTCAAAACTCACTATCTTCATCTGGTCTAATGTTGACCAGATGTCCAATCTGTCTGGTCTAATGTTGACATGGAAGTCCTACGCTAAGAAACTTTTCTTTAGTGCAAACAAAGTGAAGTTAGAACTGTAACCACGACGACGCCATCATAATGTGGTTCCTTTTTGGGAATTGGTGGCCCTGTACGCTCGGGGCTAAAGAATGAAAGTTGAATACACATCAATCATATTGTATCTATAAAACCGGCTTATACTGTTACTTCAGATTCACCTACTAATATAAAAGAGTTTTCTCAGAGTTGGTTAAGGTCGTTTCATATGTTGGAGACAGGTAAACAAAGTAAATCGCAAATAAAAGCTTGAAATAAGGTGAGGAATTAAAAAATGTCAATAAAATTTTGTGAAATAATTTTTTTGAATAAAAATAATAAAAATGTTAATATTTAAATTTTTTTAATGTTTTTAATTAAAAATGCTTGCGACTACGATAATTAAAAAAAATCACGTTTATATTGCAAATATTGAAGTAACAATACCTAAAACAAAATATGGAAATAAAAAATATATATTCACTATAAATGCATATTATAATCATGCTTTTATTAATAGGTTTAACTTATAAAGAAAAAGAAATGTAATCATGGTTCTGAAGTTTTTGAAGTAGTTGGGTTTGTTGATTTTTTAATCCGTATCTTAAGGGGTAATCAAAAAATTTAATTAAATTTTTTTAAAGAAATTATTCAATTACCTTTTACTGTCATTTTCTGATTTCTCATAATATTTGAAAATTATAAAGAAAACTTGTATTTACATAACATCGATCGCTGTTGTATGATCAATAATACAGTGTGGTACTGAGAAAAAATCTGCATGTGTTTGTATAATTTTTTCTAAGTAAAACAAAAAGGAAAAAAATATATAAACACATTCAGATTGTGCGCGTTTTATCAGCATAATTTCCATCCTCCACACTCAACACCAAACTAAAAGCTGACATCATCGATAAAAAAAAAAGAAAGCATCAGTTCGAAAGTAAATCAAAACTAACTCCTAATTGCCTCTCCTTCCGAGTGTCTAAGTACATAGCTTCGGATCCATTAACCTTATTTTGTGCAATACCAGGGAAGCAGTGTCAATTGACGAGTTGTAAAGGAAACGATATCGCTGAATCAGCATGCGATCCTTTGAATCAATGGTTCGCTGTTGTTTTGGTCGCCATGACCACTCTGAAATCAATGTTCGACAATTGACTGCTGCCCTCTCCCTGCTTTTTCATAATCGATAGCTGCCGATTGTAGCGACCGCGAAGGATTTTTATCAAATTTTTGTCAGCGAGTGTCTATCCAGTTCAGGGCCGTTTCGCGGGTTATTGCTGAAAGGAATGGGAATATGTTCGCCATTCAAACTCTGAATCGATGATTGAGGATAATGTCGAGTCGTCCGTGACACTAATTTCACTATTTGTTGCATTTGTGTGATTGGACTTTGTTTGGGACATAGGATATCAATATCAAATAGGATATCGAACAATTATTAGCATTGCAAAAAATCTCTTAAAATAATGTTATGTCCGATTTGATTTGACATACATCTTACAATAATACATTCCCCCCCAAAAAAATTGTGTCCGACTTCATTGTTTGAGTGTGATTGGAATTTGTTTAGAAAATACAAGAAAATGATATAGTTATTAGCATTGTCTAAAATTGATTGATTTTAAAAGTTGATCTTAAAAGTATATCTAATAAAAATATTTTGAATCTCAATTTAAAAATAGAAAAACTAAGTTTAAAAATTATCATATTTCCACTTTCATAGAAGTGGGACTTGTGGTCTAAAGAACCAAAAATGACCCATTGAAATAATTATTTACTGGGAAATGTCTAAAATAGATTTTTCCGTCCCTTGTAATCACTTAATAACATAGATAACTGTTTTTCAAACAAGCTGTAATATTCATTAGTTTAATTTTTTTGGTGAAGAGCGGACAAACGAAAATATTTTGTGTGTGGCAAAACAAGTAAAAAAAGCAATTTAAGGCGAGGCACAGTACAAGCCACAAAAAAAACTAGATAGGCAAAAACAGCCCTAAAACCATACAAATTTTACAAAAATGTGTGGAATTAAGTATACAACTCTAAGTACTTGTTTTAACCCAAAAAAGTATTATACGTCTGTTACATTCAATTTGCAAATGGAATCAATCTTTAATAAGATTTAATTATTTGTCGTTTTCCAATTGGATGTTCACTTCAATACATCTAACCTCATATATCTGCCACCAAATTTATAATTTCATGTTGGTATAACCGACTCATGACAGAAGCACTATTAAATTTTTCAAAATTTATACTTCCTTAACAATGGAAGCACAACGTTGCGAGCTGCGATTTTGGTATTAAATAAGCACATATGAGGTTTTAAAATAACGTAAATTTCATTCGGCTGAATTTACAAACACTTATAAATCTCGTTATACGTAACCACATACTATTCAATATTATAGGGATCTAACCAATAGAAGGTGAACAAATACTTCCCAGCAAAAAAGTCAGCATAAAACCTTTATAAAATTTTTGAAATTGAAGGTTTTAGGCAGGAAAACTGCAGGTTTTTTGAAGATCTATAAAATTAAAGGTTTTTGTTTCAATATCCTTCAAAAAAACTGTAAAAAAAAACTTCTTAAAAACTGTAAAAAAAAACTTCATAAAAACCTTCAAAAACCTTCAATTTTTAATCATGAAGAGAAATGCAGATATTTTAAAGATTTTATGCAGGAAAATTAAAAACTTAAAAAAAAATTGCAGTTTTTTGTTTCAATATCCTTTATAAAACCTTCAAAAAACCTTCAATTTGACAATTTTGATGAAGGTTTCATGCTGACTTTTTTTGCTGGGTAATTAATGAAGTAACTATACATCGATGCTGAAGTGCAGATATGTGTCATGTGTACGTGTTTGTTCCATTTAATTAACACATATGTGCTCTAAGGCATCGATGCAATCAATTATTTTTATAGAAATCAGAAACTTTAGATTGCTGAAATGTTAAAAATCGCATTCAAGATCATTTATGACTTTTCATTTGGTCATGTTTCTTATTTTCGTCAGCATTCCTATCCCAGAAACCTTCAAACTTCTAAAAGAAACATCACACAGCAAAATAATTAGATTATGGATTGAAGAATGCAATGCGAAATAATTAAACCTCCAGAAAGAATCCAAGAATGAAATAAATTAGTACGGAATTCTCGTTTTGGGGACAAACTCTTAATTCCTGTCCTAGTGTACTTTCTTCAAGAAATCAATAGAAATTCGGGCACTACTCCAGATAAAATATTTCTAAATGTAACTATAGCATAGGTGAAGGGTAACATTTGTCCTTCGTATTGTCACGGATCCAAATAACGTCTTTAAGAAACTTAAAATACATTACGAATTCAGTGGTCCTTGTTGCCAATATTAGGGTCACGCAATACTACGTAACGAAAGAATTCTCAATAACATTTGGAAGGAATTATGAAACCTTTGTTAAGTATCACAAAATTTCGAATTTAACTTAAAGCTTTAAACGAATGCATGCATTTTGTATAGAACATAATGTCTCAAGTATTCCAATTTATGATGATTGTTAACTGTTTATAGAGGTATGCCATTAAAAATGGTCACTTTTATAAAATAAGATCCGCTGTTTAGAGGAATCTGAGATAAAACTAATAACGGATTTACAGCAAATTTCATATTAAAGATAGGGAGAAGTTTTCCGTAAAAAAATAGTATCAAAAATCACCGATAAAGGTATTTTTGCACTGTCCGAGCAGCAAACAGGTATAATAGAGATAAAAAGAATTACGATAGGAACACAAATTAATTTAGCGATTAAACTCAAAATAAATAATCTTTTATTTATCCAATTCTGTATGCACATCGGAAGCAATTTGTTGTACACAGGAAAAGTCAGCTCAGTGAAAATCTATAAAGTTTCCAAGGTCCTGATTTTGATGAATAACAAATTATTTCTTTTGAGTTTGATTGCTAAGGAATCAGTCTGTGGATCTCAAAACACTTACTTCCTATGGTTATAAAAGGCTAAAAATGTATATATGAGCATTAGTCATACTCAAGATGTGAATCTGAGGCTCGTATTTGTAAAATTCCTTTTAGTTTTTAATTGATTTGAACAATTTAAAAAACATTGCATAAAGAAACATCTTGAAAAATATATATACATGATCTATAACGTGCCTTTTCAGCTTAGTGCGCTGGACTTCGGAACAATAGGTGTCCCGACGAGATCAACTCACTTTTTTTAATACATATATATATACAAGTACGACAAACATTATTCTATAGCAAGAGTTGTAGAAATCAGTGAAACTAGAAGTACGACAACATCGAGTAAGAAAATAAAACACGGTAATATAGCGAAACGTAAATTTTCTGTGAGTGTGCAGTGGTCATTTCTGTACAACTAAGTTAATACAATAACAATTAATTAATATAAATATATATATATATATATATATATATATATATATATATATATATATATATATATATATATATATATATATATATATATATATATATATATATGTCACAATCTCTAAGAGTGTCCGCAGTAAAACGTTACGTATAAATATATGTTTTACAAAATTTAGACTATAAATATTTATAATTTGTAAAATTAGAAAATTTCCTAAGAAAACCAAAAAAAAAAAAATCCTTTTTGCTTTTTCACTTCTGCAGTTATTATTAACCAATTTTTGAAAAAATCAATAAGAGTTTATCGTTCCACTTAAAAAATAATTTTCCTTACGTTACAAATGAACGAAATATATTTTCTTGAGTATTATTAGCATAACAAGGTGACAAATTTATAGTGAGCAATGTCTAATAATGTGTTACAATGGATAATAAGAATTCCCTAACGTAAACTTTATGGGCATGATTAACGTGATTAAGTTCCCCTTTCTTACGACGCCCCGTGCTATTTGCCAATGTGACTCTGGGGACTTGACACAATTGGTAGGAATCGGTGTGTCAACTAATAATCACGCGATGATTGGGGTCCCAAATGATTTAGGAATTGTGATTTGAGAAAGAAAATTAGAGTAATGAATAGATTCTCTCACCTTGTTTCCTGGACATTGCCCACTCGGAAATTTGCCAGCATTTACAGCTTATGGTTCGTTGACTTGATGGTTTTCATTCTGCTTTGCATCTTATTATGCATGGAGTGCATGTTATTGCATTCTCTGAAATTGCCTGATTTACATTAGAACTAATATAGGATTGAAAGTATACTCTGTTTACCCGCTAGATGAAGTGTTTTTCTTAAAATTAACCCGATTTATTTTAACTAAGTTAATTTAATAAAAAAAATTATAATTCTTATACGGATGTAATTCCCAATATGAAATCCTTTTAGGGAGTGTTAACAACAAATTCTTCAAAATATCGTTTTTCAGATTTTTACATATTTTTATTCCCGAATTAACTTCCTTTAAAATTAAATATTACTTTTGTTTTTAATGAAATTAGAAAGTAATAAAATGTAATAAAATATATTTCTTTACTCTTTTTAACATGTAACATTTGTCTTCTTCAAATCCATTTTTCTCAAATTGTGATTTTTTTTTGTGTGTTTGATGTATATTTTTTCATAGAAACTTTCCACTATATATGTGCAATTTTTTATATGTATGCTCTACATATACCCAAGATTATACTGAAATGAGCTCTTTTAAAGATTATTGTTATATTTATTTTTAACCTTCTGACGCTCATGGACTTGATATCGTCTAGAGATCTCCAGTTTTTCCATCAGTTTTTAAACTCATAAAAATACTCCATTATACAATATTTTTAAAATATAGTTTTTAGGTATAACTTAAAAGCTATCTCTTTAGAAAGAATTAAAATGTATGTAAAAATATCGAAGTGCACGCCTAGGAAAAGATATTTAGACTTCCAAATAGTGAAAACAACTTTACAATTGCTAAACTAGCGTGAGTCTCAGTGGGTTAATAAAATATTTTATACTAACAAAAATTAATCTTACTGCATGACTTGTGAAAATGAAAATATCTTAATTTGTTCAAAATATAATATATATGATTTTTTTTAAATATGATATCTATATCTATGCTAAATCGTAGACGCTGGAAGCAGATATAAATGTATGTCTTGTATAATTAGGCACTACAATTTATTTCATAAATCAATAATTATTTGTTTTACAATTTATTTTTTTAAGTATAAACAGTGAAAAAAATTCCCTTATTATTTTTAGGTTTCACCGACCACACAGGAAAATTCCAACAAAAATTAAACGAACACTTCTTTCTAACCGATTCAGATACAATGATCTGGACGCATTACCCCTACGATGAAATGGAAAATAATTATAGCAGGTAAATATTAACAATTTCATACCGATATTAAATATCCTTAAATAATCTATTTAGACTAAAATGTTTAAACTAAAAATAGTTAGAAAATGTTATTACTCTTTTTGTTCCTGTTATTAAGTTTTCTTTTCTTCAATGCATATAGTTCGCAGAAAAAAAGGTCTATGTTAACTCTTTTCAGGATACTTTTGTGATACCCACTGGTAAACCAATATTAATTCTACATAAGTTTCTGTTTATAAATTGCAAAGCATTGACTTTTTTCAGCCATCATGAAACTGTATTAAAATTTTAAAACGTTTACTTTTCCAGAAATTGTGTTTTTTGAGAAGTGTTATTTTTGGTTAAAAACTTCTATCGTATTTATTAGATTCGACGGCACAAGTTTGATATTTAATGTTTGATTAATACACAGGTGGCAGCTTCTAGATGTACTTGTGAGTTTAGAAGAGTTCAATGCCTTGCCAAAAGTAACGCCATATTTTTTCGATTACAACATGAAAATTAGGTCCAGACCCCAAAATCCTGTGATTTTCAAGGTATATATAAATTTTTTATTTATTGAATAATATTCGTTGTAATGAAAAAATATTTTTAAATATTATATTTGTCTAGATTTTATATATAATTTTTATTATTATGTATTCTATTTTTAAAATATTTAAAATATTTACATTTCCTATCAACTTTTCTTAAATATGGTTTTTAGATTTTGAATACATATACTGAAATTTGTAGTATTATAAAAATATATTTAACATACAAATAAATATTCATTTGAAAACGTTTTAAACAGGCACGTCTAAAATAGCTTTAAGAAGTTTTTTAATGAAATATGTTTAACAATGTAGAAGTAGGAGAAAAGTATGTACTGATTTATTTATATAAAACTTCATTAAAACATAAATATTAATATAGTATGGGCACATGTAAATTCTAAAATTACAGAATCTATTCGAAAATATATCACACTTTATTTACAATGAAATACATAGTTGAACACCGCAATAAAAAAAATAAAGTAAGGAGCCAGAAAAAGTTATTAAATTTTTTATATATATAATAAGTCGATAAATTTATTCTTTTACTCCCTACTCAAAAAAATTTAGAAAATTTTCCACTAATTAAAATCAGGATACTTCATATGAACTCTAATTTTTTTAATTAAAAAAGTTAAGATAGTTATAAAAAAATTAAACATCGTGTTTCATATTATTGTAAATAATATTCGGGTAAAAAATGTTCGTGGCGTGACATGGAAGAGAGGGTAGATTTACGTGATAGAGTGTGGCATAAGGGAAGGAGAGATACAAAAGGTCAGAAAATAGTGTGACGTAATAATAAATGAATCCTCCCTAACCTCATAAAATTAAATCAATGTTCAATTTAATTAATTAAAATTTCTAGTTTATTCCATTTTTTTAAAATTGGAAACATATATTTTGCTATATACTCAGTATCTTGATATCTAGGATTTAAAGCGGCAGGTTCCAATGACAAGCAAATTCTTCTGATATAGTTATTACGTATTTTTTCAAAAATAATCGGATTTAAAATTTCTGATATATTTATTAATTTGTATGTAAATCATGTATGTTTAGAATTTGTAAGATATGTGCATTTAAAGAGTGTTTTATAAAATAATGCTATGTTTTAACATTTTAGATATACCAATTAAAAGTAGCGAGTTCCATAAAAAACAAAATTTTGAAGTTTACTTTCAGATGCAAGTCACTTTCTGAAAACTATTCTCCTAATTTCGTCCTTCATAATTATTTATAACTACAATTTGTAGTAAAAACCAACATGTAAAGCAAAACTACTAACTAATACTATTTGTTTTATTTTAAATGGATCTGTTTAATTTTTACGCAGACTCCTCATTTCTTTTTATTGCTGCCAATTCATTTTCACGGCTTCATTTTCACTATGAATTTTCTTTATCAATCAGGTGCACAAAGAAGTAAAAATCGCAGCTCACGAACCAATGAGGTGGAAGTACAAACTGTACCCTGCAGACGAGATTGAAAATGCTGCACTGAACAACTATGTCTTCTGTCAGATAAAAGAAGACCGGCTAGTCGGGTCATTTGCAGTTACGCCGCCTGTCGAAGGACGGTACTATTTCAAAGTACGTGTTTGCATAACAATAACTAAAGCATATTTTTACGATAATTATTTGTATGCGTTTATATGACAATCTGAAGCTGAAGTGTGGAGTAAGCAAGATTTAACATTTTTTTCCAGATTACTTAATAGACACAATGGGAGTTATTAGCAAGCATTTCTCTCAATTTATTTTACATGTAACTTCAATAGGGAGAGCCAATAATCTGTCTATTAATTGCAGCTTTTTCTAGAAATATGTTTATAATACTGATTAAAATTCTAGACAGATTATATTCAAATTACTTTACATATATTGGAATATTTTTTAGGGAAATTATAAAGTGTTCCGGATACAAAGGAAAAAATCAGTAAACAGTGGTTTCGAGAAAAATGGTTAAGTTCTTAACATCTATGGCGAACTGAATGTAAAGGTTTATTTTCATCCTTATTTTAAACGATTAAAAGGAACTCAACAAACAAATCTACCACCTTGTATTTGACGTCTTATAAACCGAACAACGAAGAAAAAATAATCGCCCTAATGTTAAGTTTTTCCGTCGTATCCGCAATGCCTCACATGTGAAACTCTTGAAAAAGGGAAACTTAAACTATGAAGACACGATTTTTTATGCACACGCACCCAAATGAAGAGGAATATTATAAATAAAAGCGCTTCCAATTTTCTTATATTACCTTTTATTCTATAAAAATATTTCAGGAGACGATTGAGATTTTTTTCTTTAAAAAAACACAAAATATATGCATCTTAGATGGTTTTTAATCTCCTAGACTTAACTTCAACTCAAACGTCTAACGATCGTATAATTTCCGCCGTAAATGGCTATTTTACAATCAGACTCTTATTGACTTGATATTTAATTCAATAATCATTATAATTCTTAAATCTAATGATGTGTCAAATAGAGTTGGTATCAACAATACTTGCACATTCTCATTTATATTTCAATGAAATAACAGGGGGGAAAATCCCATATCTCTATTTGCATATCTACCAAAACTGCATCCTGATATTGTCTTAACCCTTCGAATTATTGCATTTTTAATTTTTCTATTACTATTTAATCACCCGGTATTATTATGCTTATTGCATTCATAAAACCTTTTTATTGTATCTTATGCTATAGAATCTTCTTTAAAATTGTTCTGAGATCTATTTCTTGTTTCAGGTTTACGCTAAACCAGAACGAGAGATGAAAGAGGAAACTAACCTGCACAACGTAGTCATATTTCTGCTTGACTGTCTTGTAGCCAAGAAGTATATACAGCCTTACCCAACCAACGAAGTGCCATGGGGACCCACTCAGTGCTTCTACGACTATCGAATGAAGATGGTGAACCAAAGCGGGCCAATGATAGTGACTTGGGGCGGCAAACGCAAACTGATTCTTGAAGTCAAAGACGTGATGCTCATCACTTACCAGTTACTGGACATTGAAGGGATAGAAATGGACCCGAAGGACATCATAAGGAGAGAGGACAAAGAGAATAGGGTCAATTTCACATTCACGCCACAGAGAGTTGGCATGTACAAGTTCCTTCTTTTTGGCATGCCGAAGCCGAAGCAAAAGGGCAAGTGGAGATTGCCCCTCATAGCCTCATACCTCATTGATTGTAAATTCACGCGACAAGTGTACGATGAAGATTTCCCCCCACCCCAAGTGAAGATTCCTGAAAAGGAAGAACCCGAACCAGAAAAAAAGACTAGGAGGGATAAGAAGGGAAAATTTGAAAAGATTAAGATTGCTCTTCTGAAGTGAAGATCCGGAGACAATTGTAATTGAGTAGCTCAAATGCAAAAGTTCGATCTAAAAATTCAAAAAATAATATTTTGATTTTTTTAGCTGCTGTTTACTTTGGCTTCAATTTAAAAATATTATAAAGGAATAAAAACCGCTATTTGCTATTAAAAACAAAAAAAAATCAGCAGAAGCCAAATTAGCTATTTCGCTGCTGGATACAAATACAAAAGCAGTTATACAAAGACGTCAGTAAAAGTGATTTCTTATTGGAATGTGTATTTTGATTCTTGAACGAAAAAAAGATGACGAAACATACATTTGCAAAACCAGTTAAATCTTTCATTCAATTTCAAAACAATTTATGTGAAAATTAAAATTTAGATTACTACTTATTCAGTAATCTAAAAACTTACACAATTTAATGGAAAAGTTATTTTTTTAATTTTACAACAACAAAAAACATTATTGTATTAAAAATTATTGTGAAATTTTTTCACGATTTACTAAAAAACTAAAAAGTGTATATAGCTGCTTTTGCGTCTGGGCTACTCAAATGGTATTGCCTTGCTTTTTTTTACGGATGATACCTCAGTCATCTGCATTTTGAACTGAAATAGAAAGGTGCTCACTTGTATATTCTAAACGGTGGTCATTTATGGGGGCAATATTAAATACAATGTTTGAACGGTTACTTTGAAAAAAAATAAAACGGGATTTAAATTAAATCAAATTCTGTTTCTTTTCAAAAGATGTATAAAAAATTACTATAACTATCAATGCTTGTATACATATGCTTAAAATATAAAAATGAAATATATGAAAGACAGTACTTTAATTTTATTATCAATCACATTTATGTGTAAAACATGGTTTCATTCAAAAGATTATTCAGAAAACTTGATTCTTAATGTTAAATAACCACTCCCGTAATTGAAAAGTTATACCAATTTAATTTTATAATCTTATTTACTGTTTTGTGCTTAAGTAATATGTTATAAAAAATCACTTAGGTGAAAATCATGCTTTGGAGATATACTAAAATTTAATTTACAAAAGTTCTTAAACATTTTACACAATAGGTCATATGTAACAACTTGTACTTTGAAACCATTTCATCATAAGTCTGCATAAACATATGGAATTTTTTCAAGTCTTTTGATTTTGAGTGTCTGTGTCTATTACATCTTTTGAGTGGAAATACTACTATATAAAATAACTATAAAAAGTTTTTTTTAATTATTTAGGAAGATCTTTGGTTTATGTATAGTATATAAAAAATGGTTTACATACATGTATGCTATACGTATATTTTAAAAATACACTTTAAAGATTAAGGGGCCTGTTAAAATAGTTTTATACTTACTTACTCAAGCCATTCAATCTGAAAATAATAGGGTGAATTACTTCGTTAAATGCCCTAAAGAATAATTCACCTAAATGAACAAGGTTTTAATTCCCCACGAATTTTATTCCAAAAATGTATTGTTGTGATTTTATATTATAAAATAATTTTAAAGACTTCGACATACACTCACTTTATCTTTAATTTAGTCATTTCATTATGTGAACAGTGCAATTGTTATGTAAATGTGATGTATTTGTGTTTTTTAGATGCGTGAAATTTTGCTAATATAAAAATTTGTTGTTTGGTATAACTTATTAATTGCAATTAACTAATTAGTGGATGTTTCGAATCGCACGTTAAATTTGTTATTCGATAACAACAAGTTAAGTATGAATAAGGATTCTTGTGATGGATTTACTTCATCTCCTTTATTGCTCAAATGAATGAATGCTCCAATAGACAAATCTAAGTGGGGTTTTGAAGTTATCGAGAGATTCCTATTGCTCATATTGTAACGTGTATGTAAGTTACTCAATGCTATAGAATTTGGAGTGATAGATAATTTGAAAAGTATACAAATGATACATGCCAGATTTAGCACAAAATAAATTATATTTGAAATTAAATTTATAAAATGGATTATAGTAATAACATAGAATATAAAAGAATTATAGTTTTTTAAATTAAAGTGTGTTATTTTGTTTTCAAAGTATAGTATGAAAATGCTATAACAACAATGATTTTAATGTAATATATAATTTCTTCTATGTATAACAAAATTACTTGATTTTTTAAAATAATATTCAATTGAAAATGTTTTTCAATATAAGATTCAAAGATTCTTCTCAGTATAAGATTTCGATTCAAATATGAGTACATAAAAGTCCTAAAAATAAACACAAGTATAGAGATATTTATATTTATGACCTAGAAATCATATGATCATTCAAATTTCATCTAACGCAGGTTTTACAAAATTGACTATTATTTTAGAATACTACTATTAAAACGTTTTTATTTTAAAATTGCCAACCATGAGAGAATATCATTTCATTTTATACTAGGTAGAATTAGACTGAATTTGTGATATGATTAGACTATAAAAATAGTTATGCGTTTCAGCGTCTAATTTTATTTCGGTTTTACATTATATATTTCATTTGCTAATAAATTAGTAATTACTTTATTTAAACTAACAATAATTAAAATATATTATTAATTAAGTTATTAATACTCCTTAATTTTTAAAGGAAAACTGTAAAACAAAAATGAGGCTCCCATTTTTTTAGTTGGTTTGCTGGGTGTTATATTGCATAAGATCCGTAATTGTTTAGGAAAAACAAGTACACTTACAATTTAATTTCATCAGATACACAGAAATATAAATTTAAAAAAATTCTGTAAAAAGATTTTACTTCTACATTTTAATTACAACATGTTTAAACCTATATTTAGGCTTACGAAAATCCTTAATTAAGTTTGTTATAAATTTTCCTCTATTTGTTACAACGTCATTTAATAATTCCTTGGAGTCGTAATGAGCTAGCTGCCAAATCTGTTTTATTGTAAAAAAATTGTCAAATATTAACTTAAATATAAATGCTTAATTGATAACTTAATTAAAATGTATGTTTCATTCCCAATTGAGTGGTTTTAGAGTTTAGTAATTTTATAAAAAAGGATTTTAAGGTTCTCTTACATAAATGTCTATTACAAAATATAAACTTTACTGAACCCTAAATAGCATGCTTTCATTCTTAATTACGATTGTTACGCACATGGTTATGTGTTTTATACGCAATAATTTTTTACACTTTCATGAAGAGTAACATTGAGTGAATTCGAGAGTTTATAGGTTTCATAAATGGAACCCTTGCTTTTTAGACTAATTAATAAACAACCGTCCAGATAGAGCACGTGTGTTAAAAAATAGTTTCCTAACAGAAACAGACAATCACAAAACCCTATTATTTGAATTACAGTTGAAAATTTATGAAGTATGTCTAAAAGAAAAAATATTTATCATTTTCTCTCTAGTTTTAGATTTAACGTAATAGTACCTGAAATTGTATTGCTTACTAACAATTCGATATTGCACTAACAAGAAATTAAAATAATTTTACAGCGCGTTTAGTAAAAGGTGGCTCAAAGTAGACATATATCACTCATTGCTTGTATATAAATAGTATAGATTTGGGGGTTTGCATAAAATGCTATTAAATTAAAGGGACATATAAACTTTATGAGACTGCAATACGTTTATATCATAGTAGAACACATTTATTTGCACATACGATAAAATAAAAACATACGCTACGGGGTTTATGCTAAGCGAACATCTGCACTTTACCAATTTTTATTTTTATCTTCAGTGGCGGCTCGAGATAATGAAAAGTGAGGGAGCCATAATTACAAGAGAATTCAATTATAACAGTGTAATTCGTTAGTTAATGTGTAATATACTATCCTTTATACTGAATTGCAAACATAAATATAACTGAGAATTGAACCAAATTTGAACAAATAATTGAAAATAAAAATGATAAATATTAGACGAAATGAGAAAGAATGAACCAAAAATTTAATTGGCAATAATGGATAAACTATAAAAATCAGAGGAAAATATTAGAAAACAAAGTTAATTTGATTTGTCAAAAATGTATTTAAGTAAAATTCGCTAATTTTCTCCCTAAATTGTGTGTAAAAGTATCCCAAAATTATTAGGGTCAGACACCAAAAAAGTGGCAGGGCTTTTTCGGCCTCATGCATTAGTCATCACTGGTTACGTTGCTCTTGATTGCCTTTTAACACTATTAAAATTTGACAAATAGATTGTTAGATTACAGTTAAAAATTTGACAGATCAACCACTCAGCGGGGAGCATTTAGCCTTTCAATCCAAGGACGTGTCCTATCAATGATTAGATTTTAGGCTCATAATTTGAAAGTTTAAACCGGCTATGGATATAGTGGATCACAATCCAAACTTTAAATCAATCATATTTCATAATTTATCCGTTTTTTATCAGATTATAATTTGGTAAACTTTACGATCAACCTGCAAAACATAATTTGATCGTGAAAAACAAATGTATTCTAGCTGTGTTAACTTTGAGCCATTTTGTCACATAGCAACATTAGAATAACTAACAAAAATTCTGTCAGCCTATCCCCCTTTGCCGTTCTCTTATTCTTATTTAAATTCCTGCATAGCCTCTTTAATACATTTCCCCCTTAAAATATCATAATATGTGTTTTATGTCCCCTGTTCCATAAACACATCGAATCATACTGTTTTGTTAAACAATGATTTCTAATTTATTTCAATTCATGTTAATGCATTGTTCAAACTGCATATTCGCTCATACTAGTAGGTTTTAAATCAAGAAAGTGCCATGTGTAATGTTACTTATATTCCTAAGAAGTTCATTAAGCTGTAATACGTAGAATATTCAACCTAATACCTCGGACAACTTGTGGCCTTATTGAATACACAAGTGTTTTATAAAATACCGCAGAAATGACATGAGTCTCAACTTTGATAACTCCTTTGAGAGAAAGTTGTGAAAACAAACAAAGGTTGTACAGATTATCTTTTGTAGAACCAAAATAAATAAAAATATTGTCTCAGTGAACCTGTCTTCATTTTTTATTTTTACTTCCATTTGCCTTAATTAGTGGAATTATATCATTTAATATACTTTTCTTCAAAAAATGTCTACAACAGTGTTTTCAGTGTATGTATATGTAGAGTTCAGTTTTAGAACGTGTATCTTGTCCAATATACTAAAATACTTGGCTGTCAAGTGGTATTTTCCCAAAAACAGAGTTCCGAGATAAGAGCATATAAAATTTTCAACTCACTTTAGCTATAATGTTACTTCAATTTTTCTTAGTTATAATGCTAAGTTATAAGTTATAATGTTAAGTGGAATTACATTAACTCATAATAGAAGACCTATTGAAGTAGAAGCCACACCAGTTGAACAAATGATTGATCTATTATCTAATTAATGGAAAAACGTGTTAGTTAATTTTCAGATTTGTGTAACTTATATCACTTGGCAGCCAAGCCGCCCGTTCAAGAAATGACGATAGACAAAGTTAAACATGCCAATTTGCATCGTATGATGGTTTCAATTTGCGCGTCTTCTGAAATTGTTCTATGGTTGTTTTAGTCAAAAAAACATTTCAAAGCAGAATTTTGTTTCAATATCGCAATGGAAAAAATACATTTTTAAACCAAAATCTACACTGTATTTTTCAAAATGTTTTGCTAGATTTTTCCTCTTTAAGCATTTATATGAGGGTTTTTTTTACAAAACTTTTTTCTTAAAATACACTATTTGTAAATTATCAAAATTAATAAAATTTTGCACAGACAAATAAAAAGAGTGGCGTTTAATATAAAACATGGACAACAATCCAGGCCCACTTAGGTGAATTGGCTTTGGTACCCTATAATACGCAATATAACTGCCCCTTTTGATGACATACATATATAAAAAGCTACAAAGAACTTTCAAGTATAATACTTAGATTATTCGAACCCCCGACCAGAAGTGTTCCGCTTGAAATCGAAGGTTTTTTCAAAAATCATACAAAAATGTATGTGCGCTATAAATTGGTTATATTATTAAAAAATTCTTGTTACTTACCTTTAATCTGTCTTTATTTGATCCCATATTATATCGCGTAATTAAATTCTTAACGATCTTCGCTATCAACACATCACGATCACATGACAAATCTTCCTTGGCGCACGAAGCGTTTCAAAACAGGCGTCAAGAAAAGTGTGCTCTCTGCGCATGCTCAAACCCCTGGTATTGGGCTTCCCCCTTGTAGCTTCAACAGTTGGGGGACCACTTATGCTTTAACGAAGTGTACCTTCTTATAGTTATAAGTTCTTTGCTATGTCCTCGGCTTTCAACGATTTTAAAACGTATTATTTTCTGTGGGTTGCTGTTTCTTATTAAAAATTAACCGATTAATGAATAAAAGTGTAGATGCATCTAAAATAATTTCTTATTATGGTTTCCTTGCAATACATTTTGCAAGTGTTTAACAATCTTTTCATTTTTAAGTCAAGCTTTTTCTGAGTTCGAACATCACAGTTACAATCTTTAGTGTGTAAGTTTTACGTAATACCTAATAAAACAATTTAAAGGCGTCTTTACCAGTAAAATACTTTTTGAAATATAATTTGTAACTGTTATGCTAATGGGACTGAGCTCAAATCCTGTATTAAGCATGGATTTCGGTTTGTTTGCGTCCCTGTTAAGAGTTACCGAATCTTGTTAATTATGTTCTCCCTCAGAAGCGGGCCATCAGTTTCTCGGAAGTTTTATAAGCAAATGCCACCAGTATAGCAATATGAATAAGGAAAGGTGCCCATTAATTATAACAAATCAAACATTGCAAATGAAGACAAAAGTAAAGTTACATGTAAAACACAATGCACCATTAATTTTTACAATATTACGGATTTATAAAGTAAGGAAATTTCATTGTAACACTGGTTATAAATTGGCAAGCTTTCTAACAATTTTTAAAGTAATATTTTCAAGTCATGACTTTTTACTTGTTTACCATAAAATAATAAAAGTTATGAGATTCTCTCCTTTCTTTGTCTATAATCATCTTAAAAGAACAGAGTTCTAATTTAAAATATTAGCGTAATAAAAATATGATCTTTCATAGCTTTTCAACATCATTCGTTAAAACAGACATGGTTACTATTTAATCGTACTTCAAGCCAAATCAGACAAAAATTGCACTTTTTAATACAGTTGTGAATATGTTCGTTAATGAGATTAAAACTATGCACAATTTATTAAATTTGGAACAATAAGTCGATTTTTTTTAAATCAGCATCTACTTAATATGGTTGGCGATATCGAAACTTTCGAGATGCTACCTTTTTTGTTTTATACTCAGTTCCACATGGTGACCATTATATACAAGTTGACGCTTGTAATATAAAATTGAGCA
Source organism: Troglohyphantes excavatus (assembly GCA_963932185.1). Classification (NCBI taxonomy): domain Eukaryota; kingdom Metazoa; phylum Arthropoda; class Arachnida; order Araneae; family Linyphiidae; genus Troglohyphantes; species Troglohyphantes excavatus. Next base: position 51,644,310 of record OZ010676.1, on the reverse strand, counting down.
CTGTAATCGTAAATTTATGTATCTGTGCACATAACCGTCCTCTTATCCTCTTAAAATATAGTGCGTATCCTTCTAAAAACGTTTAACGGATAGAAAACTATACCAAAAAAAAAATTAAGAATACTTATATTCAGTAATATTTTAACAATGGTGTTCTTATAAGCCTAAGTACAAAATTTCGGATTTGTTCATATTCTAAATAATTGCTCATATAAGCAAATTAAAAGAAACTTAAATGTTTATATTTGTGTGAAAGACTAATAAGAGAGACAGCAACATTTCTTATCAGTTAACTTAGCTATTTCGAGCCATTTTATAAATCTGCATCGAGTTCCCTATAATAATTTTGAAAATTATTTTTAAAATATTTTGTTACATTTTTCTTCTTGCATTTATGTGAGGTTTTTTTTTATTACAAAACACTTCTCTTAAAATACACTATTCGTAAACCATCGAAACTAGTTAAATCTTGCACGGCCAAATAAAAAGAGTTGCGTTTAATAGAAAACATGGACAACAATCGATAACCCACTAAAGAAAATTGGCTTTAGTTCTGTTATAATACACAATATAATTGCTCCTTCCGATGACATACATATATAACAAGCTACAATAACTTTCAAGTCTAATGTTTAGATTATTCGAACCCCGAGGTTCCGTTTGAAATCGAGAGTTTTGTTGCAGAAAACAATCAAAAGTATATGAGTATATGTGCACTTTAAATTAGATATATTAATTATAACCTTGTCACAAAACCACAAATTGCTTGTGACTTACCTTTAATCTGTCTATATTTGATCCCATATTTATAGCGCGAAATGAAATTCTTAACGATCTTCGCTATAAACACATCACGGTCACATGACAAATCTTCCTTGACGCACGAAATGTTTCAAAACAGGCGTCAAGAAACCAACCAACCCTATTGTACTTTCAACTGTGGGGTTTGGTTTGGTTAATTAATGTGGCACTAGAGCTGCACAGTGGACTATTGGCGACGGTTCGGGACCTATCTCGAAAGAAAGACCTGGCAACGATGCCTCGTATTTTTGAAACATGGTCAGATGACAAGGACAACACCAGAGCTGGCGCCCGATGCAACCTCAATAGGCGTCAGGACATCGGACCACGATCAGATTTATCATGCACCAGTCCCGTATAAATGCCAGTATAATTTGTTGGGTGTTTTGAACGACTTTCTATTATTTTTGTAGCGAAGCTGGCAACCCTCCGATCGCACGATTACTACTTATTTACTTTTCTTTGTCAAGTCCACCTCACGGGCTCGAACTAGCAATGCTCTGATTATCAACTGAACGCCTTTATCCACTGAGAAACTGGAGGCTCCAATTGTGGGGGGACCACCTTATGCTTTAACAAAGTGTACCTTTATTATAGTTATAAGTTCTTTGCACTATCCTCGGCTTTCAACGATTTTAAAATGTATTATTTTCTGTATGTTTGTTTTCTGTAGGAATAAATTTTTAGCACTATACCTGGTTCAACAAAAATAGAGCCCTCCGTGGCCAAATGGATTAAGCCGTCAAGCTGGGAATCCGAGGGTTCCCGGTTCGAACCTGTGCGACGGACTAGACTAAGAATAGTTCAAAAGTAGTGATATTGCGATCGGAGGGTTGCCAACTTCGCTACCAAACTACTATAATGTCGTCCAGAACATTCACAAAAAATTAACGGCGTGTATACGGGACTGGTGCACGATAAATCTGATCGGGGTCCAAAGTCCTGACGTCTATTGAAGGCTTTGGGTACCAGCTCAGGTGTTGTCCTCGGCATCTGACCACGGTTCAAAAATACCAGGCATCGTTCTCGGGTCTTTCCTAAGAGATAGGCCCCGAACCGTCGCCAATAGCCCAATGCGTAGCTCTAGTGCGACGTTGATTAACCCAAACCCAAATCAACAAAAATACGATTAAATGTTCCCATGTCTTTACTTCGAAACAGACCCCGAACCGTCGCCAATAGCCTATAGTGCGATTTTAATTCATTCAACATTTCCAATTATATAATTCCAATTTATGTTGAGAGCAGTGTACCAGCAAAGATAAGCCCTCATATCCTTACTCTTAAAAAAAAAACTAGGCCTCCGTGGCCGAACGGTTAAAGGCGTCAGCCAGGAATACGAAGGTTCCCGGTTCGATGCCAGGTGATGGACTTGACAAAGAAAAGTAAAAAGTAGTGATCTTGTGATCGGAGGGTTGCCAGCTTCGCTACAGAATACTAGAAAAGTCGTCCAGAACATCCGCAAAAATTAACGGCGTGTATACGGGACTGGTGCACGATAAATCTGATCGGAGTGCAAAGGCCCGAGGTCTATTGAAGGCGTTGGGTGCCAGTTCAGATGTTTCCTCGTCATCTGACCATGATTCTAAAATAACGAGGTGCAGGTATAAATGTGTGTGTGAATGTGTATGTGTGTTCCCTCGTCTTTCCTTCGAGATAGACCCCAATAGCCCACTGTGCCAATAGACCACTGTGCAGCTCTAGTGCGACGTTAATTAACTAAACCAACCAAAACCTTATTCTAAAAAAGAGCATGTCGTGGTTGAATGATTAGAGGATCGAACAATGAGTTTCCGATGGGCATAAGCAGATGCATTTCAAGCCGATGGACTTCTTTGACGACCAAAAAATATTCCTCTTAAGGGACTGGTGCACGATAAATCTGATCGGGGTCCAAAGTCCCGACGTTTATTGAAGGCGTTGGGTGCCAGTTCAGATGTTTCCTCGTTATCTAACCATGATTCTAAAATAACGAGGTGCATGTATGCAGTGACGAAGGGTCCAGTCATCGGTAGATTCGCCGATGACCACGGGAAAATAAATAAAATTTAAAAAATATATATTAAAATATTTTTTTTAATATCTTATCTATTTCAAAAAGTGCTTAAAATATATTTTTGACTTATTTTAAAATTTTCTTATATTATAACATTTAAATCAGGTCAAAAAATTAAACCATTTATTTAATTTCCACCGAATACACTAAAATAAACCCGCAATTTCAAAACCAGCCAAGAGCCGTGAGTTTGGCTCTGAAAGTTCCGCCAAAGTCATCGTCAGTCATCGGAGAGAGCTACAGCATCCATTTTGAGATACATCAACCAATCAGGTGGACGCTTACAAAATCCTCTTCCGACTGTTCACTGGGCCTCCGTGGCCGAGCGGTTAAAGGCGTCAGCTGCGAATACGAAGATTCGTGGTTCGATGCCAGGCGACGGACTTCACAAAGAAAAGTAAAAAGTAGTGATCTTGTGATCGCAGGGTTGCCAGCTTCGCTACAAAATACTAGAAAAGTCGTCCAGAACATCCGTAAAAATTAACGGCGTGTATACGGGACTGGTGCACGATAAATCTGATCGGGGTCCAAAGTCCTGACGTCTACTGAAGGCGTTGGGTGCCAGTTCAGGTGTTTCCTCGTCATCTGACCATGGTTCTGAAATAACGAGGCATCGTTCCCGGGTCTTTCCTTCGAGATTGACCCCGAACCGTCGCCAATAGCCCACTGTGCAGCTCTAGTGCGACGTTAATTAACAAACCAACCAACCAACCAAGCTGGTATGAATGAATGTGTGTGTGAATGTGTATGTGTTCCCGGGTCTTTCCTTCGAGATAGACCCCGAACCGTCGCCAATAGCCCACTGTGCAGCTCTAGTGCGACGTTATTTAACCAAACCAAACCAAACCTTCGCCGGTCATCTGCTTATATCACCGATTCCATCAAGCAACCTTCCTCGTTTAGTACACAGGAATGGTTGCCATGTTGGCTTGTTAATGCCACATTGGGCAATAAAATTTAAATTTAAAACTTTTCAATATATTTTTCAATGTATATTCAAATATGATACTTTCCGTAGCTGTCTTTCTCAGATTTAGAATGTTTTCTTTATACCGTCTGACTGACTTGTCATATCGTTGTAAAGTTCGCTTGTTTTTGTGTTTGGGTGCAGTCTGACTTTAATTTTTTTTAAGGAACTGTTTGTGTTTAAATTATTTTATTACGTTATGGAAAATGGTTTTTTACTCTAATGAAATTAACAATCAATTAATTGTCCATTTTATTACGCTGTTCACTGCTTAACTGCTTTATTTTGAAATGAACATTAGTTTTTTAATCGCAGTATAATTAGCTAGGCTTTGGATGATCAAGTTTATGTTTTATTTAAAATCAAGTAAATAATATATTTTATTCTTTTTATAACTATTACTTACCATATCTTCAATCTAATACTTATATTTGCGTCGATCGTAAAAAAAGGAATAGGAAATATTGAGCAATAACAATTCCTTCGGTTTCAAAATTTGAATTGTATTCAGTAATACAGTCCTTATTACTTTACTGCTGTTACTTTATTTATTAATTTTGCGAATATACATATAAAAACGATGTATTTTGACTGTTATATGTTGTTATTCATAAGAAAAATGGAATTGAATTTAATAATGAAGATTTTTTTTAAAAATTATTTTAACTAAATAACACAGGATAAAAGGTACGTAAGTTGACAAATATAAATATTATGTATGGCCAGGTTTGCATGGGTAAGGAAATTTGCTGACAAGATAAACAATTTCCTTCTGATTATGCACCTCTGCAATTATTTGTTTAAACATTGAAAAAAAAAGGATCGTTCATTTATTGCGCGTCCTGTTATTTTTTATACTCCGTCCACCTTCCATTCACACTTTTTTCACAAATATTTTTTACAGTTATATGGGCAACGCTTTTTAATTTACTTTAATTATCTTCTTTTAATGTGTTATATTTTGAATAAATTTGTTATTAATTATTATTTAAAAGTTAATATAAAAATATGAAATTTTTCATTTAACAAAATTTTATTTTATATAAACTTTTTAGAAATATATGCTTATTTTATTTTAAGCATTTTTGCGTTGTAAAATAAAGTGTATTATTTTTAGTATATTCCTGTCATTTTATATTTGTTACGTACTTGAGTATATTTATAAAACATCTGGGATTTTTTTTTACCTGAAACCTCAAGAACTATCATTAGAAAGATCCTGAGTTATATGAAAAGTGGCAAATATAAATGCTTAAGGATAAAATGTCCGCATTTTTTATAATTGCACTCTATACTATTTTTCGCAGGCTCGTGATTTTTTTCGCAAATTAGCGGTTATTTAACCAAACCAAACCAAACGCCTATTGAGGTTGCGTCGGGTGCCAGCTCAAATGTTGCCCTCGTCATCTCAACATGGTTCAAAAATACGTGGCATCGTTCCGGGTCTTTCCTTCGAGATAGGTCCGAACCGTTGCCAATTACTCATTGTGCAGCTCTAGTGCGACGCAATTAACCAAACCAACCAAGGGGAAAGCGTTATGGGCACAGCCTCAAAACAAAGTTTGTTTCCGTAACTCTACTAACTTCTCCACTTGTCTCGAATTGATTGTACAAACAAAAACACAAACCGGACAAAAGAAAGAACATCACCATCCAGGATTCTCCATCTCCAATCCGTCGACATCGTACACCGTCACATTATTGACAAGATAAATCTGAAACGTTGTTTTGTCTTGAGTTCCTAACCGGCTTGTTGTATTTTTGTAAAAAAGTTGATCACAATGATCAAAAAACGAATCGGTTTGCTTTATAGTGTGATGTTAATTGTCTCTTACGCTCGGGATGTAGTTTGTCCGATAACGATTGAAGAAATGAAACCCTTAAACTATGAAGTTGATATTTTGAAAACACCTATAAAGAAAGGAGAGGTAAATTTTGAATATTTAATAGAGAAACGTTTTAAAAATTATTTGTATGTTTGAAATTAATATACGGTTTTGTTTCAATATTAAGTTTTAGTATTGCTTGTTACTTTCTGAAACAAATGGTAAATATTCATTTTTTTCGATATGTTTATTAATTGGTTAACCACAAATGTGTTTTTAGTTTAAATTTGTCAAAACCCATTTTGCTGTCAGTTTGTATTTTTTTATGTTGAATAATTTTCGGCAAACCCTGTTGAAAACGTTTAAAAATTTCCATCTTATAGGATGACATGGTGACCGTGACTTGGTTGTTTGAGTATATATATATTAATTATTGGTATTATGTCAAACAATGTTTGAGTTGGAACAAAACATGTTAGTTGCCAAGCACACATATAAGCACTGATGGGGTTGCGCTAGAATGCCAATCGAGTTACAAATAAGAGAGCAAGTGTTTAGTCAGAGCCTTACTTATTCCCTAAACGACACCTACACTGGCATCCCAGTCTTCAAACTTGGGCACTATAATAGATGCATTAATCTTTTCGGTATAACAGTATAATGAATTTTTCTTGCCAAATATCAGGGCATGTGCCAAGTGGCGATAAACTATTAAAACTGGTTAGCTTTACTCACACGATCTTAATTACAATCTTAACACAATTTAATCCTATTTTTCAACTGCAACCCTGTTTGTTAACATAATCATGCTAGTTGCTTGGAGGATCCCAAAACTGATTTGAAGCAAATTCAAATTTCTGGAGTTTATTTGTAATATTTTATCAAATTATTATTGATGGTTTTGTTATGTGTGTCATCATCATTCACTTAACCCTCTGACGGATTAGCAAAATTTCGAATTTGTAGGTTTGTTTTCACTTCAGGAAAGTTTAATTTATATTTCCAACACATTCCTTTTTTTTTAACAAAAATATTTTTTTTATATTAGTAGAGAAGGTTTTTAAAAGTCCTTCTAATTCTTTAAATTTGAAAATTATTTAAATAAAGAGATTTTTTATCAAGTTTTATATTATGTGTACTACTGGAAAAACTGGAGCTACTCGAATGGATATACACGTTTGTATCCGTCAGGTGGTTAAAACAGTTTGTGAGATGTAGCTTGCTTTGTTTAACTGAGCTTTGCCCATTGTGCAGTCATATATTGATTAAATAATGTTTCAGAACTGAAATAATGCGAAATTAATCTTTACCAATATTTAAACATTTGGCAACATTTTTTTTATCGCCAAAATATTTGTCGAGAAAAAATCATTATACTACTTCTATTCCACCTTTTCTACACTGTGAGTCTATATATGCCTGGTATTTACTCAGAACACACTAATATTGAGTGAGTTGCAGTGCCAACCAGACTACCATTACATTGTTTATAAGCTTTGAATTTAGCACATGCCCCCAAGCAAACCTTTTGGTTTACACTATCACACATACTATATAGTAAGGAGCAACATTGCCTACTCCCACCACCTTTTGGCACCAATGGGGATACCACATTTGTGTTATGGTAATAACATATGTTGTTAACCATGCGGTTTTTCGTCAAATTCACAGAAATTCGGGATTTTCATTTCATGGATTGGCTTATTTCAGCTAAGTAATATGCATGACTGTCACTGTAAAAATAAAATTTCACCTAATTTCTTGTTTTTCTACTTGCATGTTTCCAATAGTACCAATGCTTTAATGAGGTTTGGGGATATGTTGCCATATGTTATGTGAGAAGCATGTGTATGCACACATTTCCATTTTGTTTCATCAATTCTTAAGCTACATTGTTACCCATCGGGATTTTTTTTAAAGTATTAATTTAATAATCTGGCATATTCTTAACAAAAATAAAATCATAGAGATCATTAATCTTTATCTAGCGCCCCACTTCCCAAACTTCCACATAGCATACAATATGAACATTTTGACCACGGCGCACTGAACGAGCAGCGTATTATTCTGTACTATAAGAATAGCAGCCGATCTAAAGCCTATTGTGTAATTCTAGTGAAACGTTAAAGCAACTAAATAAGCAATCAGATCTTCTAAATCAGATGATTTTCTTTTAATATTCATTAGGGATTAAACACATATCCGGTAACTATCCGGTATCCGGCTGATTTTTAACTATCCGGTAAGTATTCAATATCCGGAAATTAAGTGCCGGATATCCGATTACCATATCGAATGAATGAAACATATTTTTTAAAAAAGATTTTGTTTGTAGAAATCTATTATCTTTTGTTCTCGCTTTAAGTATTTTCCTGAAAATACTACCATGTATTCTGCAATTTTGCATATTCTCCCTCGAATTTTTCACGAGATATTCAGGTGGGTAAGGTGGGAAGTCACTCTTTCTCGTTAAAATCTTACCAAGTGCGTTTCAAACACGGTGGGTCACAGAGAATAGATAGTAAGGAAAGATAGGTTGCAGACATTCGGACTAGAGATATTTTGGAGTATCTTCTAATCCATATGGGTGGTGGTGTGTAGGGTGCATAGCTACATTTCTGTCCGTCGTATATTAGAAATTGTTTTATTCTTTAGTCTAGTAAAAGCTATTTTTAGCATTTAAATAATGCGCAATTTAGATCAGCAATTTGGAAATATTTCAAAATTACATTTTCAAACGCATCGTACCTTACATCTCTGGCCGTTTTTAAATCGGTTTAAATATGAACAGTTTATTAAAGAACTTTTAAGTTGTACATAAACACTTGAAATTTATTTTCTTAGTTATAAATTTAAAACTCTAGTTTTTACATGTATGAAACCACTTTAAAAATCATGATTCATTAGAAAAAAAACCTGAATAAAGTCAAATGCTAATTAACGTTTTATAGGCTAATTAGCATGTTTTTTTTAAAACATGATTATGCAGGTTGTAATTAATATAGAAGCATAATTTTTGCTGAAAATTACTCGCAGTATCTTTCTTAATGTCATGATCCTCCAAAAAGTTTATAGCGTTTAAAGTTGTTTTTTTTTAAATAATTTTTTACATCGAGACTTTCTTTTCTTCAAATTTTCAATTTCAAATTTCTTTTAAAAATTCATTTTTTAACGAATTGTTATGATGGAAGGGTATAATATATCACAACTAATATAAAGTGGAGTTAAAAAATAATTTTGTCAAAAGTCTAAGCAAACTTGAGTTATGTTAGGAATGAAGGGACATATGGTAAAAATACAATTCTTCAGAAATTAAATGTAAAGTTTACAAAACATACGCCTATTGCAAGCATTATCCTAGAATAATACTTTATAAATAAAAGTTTTTGGAATATTTATTCAATCTTGGTATTATCTAAAAGATAATGAATTGGGGAATATTATAGAAAAAATATTTTGTTATTTTTGGCCGATTTCCGTTTTTCCTAGTGTGTAGAGAAGATATTTTCATAAAAGAGAAGCTGCCGAATATCCGGCAAATTCCAGTTCGGATATCCGGTTTGTAATGTGTGCCAGATATTTGGTATGTGGCAACACCACTATCCGGTTCATCCCTAATATTCATCAAAATTTTTTGATTAATCAATTTTGGCACATTTAATAGTGCAGTAATATGCCTTTATAGAAATGCAAATTGTGCAACTCAAGTTCAAAATTAAACAAAATGGTTCCTGGCTCATTATTTCAGAATAGGGCTTGGTAGCTCTAGACAGTTGCTTATCTGACAGACCTATAATGTTATTTAGATAAACTTATTTTGTTAAAAAAAAAGTTGTAGTAGCAATAATAAAACGGTAAACATTTGGGAGAGCATGTTTTGATTTGATCTTCTGATCAAGAGTGCATTTTTGACAAATTGTATGCCTTTAATGTAAAAGTACCAATATTAATTTGTTGTAGGAGTAATAGTTGCTGCTTATTTATCCTGAAAAGTTGAAAAAGTATAAATATATCCCAAAAGCTATTATCTCTGCCTTTAGACACACATATTTTTTAATTTAATTTATTATATATATTTAGTACAATATCAATTTACTTATATTTTTAATTATAACATTAGTTTTAGTTTAATAATTAAAACACTTAGTTATATATTTTTTAGTATTCATATGAGAATATTCAGTTAACTTTGACTTGTTTTATTTTAGAGATGTTATCTATAAACTGTGCATTTTAGTATATATATATATATATATATATATATATATATCTTTACAGGAACAACCTAACTCTATTTTCATGAAGTCAAAGTTTGGCCAAGATTATTCATGTTTGCTTCCTGTGGTTGAGAATGATGAAATTTCAAAGAAAGAAAGTATTGGAGGTGATAAGAACATTGATATAAAAGATTTATTAAAACCTATTCAATCAGGGTCCTGTTTGTTAAAGGTGAGAATTTCAGAATTTAAGATACCATACTATTATAAATTAATTTAAAGTATGCATGTACTACGTTATCTTTTCTTTAGCCTTGAAGGGCATGCAATTGTAAATAATTACATGTCCTTCAAGGACAAAATAATAATAATAAATTATTATAATATATATCCATTATCATAATAAATAGCCATCCATTTAATTGAATTTATAATAAATAGCCACTCATTTAATTGAACTTGACTGCCAGAAAAAGAAAGTAAATTTTTGTATGCATATATTTTTTTTTATTTAAATTATGTTTAAAGCAAACTTACCGTGTTTGTTCATATTTTAAAATGATACCATATAGATGTTGAAATGTGTAAACATAATGCATTCTTTATAGGTTTCAGATAAAGTGTTGCAACTTTGGCCACCATAACCAGCTGCCACTGATAGTGTTTAATGTTTTTATATAAATGCTTGAGTTGTGTTATAATCTTTAAGGAGAATCTTGGCACATACATATATTTAAAAATGATTTAATGTAGAAATTCATTGTTTAGATTACAGGTCTAATTTCAATTTATGTGTATCCATATCACATTATTTTGAAATATTATGCTACTGTGGTCCTCAACTACATACACATATTATAAACCCAAAGATATTGTGTGGTTGCAGATATTGACTGCAATATCTGGTCTCTTCTTAGAAAAATGGGAACAAAGGGTTATTGCACTGTAAGTAAATCAAAACATTCAATAATGCATCAAGTATAGTTACTTCAGGTTTCAGTTTGTCTGCTGTTCAATTCATACTAATCATTTTGGAAGCAAAAAGAAAAGCCTATTCTAATGAAAATTTATGACTGCCAATTGGGATCACAAATTTAAAGTCGTCAATAGAAAAAGTAATTGTTCAAATGTACCAGAATGGGTAAAAATTGAATGTTGGTATGTAAACGTTGACTTATGTTTAACCTATGGATATTATGGGATTCAGGAAATAACACACAAACAAACAAAAGATTTCCCTAACCACCTAAATATGTATTTTATTAACAATAAAGATAAATTTCATGACTGCCCGTTAGAATAGCCCCCTGGTTCTGCTAAAATGCATGAATACAATTTTTGCAAGAAAACTGAAAATTATTGATTTGTTTGGTATGCTTTTTATTTCTAACATTCTTTGATCTGGTAAAATTAACTTTCTTTTACATTTTTGAAATATTATCAAGTAAGAGGTCTAATTACTTTAAGTGAAGTGCCCAAAATCAGAAATGTATTTGACAATTTTTAGTATTTTTTCAAAGCAAATTTAAACTTTTCTTAATCATGTATTTTTTAATTTCAATGCTCTTCATCCCAAAAAATTGTCTTGCACTTTTACAATATTTTGTACCTAATTTGTATTTCTTTATGTGAAAGATGTAGAGCATATTTTAATTTAATTCAATTCTTGCATTGTGTTCTTCAATTTAAAAGATCTTTTTGATTAGTAGTTAAAGTACTACAATAAAAGATTACTTCTTGTTTTAAAGAGATATCACTGCTTGCAATATCTAGATAATTTTTAACATTGGTTAGAAAGATTCTTGTGATCCAGATATCTTTACTTCTTTGAGTTTTTACTGTTACCAACTTAATATAATTTTAAGCTTAAATATTGCATATAACAATTTTAAATATATATATTTAATATGTAATCTAGAAATGAGAACGGCTGTGTAACTAAAATCTAAAAATTGTGTGCCTGACCCACGTAAGCACACAGTCAAAGTGAAGCATCTTTCATCTTAACACAACCTCAATAGGCATCAGGACGTTTAAAATATTAAATGCACTTAATGGTTCAGAAACATTATTCCATTTCAGACTCAGTGGGACTCAATTCCTGTTCGATAACAGCTGTTATCACACATCGCTTTTTGAATCGAGAAAGAAATAGACCAGATCATGTGACCTGTGCCATCCCCTGCTTCTTCTTTTTCTGGATAGTACAGGCACAATGTTAAATAGTTTACAGTAATTCTTAAAATCAAATAAAACTTACATGAGATGAAAGACATTGTCTTGGTCTTTAGGATGGCATAAGTTTCTTGCATATTGATTAAAATTTTCTGAGCATGCTAATGTTTCTTATTTAATTTTCGTTTTATGTTTGATTTTTGCCTAATGTTTGACTTCCGTGTCTAGGTCATTCAGATTCACTAGTGTTGCTAAAGAAGTTTCACTTCAAAAACTAAGCTTCCCTTTTGTTGTAAAATTGCTAATTAGGACTTTTTTCCTTGAAAAGACTGCAGTCAATCATTTAGCCATTTAATTTTAGATTTAAAGTATCTTTCTACAATCATTGCTTCTACAAAATTATAAAGCTCTATTTTTATGTGTCAAAAATTTATACATAATTTTACTTTGAATCAGAAAACTTACAAACTTTTTTTTTAAAGTTTCATGTCAATTTTTTTATTAGTTGTATGCCATTGACTTTTTATTAGTTGTATGCCATAAACTTGGTAGTCTTGTGGAAGTGTTTTCCTCTCCTATTTTATACACATTCAGAAAAAGAACTTAAATTCTTTTAAAAATCTAAGCATATATAAAAATATAAATGTTGACTGTATGGATAATACAAGAGGTTGCATGTCTATGAACCCTTAAAATAAGCTTAATGTATCTTTGTTACTAATCTAAAACCTTGAGAATAAATATCAATACATAACAAAACATGTATTTGTCTAGTCCAACCTATGTGGATCACACCATTTTTAATGCATACTCTTAATTATTGATGTCCTTTACCTTAAAATAAAACATATTTTTTAAACTTCAGGTTCAAGATTGGTGGACATATGAGTTATGCCCTGGATTTTATATAAAGCAGTTTCACATAGAAGGTAAGTATGCTATTTTTCTCTTGCTAACTAATAATAAGGAAATTTCAATATATATATATATATATATATATATATATATATATATATATATATATATATATATATTGGTTTAATATATATATATATATATATATATATATTGGTTTAATAATAACTTTAGTTTTTTTTTAAAAAGTATCCGCGAATCCTATGTAAATTACATATAAATGTTTCTTAATTTTGTTTTATGAAATTAAGTATATAATTTGCAATGATGCTTTTTTAGGGTATGTTATTAATTTTTTTCATCACATTTAAGAAAAATTAAGTATGGTTTTGGGTAATTAAAACATGTGCATGTGTGTAAAACATGTGTAAAAAGTCAAATATTAGTAAATTATATTGTTTGATTGCACAGTTTTACAACACAGAGAGCATTTACTCATGTTTTTTTTTTAATTTATTAAATTATGAATAGATTTTTACATAACAATTTTCTCCTAGCATCTTATGTAGTATTTTTTTCATATTTTATTTGCCACGTAATACCCACATTGATAACATTTTGAATCAACACTTGCCTTTATCTATTTTGCATTATCAATGTAAATAGAAAATAAAATAGTATAATATGATTTAAAATAACAATAAATGTTTATTTTAACAAATGTTTGAATTTTTATCATATTTAAGCTGTTATTGCAATTGTGCTACATTTTGTTTCTTAATTTTACATCAAATTACTGGCATTATTTGCACTATTAAACTTTTTACTTAACAATATTTTTATGCACACATATACTGTCTTCCCACCAACAAAAAGACTCTGAGTAGGGTTGCTAGCATGTAACATTCGAAATGAAGTAGGGGATTTAGGTGAATTTGTTGGGTGGTCGCTATTTTTGTGGGTGTATCCATACTTTAATCGACTTACAAATATACTCACAATGGTAATACAGAGAAAGGAAAAATTATTGTTCAAGGAATGTTGTTTGTAGTTTTAAATAATATTTCTTTATATACAAGATTCTTTTTTAAAACAAAAGTCAGTGGTAATTCATGGAAAACACAATGGTCTCTGCTTATATTTTCTTCCAAAAAACTGAAAGTGCATTAATTTTAGTATGCAATAACATTCTTAACACAGGTAGAAGTTTGATAATTGCAGGAACTTTTTTTTGCTTGATATAAAAGTCTTGTATTGTTTGTCTGATAACTTCGAAATCGTCAATATTGCAGTTGCACTTATTTGCCCTTTTTCGGTGTTTCGATCAGACTTCTGAACCACATTTGTTTAGCTTCATGACCTCATGTTTAATCTTCTTTATAGTAGATTCCTAAACTCTTTTCGCTTCAACAGCTCTTTTGTTTGCTTGTGAAACTAAAATTTTCAGCGATTTCGAAGATGCTTCAATGGTACAAAAGCCGATGACATTGTAAATAATTTCTCTAGCTTAAGAATGTAGGGTCTTTTCTTTGTTAAAAGTAAATGCCATTTAAATTTTTTTTTTTAAAGAAATTCCAAAAATTATCAATTTCAAGAATCACACAAACAAAAACGAAATAGTGAAATGAAAAACGTATCGAAATTACAATTATATAAGGAGATTTAAAGACAGTGCAGTTTAGCATAGCCAGAAAAGGACGAAAATGCGAAGAAAGATTTTCTACACCGCCAAATAGAATTACTCCATTTCAATTCCACCCCTAGAATTGAATAAAATTGCCAGTTCCCATAGCAGCCGACAGACAACTGAACTCTGAGGAGAGTCTTTCTCCTGATGGGAGAACAGTAACTCTATTCTGTCCAAATAAACTGCTTTGTGTGAAATTTCTATTCTTTTCTATTAAAACAGTGCAAGAATTCTATTTAAAGCAGTGTATTTAGTTTCCTCTATTGCTAACACTGCTTCAAAGGACTTTAAACAATTTCCTTTTGAACTCTGTACTTAAATCTCATGGTCTGACAGAGAGAGAGAGGACAAATATACAATTACTTTTAATTATAAATAAATTCTATTATTCAATTGTTTGTAACATTAATTAAGAGTTTCCTGTAGTAATATTTTTATTATGCATCATTGTATATATACTTTTAAAAAAGCTTATGTTTAATTCTTAAACTATAAAGCATCTTATGTCTTTCCTTAGATGGTCATATTTTGGGACAAGTCATTACACTTGGCCTTTATGAATCAGATTATGATTGGACCAATGAAACAAATCAAGTAATTTATTTCAGTTTTATTTGAATTACAGTCTCTTTTATCTCATTTACTAAGGAGTAAATTTTTATTAAAACATTTTATTTACAGGAGAAGTTTAAGCATGTTAGCCAACCTTATCATTCACAATGGTATGTGAATGGTACAAAATGTGACCTAACTGGTCAGCCTCGTAATGCCGAAATTCGAGTAAGAACATTTTCTATATTTTGATGTAATTGCTTATTTAACCTATTTAATAATCATGGACAACATTTCAATTAAAAAAGATTTTTAAATTAAGTGCAACACTACTGTTGTCCAGCCTTACTTTTTAAAGACCAGTTTTATTTCATTTAAAAACAATGACAAATTGCTAAATATATATAAGCAATAATACAGTTAAATTCTCCAAAAAATTGTTTTACCAAATTAATTGGTTAAATTATACAAAAATTAATTGATCAAATTATACACAAATTAATTCATTAAATTATACACATAGTAATTGATTAAATTTGGCACTGTTGGAAAGTTTATTTTCCCCAAATTTGAAAATGATGACTTGGGTAGCAACACAAATCTTGCAACAGTTTTATTCCCTGTTATATCGCTGCTAATTTCAGGTGGCATTACTAGTCTTAAATAAATCTCTTTAATATAATACATGTTATATTGTTAATACTAACAACATGTTACATCCTGGCTAATACTGGAACAAGAACACTCAGTGGGTTCTTTATTCACATAACTGATTTTTAAAAAATATATCTTCTATCATTCATAAGTAATTTTATTACAAATGAAACTTGAGTAATATAGTAGAATAATCAAATTACATGTGTGAGCACTTTTTGTAAAACAAGAAATACAACTTATTTTAAATCGGTACAAAGTATTTTACTATTTGGCTGTTAAATATTAAATTTATTATTAAAAAAATAGTATTTGGTTTTTCTATAATATATATTTTCTGCTGTGGACTGAATATTTGATACTTCCCTACCCTTTAGTTTATGTATTGCATAAAGTCCTGCCTTAGTTGAAGCTCACCTATAACAGAAAATGCAATTGTTGCCTGCCATTGTAACCGTTTATATTTAGTGTCTCCAAAGTTATTTGATGCAAATTTTCTATATTAGTATTACAATGTTTGTTGGTTGACTACTAAAGATACATCCAATTTTATGCTTGAAACAGAACTTTGCAATTTAACATTTGATTTTTGTTTTAATATTGAAAATCAACTTTTACAAAGCGATTCCATTTAAAACTGCAAACTTTTCTTTAGATGTTCTGTGAACCAGATGCCGGAGATTACATTTATCGTGTAGATGAACATGAAACTTGCAGTTATATAATTACAATTCACACTTCCCGAATTTGTTCTTATCCTCAATTAAAACCTGTGCCCGCTAAGAAATCACATAGTATCCCATGTCATCCAGTGCTAAATGAAGAGCAATATAATAACTATATGCAAAAGTTAAATGGTAGGTAATCTGTTTATTTCATTAAGATAACATATAAGCGACTAAATATATTAAACTAACATGAAACATTTATGTAAAATATCATTCAATCAAGTGTTTTATGTGAGGTTATAAGACATTTTTCTTTTAAATCAAATTGCATACTATAATGAATATGATGTTAAACCTTTAAATGAAATACATTAGCTTTATAAAAACAAATAGTATTTCTGAAACTGCAAAACTAAATTATATCTATGTATTAAATAAGTGTATATATATATATATATATATATATATATATATATATATATATATATATATATATATATATATATATATATTATTTTTTCTTATTTACTTTGCATTAGAAAATACTTTTGTAATATAACAGAACAGAGTGGTAATTTTTTTAAATGGTACTGTGCATAATTTTAGCATTTATAAATACATGGATTTTTATTAAATGGGAAGAAATTAAAAGAATTAAATTGTAAAAAGGATCTATCAATTACATAAGTTATTGAATTTCATTTATATGTTAGATAATTATTCTTTGAAATTTTTTTAAGTTTTAATGTACATGCAGCTTTTTGGTGGCAATTGGATATTATTAGGGTGATATAAGCAATATTTCTATAAAAAAAGATGTAAAGTTCCTGAAATAAAAGAAAAGGTGTTCCTTTCTTATTAGTAGCTGCCATTGTGAAAGTTTACATTTTGTAAGCAAGAAAATACCTTTAATTTTTTTCACTTTTGAAAATAGTTATAGTTGAAAATAGTACAGTTTAATTTTAGTTTAACCTTGCAATAGAGACCCTGCATATATAACATATACCGTGCTTAGCTCACCTTACCTTATGGACATTCATCGCTAATGGAAGGTTAAAAGAGGGACTAGATTTTATCTTAATTAAATATTTGAGTTAACTGTTTTATTATAATGCATTCAAAATATTTAAAGAAAAGTTTTAGAATGATTGTTTAAGATCCAATTTTATACTAAATTTTTATTTACTAAATATAAGTTATTTATTTTATTCGATAGAAAACATTTATTGAAGTTGTAACGAATATTGTGTTGGATATAGATTGCTTTTCACTGAATTGTTGATACACAATTTTTTTATTTTATTAAGCAATTTGGTTATATAAATTTAATGTTCTTAATTTTTAAAATAAGTTGCAGTGCTTAAATTTTGTGATAAAAAAATCTAAATTTTATTTATTTTCTGTACAATATTACTGTTGTGTGTTAAGTAATTGTGCAAAAATATTGTTTTCTTAAGTTGTTAGAATTTGTTTTTATGATTTTTGAAGAATAAACAATATATTTCATTAAACTTTGATTTATCCCTATTTTCTATTTTACAATTATTTAAAACTTAATACATCCGTGAAAATTAGGATGGCTCAAACGAAAACATTGTGTACTTTCAAAATTATATAAGCTAAATTTAATCCACTGGCTAGTGAAAAGAAAGGGTAGAGAGTAAAGGTTTAACGTTCCAGCTACATAGTAGTTATAAATATTTTCTCTTCATTTTCTTATGCCATGGACTTCATATTAACTTATTAAAAATAGATTTAATTAAATACATCTTGTATAGATGATGTTATTCAAAATATTACAATGGTGGTATGTATTATAAATAAAGCTAATCACAGCTAATTCTAAAGCTACTAGTATAAACTAAAAGGATATTTGATACCTTCCAACTTGTACATACTATGTATTGATTTTAACCACTTTTTACAATTGTATGAGTAGCTTTAAAATTACAAGAATTGTAAGTTTTTTTTCTTTTTTTAAAAATATGATATTTTGACCACCAAAACAACCCCTGGAACCCGTGGAATAAAAAAAAAAAGCAAAGACCTTAAAAAAAAGTTCTTTAGTTTAAGAATTTTGTTGCTACTAAGAATTATAAAATTTTGTAGTTAAACTTTTGCTTATTATAAGTTAATAAAATATGTTTTTTTATCAGATTTAACACAAATTACAGTACAAAAGCTTTAGCAATATTATACAAAATTTGTGCACATTTATTGTTTAAAAAAAATGTCTGGAGTTGAGTTTTGAAATTTTGGTAGGTATGCTAATTGCTACTTTAGGTTTATTCCATACCAATTTTG
Organism: Troglohyphantes excavatus; assembly: GCA_963932185.1. Taxonomy (NCBI): domain Eukaryota; kingdom Metazoa; phylum Arthropoda; class Arachnida; order Araneae; family Linyphiidae; genus Troglohyphantes; species Troglohyphantes excavatus. The sequence goes on along the minus strand of OZ010676.1, from coordinate 51,625,548 downwards.
TGTTTTCTCACAAAATTGGTACGTTTCTAAACTTAATGTTATTGCTGCCTATGCATTACTTATGAAACATTTGTCTTTTGAGATCCCAAATATGTATAAGAAACACTTACCAGATATAATCTAATAGCAATTTAGACATTATGGTTTAAATTGATTTTGAAATTTTTATCAAAATTTTTTTTAAAAAAATGCCACAAATTGTAAAAAAAATCACTAAATGCAAACACACCTGCCAATCAACACACCTGTCTTGTCTGTACAACGTTCATATTTTAATCATTATGTATGGTTGTATTTTACAAAACTTTGCCATTTTGACGACCACTAAAAGAGCCTCAAGAACCATAAAAAACTTTAAACTTTTAAAAGAGAGTTTAATTTTTTTTTTAAATGACTTTTAATTTATACCCAAATCAAACAATTTTTAAAAACATAGATAAATAAAGTATTTATTTTACTTTAAAAATGATATGTATTTCTGGAAAAATCTGGGACAGATGATTGGAGGGTAAAAAAATAAAATAAACGGAAGATGTAAATAGGGGATGTGTGCTATGTTAAGTCTATGTAAAAGATCCTCTTTTACATCATCCGATTCAATTGTTGTTTGTCTTATTTCACGGAATTAAAGTTGAAAAGGCTTTTTAAGTTTACATGTATTTTTAAAATCAACCATTATTTGTGTTAAAAGGCTAGTTGGGAATAAAAATTTAACAAATTTAGTATTTAAACAGTGAAAGCTTTTTATTAAGTAAAAAAAGTTATTGTAAAGTAATATATATATAAAGTATTATATAACAAGATTGGTTTTTCAATATCCTATATTTTGTCATTTTTTGAGTGAAAATTGCTCTTTGAGACAATCAAATCTTATAATCTGTCACAAAAATTTGAAATATTTTTTTAACAATGTTATTGTATTAAAAGAATTCTGTATGGTCTTTATAAAATATCCAAGTTACAACAAAATGATAAATTCACTCAACAAATTGAAAAGTTAAGTGTATCTTTTGTATCAAAAGTTTGCTCCAATGTTATATGAAGCCAAATGTATACCAAAGTTTCAAATTCCAAAATATTATGAGCCAAATGCTCAGAAACAAATCTTGATTATTTTTAAGAGATAACTTTTTAATTAGCATAAATTATGATTATAAATAATATAAATGTAAAAAAAAAGTCATGTAAGTAATTAAAATTTATTGAATAGTTTGGGAAAGATTATATTTTTGAAATAAAGTTTCATATTTATTTATTTTTAAATCTACAATAAATAGGAATAAAAATATATATACTAAATATTAATTATATAATATTTTTTATTTATTAATTTAATGAAAAAATATTTTCATTTAAATGAAATGAAAAATTACATCATTTAAATGAAATGAAAAATTACATCGTTTAAATGAAATGAAAAATTACATCATTTAAATGAAATGAAATGTGATTTGTTCAAATAGAAAAAAATTGAAAATTAGATTATTAGCAAGTAGAATTGTGCAAGTAGAAAACTAGTACTTTTAGAAGCCAATATAGCATAATTAAAAAGAGACGGTAAGCTTGATTTATACCACCAAAGATTATATTTTGCAAATGAATATTGAAGAGTTTGAAACTTTTCATATGCATTAATAGAGAGAGTCACAGTTGCTTTTTTTCACAATTTAAGATATTGTATTGTATAAACTAAAAAGTTTCAATCACCACCTCAAGATTTTTCATTTACAAGTTGTCTTACCCAAGGGATTTTAAGTGTTTTTACCATAGAATTTTTGATTTCTGGGAAGTAAATTGTTTGATTGGCATGTCGTAAAAAATATTTTGTGTTATTTTTACTTTACATAAAGAACATATGACATTGAACATATTCTAAAAGTACTAGATTTCTACTTGCACAAATCTACTTAAACATTGACAAGATAAACCCGCTGCCCATGCACATAATATGCCACTGATTTGATTTAACGTTGGGGGGTGTAAATTAAGTAATAATAAAATAAGGAGTGTTATTTTTTTTAATACTCAATTCATGCCCAACTCAGCTTAAAGAGCTGTAGAGCTATGGGCATGCCCGGGAAAAAAGTGTTAATTTATTACGTCATGCTATTATGTAATTTTTGGTCCTTTAGTACTTTCACCTTCCCTATGTACAAATTTGGCACACATGTTATTTACAATTATATGGGCCACGATTTTTAATTTACTTTGACTTCTTTTGAAGTGAAAGTGAGTTATGAATTACAAATTTATTAACAATGTTTTGGGTTATGAAGACTTAAAAAAAAATTTTTTGTTGTACAAAAATGTATTTAGAATAAACTTTTTAGAAACATATGATCATTTCTTATTTCCTTTTGAGCTATTTTCAATGTAAATGTTATCATTTTTAGTAGTTTTTCTGTAATTTTGTTTTTTTACGAAAAATTTCAATAATGAACATTAGAAAGATTCTGAGATAAATGAAAAGGGACAAATATGAATGCCCAAGGAAAATATTTCCAAACATTTTTTCTTCCCCCAACAGGGGAGATGACGTGCTATTACCTCGTGTGTGTGTGGGGGGGAGCTACTTGTATCGCAAAAAATCACGCCTCACAACTGCCTCGTGATCATCTCCCTTTCGTATGAGTATTAGAATTGCTATTATAGAATATTCTAACTTTCTAGATTATATTAGATAAGAGCAGGAAAGTGGTAATGCACTTAGACCAAAATCAGAACATTTTAATGGAGCAGAGGGTTTAGGCTAAAAATGATTTTTTACAATTAGCTCATTTGACTTATACTCATCTCTTATCTTCTACATTCCACTCCACAAATTAGAGTAAACTTGTTTATTTCAATGGCAGCGATCAGGCAACATAATACTGTCGATGAGCATTCTTGTGGCTTCCAAATAGTAGGCACTGACCACACTGAATCAATTAGCGAATTTCTTTAAAAAATCGACAAATCATCACATCTTGACCCAAAAAACTTCTAACAATTGTAGTAGTTTCCTCGCCTACATGATATGTCATTAAGAGATTCCTATAACGTTAAATCAGAATATTTTGTCATTACTCGAAACTTTCTTTACCACTTGTGAACCAATGGTTACAGGAGAGAGATTCCTATCTTATCAATACCACCGTTTGAGCCTTCTTGTGTTCAAGTTTTATAAAAAAAATTGACTTTTTCTGTAATTCAAACTTTCTATTGCAGCTGCACATATCAAAATATTGTTAATTACAAAAATAGTTATGATTGGATAATTATTTAATATTACATACAATATTACATTAATGCATGTTAATACATTAAGAATAATGCTGTAATCGAATATGTGCAAAAAATATCTGCACTAATTACATTTTAGTTTTGTAGCTGCTACTAGTAAACAACTGTGATAATTAAAATTACACCACTGATGTCTTTTTAGGTGTTTGTAGAATCATAATGAATAAAATATAGAAAGAATTTGTCCAGGAAGATAACCATTGAAAAACAGTGTTTTTTATGTGTAAACACTTTTTAGATTATATATTTTTCCTAAGTTTTAAAATTCTAAAGTTTTTCTTCAAAATGAGCTGAATCAAGAAATATATTGAAATTGTGAAAATGAATAATTTCTTATTTATTTCTCAATGGCATATAATATATTCTGTTATTTAAAAGTAGAATAATCAAAATCCATCAGGTGAAAATCCATTACTTTTGAGGGAGAGGAATACTTTTTAAAAGACTTACGAAATAGGAAACAGAAGATATTTAAATTCTGTCCAATATTGAGAGAAATCCCTTTACAGAAATAAATAAATTATAAAGAACAAATTGCAACCTTTTAGTTTTTTGTGCATTTATACATAACCAAAGCTCTTGTTTACAAAAAAAATGTCAAAACCTGTCTAACTTTTGTCTAAAAAAACAGTTTATTTTATTTATATAGAGAGATATAGTAAATCAACGAAATACTTGCAATACAAACAATTGAGAAAATCCGGAAAATAAACCTGTTGGTTAAAAATTAATACTTAAAAAATCTCTAATTAGAAACTGCTACTCTGAATCTTTCTATATGTATCCAAGCTTTAAATAATATAAAACATGAACATTATTAATATCAATACAGCAGAACACTTTTTCTCAGCTTAATTTGCATATGTTCAAGTTTTATGGATTTATACTGATTTCTTTAGGTAGTGAAAGCTTAATTGTTGAACATGAGTGTATGCGTATTGATCAAGTGTAAAGTTGTTCTCTGGAAGTTGAAATAAATAATACTATTTCTAGCACTTTGTCTCATAGTAATGGTAAGAACAAAAATGAATGTGATTGTATGAGAACAATAGAGATTTCACCTGAAATACGTCAGCAGGTTATAAAATTAGGGATTCAGTTGTACTACATGATATCAATTTTATTGATTTCAATTGGCTTTAGAATTACAACCTTTTCCTTTACACTACATTCATTATGCACATGACTTCCTCAGTTTTGATAATTATTATTAAAAATCAAACAAAACCGATGACATCATGTGCATAATGTCTATGATATAAATTTTTTTTTTTTAATATTTACTTCAATTGACTCTAGAGGTGGCAAAAAAAAAAAAAATCGAAAGGGATGTGGAAAAGGAGGTAACTCATGTGTTCAGGCCCACAATGAAAATTAATTTCACATGTAAAAGTGTTATTTTTGTAAACTGTTAAGTTCCATTTCAGGCATTGCTATTCACTAAAAATATTGTTTAGTACAATTTTGTTATATTCATAACATAAATTCATTTCTTGCTTGAAATACTGATATATTAAGTTTTTTTTTTTTAAATGTCTTTCAAAATTCATAATGACAAACAAGATATTTATAACTTGCTATTTTACTAATCCTCTTATATTAACTTAAAACTATTATATGTTTTAAAAATAATCAGAGCATTAATTCGCATTTAGAGCAGGAAGTCACATGTAGAAACTTATTATATTTATTAAATGTCCTTCGACAGTTTAAGGAAACCTAAATAGTGGTTAATAACTCCTCAATTTTAAAAGCATTGTTTGGTAAATATGTGTATAAGAAATCTTGATTTAATTTTAAAATTTGCTAGATAAATTCCAATTTAATATGGTATTGAAATGTAGAATGAATCTATATAGAGAAATTTAAGCTGATATTTTTTACTGAGATAAGAAATACTCTAATTTGTTTGTGAGCAAAAATATTGACAAGTTGGAAAATGAAAATATATGTTAAAATACATGTTTTTATTATAAATGTATTTAAATATTGAAAAAAAAACACTATTGTTGTTAATTGACTACAAATAAAAGCTTGATGTACTCATATTATGAGATTCTTAAAGTAATTTAATTGCTTCATGCTTTTATTTTAGTCAATTAACAAAAACTGCTTGTTTTTTACTCTGTAATGGGTGTAATAGGTCTCTCACAACATTTAAACTCTCATTATTAAAACAATCATCTTTTAAATATTTTGTTTTTTAGTTACATGTAAAAAAGCTAAACTATAGAAACTATAACTATAGAAAAGAAAATTATTTCATTCTGAATATGAACATACACAAAAATAAAGAATTTGAAAAGAAATTAGAAATAACTAGACTAGGGGAAAACAGCATTAACACTTTGAATGCCGACCGAGTACCATTTCGTTGATACGTTCTTTAAGATTAACCCATATAGGCAAGCATCGATTTGAATGGCAATCATTTTATTTCATGGCAGCAGTGAATGTGCTAAAAAATATTTTAAGTTTGATTGAAGATTGCTATTTTGCATCTTGATAGGCATATCAATCAGAAATCTGACTTAAGGACAAAAATTTTAGTATGTTTCAAATTTTCCAAATTTCAAGTATTCTTTTAAAATTCTGTAAATATCAAGATATTCAAACTTTTGACTTGGTGCAGGCCTCTATAAGCAAATAGACAAACTACAATAACTGGTTTTAAACTAACCTAACTGATAAAGCCACAATCACTATAGGTCCAATGTACAATACCTTCCCCTACTTAGTTTTTACTTTGAAAAATTCAGTCAATGATTTAATTATTTAAATGAAATCCTTTTTATGTTGAGTAGTTATAATAAACACTGTAGCGAAATAAACAGGGTTGTAAGAACACCAAATGGCAGGAATTTTAGATCATGGTGAAACAAATTATGCAAAAAAAAATGTATCCAATAATGAAGGTGAAAAGATAGAGCTGCTGCGAACAGTCTATTAAAAACATAATTATTTTTAAAAAATGGCTTTGAAATCTAGCAGGGTCTAGTGTAACTGGCAGTAGGCTTAATTGGGCAGTCATAAAATAAAAATGGATAGGCGAAAAATTTAACAAATTGAAATTACAAAACAAAAAAAACTCACTTACACACAATTGAATTAATTAGAAAAATCTTAATCTGTTATTTTAGCAAATTTTCTAAATTCATGTCAACTCCCTGACCCCCATGGCCGTGATATCACATCCATGGATCTACAGTCTTTCCAGGACTACACCAAATTTTAAAATTCATAAAAATACTCCATTTTACAATATTTTTTTAACACGTTTGCTGCCGACCTTTCACTGGTGGTGTGATACGTAAAAGGCAATGGACAACTTGCACCCTTTTAAACACCGGCAGTGAACATATGTTAATTTGAGGTACAACCTACAAGCTATCTCATTATATTTAATTACAAATAATATAAAAGAACTTACTTAAGAAAAATAGCTTAAATATCCAAGCAGAGAAAAACACTATTAAATCACGAGTCAGTGGGTTAAGGGAGATGGATTAAATAAAAGTCTATTATTTCTATTCATTAGATTCTCTGTGCATAAGACAAAGGAATACATCCACTATTGCAATTTTAAGATTTTCAAGGTAATTAACAAATTTCAAATTAAATTAAATATCCACAGAAGTTTTAAAAAAATCACTTACAGTTAAAATTAATTGTTACTAATACAAAATTGTAAGAGTGTTTTGATTAAGATTTGTAGAAAACTAAAAATATGTATGCAATACTTTCCTTTTAGTTTTTGATTTTTAACTTTGAAATTTATTATCACGATGGGTAATTGTAATTTTTTTAGAAGAATTGGGTAGTCCTAAATGTTTTAGATAATTAGTTAGTTTTACTTGGAATAAGCAGGCCCTGTAATATAGATGCATATTAATTTTGAGTTGCTTGTCGTAAAAGCGCGCAATAAATAATGATAATAGTCATAACCACCCAAATGACAATTTAATTAACACATCTAAAACATGTTACACTTAGAATGCAGGAAGCAATAAGGCTATAGAAAGACAAGTTGTCGACAATATTCTATGTGTCCATGTTGTAGAAATAACAACTGGTATTGTGATAGCCTGTTCAAAAAGGAAATTATGTGTTTGCTAGTAACTATTCTCAGTGCCTCTTTTTCCCTTATTGATAAGATTTTTAACTTATGTTTTTACTTACATAACTTGTTTTCCAATGTTCTGAAATGCATACTATGAATATTTGACATTCTCATGACCACTGGTTTTTTCTCTACCATTCTCTGAACAGGGATATTTTAATATAACTACTCATTATGTACGTATAAATAAACAATTTTTGTTGATGATATATACTTGATTTTTGTAATATTTTTAGAAGAAAAAGAGCTTGCTGATCAGAAAAGAAGTGAGTGGTTAAATAATCAACAGGAACGGTTAGAAGTTATGAAAAATGAAAATTTACAACAAATGGAACATCAGATTAAGTTAAAAATACCTAACAAAGTAACCAATGTGGTGGATGTAGTATCTGAAAAGCTTGATGAAGAAACTAAAAAGATCCTCGAAAAACTCCAGAAGTTTGATGACAAAATCAAAAAAAGTGATGAAAAAATAAAAAAGGGTGATGAGGATGAAACTCAAAATCTCGAAGAAAACATTAAAATTACTAGCGAAATCAGTGAAATAGTTATAGAAAAAGAAAGTGCTCAAAATGAAGGTTGGTATGTTTTATTTAAAAACTTATTTTTATATTTTTGGATTTCTTGTTTTTGTATTCACTGTAAGTGTATTTTATAAATATTTTAAACTTTTAAATATTATTTTATTTGTTAAAATGTTACATAAATTTCATTTCATTAAGAATTCAAACCCTGTTTCAAAATTTGTTATTTTTAATAGTTTGTCTATGCTCAGCACTAAGTTATCGAAAAAATTTATTGGCCAATAGCCACACTCCCTAGTAGCACACGTTATCGAATCGATATCGGAAAAATCACCAAAATGATATCGGATCAATATCATGTCATGATACCTAAACGATATCGAAATGGCATACACCACGCTGTATCGTGACGATGTCGTTTTTCGATTATAAAACGATACGAGAAACGATATCCCGCCGATGTTGAAAGTACGTTTTTTCCGACGTAGTGTCGATATCGTATCGATGTTTTTTACGACATCGTGTGGATATCGGAAATGATATCGTTCCTATATCAGAAAATTAAATTTTCTTTAAAAGCAGATCTAAATCCTGGCCGTGAAAATAGTCTTGCATATAGTCGTTGCAATCAATAATTCAGACATGGAGGATTTTTGCTCGCTTTTTCATTAATACAAGTTCCAAATATTTAGTACTTGTATTCTGAAAGTTGAGCAAAATTCAGATCCATGGTGGACATTGGGAAATTGCATATTTACAACAATTACATGCAAGAGTGACACTTTCACGGCCATTATAAGTGGAATAATTGTTTTAATTCCAAAGCACTAATTTTAAAACACATGAATATTTATTGTTTGGAAAACAAGGCAAAGATTTCCTTTGCTGATTTTAAAATGATAAGAATTCTTACTATAATAAAGCTGAAATTGAATATATTGAAGTCAAAAGTTATCCTATATTGAAATACACAAGAGCGAGCCTTCTCTCTTCTAGTACAACTTCTTAACATTTAGTTGTTGCCAGTGTAGTTGATGGCTGTTACTATTGAATAATAATAATATAACTGTTCATTGCTATAAAACTAATTTGAACTCACACCATCCTTCCATACAATTTAAGAATAAAATTTTTTCAAAACTAATTTCTTCACTCTGTATTTTACTGTTTAAGATAATTATTTCAATGTTTATTACAATCAAGAATCAATGGTAAAATATAACAATTTTATTGATTTTTACTGAAGATACAAATTCCTAATTTCAGAGCTTGGCTTCTGTTGAATGTTCCAGTTCCAATCAGCATACAAATGCCCTTTCCAATTTTTTTATCAATATCAACATCAAATCGCATCATTACAGCAGCTAAAATCAAATAAATTTCAAAATTAAACAAAACAATATCCAAGATAAAAAATTGTACATGTACATAAGCAAAACTTCTTATCAATTCAAGTACTTATAAAACCAAAAATCCAGGGGTTTTAAAAGAAATTATTCTTAAGGAAATAAATTATTCTTATTTAAAGAAAAAGTATTATAAATTAACACTAAAAACGTTATATATAATAAACTGAATATAATTTGAAAATAAAAATGCTACTTTGTCATTAATTTAACTTTATTACCCCCTAACATAAAAAAAAATCTTGTATATCCCACTTAAGGACAAGCCGCATATCGGCAACAATCGCATTACAACGTCAACTGCAGGTGATTATTTAATTGTATCCAACTCAGGGCTGCCAGGTCTCTGGTTTCCTGATTGCCAAATATTTGTCAAAGCTGTTAACTATGTAGCAAGAGAAAGGATATTTATCCAACAGAAAATCTGCTCAGCGAAAAATACAATTTTGAATTTAGTTGCATGTTTGATACTTGCCAGTGCATACCAGGCGTTTGTAAATAACCTAACAAAAGAAAAAAAGGATATTTCCTTTTCAAATTTTTATCGGTACAACAAAAAACAACAATATTGATGAAAGAAACATAGCAGAACATATATTAATTTATATTTTTTAGAAAGAAAAAAAATCACTGTTTTAAGGCTTACCTATATATTTTTTTACCAATTTGAATTTTCTTTAAAACTACAATGTATTATTTTGATTTTATTAAATATTCTATTTTGCACAGGTATGAAGTGTTTTAAAATAACTTTATACTTTCTTAAGAATAACTTTTAGAAATTTGCATAATAAAATTCTGTAAATATATTTACACAATTTTATTATTAAAGAATTTTTAATGCACGGTTTTTGCATAACTCTAAAAATACCATTATTAGCCTAAAACTGTGCAATACAATGCCTCTAAAACCATGAAACTTTTCTGCCAATTCTGCTATATTGAATAGCCAGATCTTCGGTCAGCAATTTCTTTGAAACTGATGTTATAACGGAAGACACATATCTTCGTTTTAAAATTTAAATATTTTTTCTCAATAAAAGTAAAATCTCTATGCAGATACCGAATTTGGTAAATATACCCAGTGGCTAAGGTAAATAAAAATTTGCATTGACTCATCCGTCTCATATAAATAATTACATTTATTTACGATTCCTGTCTAAAATTCTATTGTATTTTGTAGAATAGTATATTTTAGAGACCATCTTGTACCCATATTTAAAAATATCCAAGTTTTTACATATTTCGGACATTATGAAAAAACTTATCCGGGTATTTAAGATATATAGGGATAATGTAATACTCATATCCGACCAGTTACAGACGCACAATTATGAGTTATGAGCTTACGTTAAACTTAAATGAATTTTATATAATTTTTTTAAGAGATTTTAAGTAACAGTGATTTAATGGACTTTATTTTATTACAAATGGTCTGTAACTGGTGTGTGTATTCACCTTAATATATATATATTATATACTTATATTTATTCAACAATTTAAACTGTTATTAAACATTTGTTTTTTTTAACAAACTCATATTATATATTTATAAATGAGCTTATCACATTAACTGTAGAGTACGGAAAAAAGAAAGGGCTGGAGGCGAAAAAGGCATCATCAGTGATATTTTTATTTCCAAATGGAATTTTAATCAATTTCTAAATCAATGTTTTTGATTTTTTCTTTCTTTTTTAAATCAATTAGTATTTAATTTTTTGTGAAAAATCAGCAATGTTGTCTAAACAAAGATACCCTGCTTTATACATAAATGTACCACAAACTTTAATTTAACACTACATTATACATAAACTACGTTCAATCTTATAAACATTATATTATAGTATTCATTAAGTATTTGTTTATATACTTTTAAGTATCCACCATTGATAATAATGCAAATCAGAAGTATTTTGAAACCTAATTTTGGTATCAAGCAATAATCCAGACACTCATGTGATGTTTAGGACAAAATATCAATAAGATCATAAAAAGTTTACAGTAATAAAATTAACCTTTCATTCAAGATTATGGTACATAACAAAAAGCTTTGGGTACAAAACATCTTTAATTCATACCGGTATGTTTGCTTCAAATGGAGTTTCTATAAGATGATAAGCACTCAAATAGGAAAGTCTTGAAAAGCAAAAAAGTCAGGCTTCTAGGAGAACATTCTTTTGGCGCAGACATCTTTGTTTCATCGTAACCTCGTTACTTAGCAGCATCTACGTATAAAAAAAAATAAGCATTAATTTTTTTAATATTATTTCATATAGGTAGAGTAGAAAAGAAAAACACTGGTGTCTTTCTATAAAAGATAAATAGCTATTAAAAAAAATTACCACCAGGCGCATGGTTCTGGTAATGTTTAATAACTTACAATCAGCATTCTCAATTAAAACATTCTCTGCTGGTAAAGCACTGTGCGAACTTCAAAATAACATGTTAAAATTAACTTACGATATATAAAAAAAAATGTGCAGAATTTCTATGACAAACATGGTCATGCATCCTCATTGATGAGGTAAGAGAAAACGGCACTGAGAGACCCAAAATAAGGTGACGAATTCAAGAAGTCATAAAATTTTCAAGTTGTGCACCCCACTATTTTTTTTTCGGATTTGCCACTGCTAAATGCTAATCATTATGCAACATGTGTAGCTGTATTTCCAAAAACCGCAACAGCTCTATACTACATGTAGAAAGGTAAATGTATGAAAATGAATTACTACGTATTTTTTTATCAAAAGTTAATATGTACACAACTTTTTCATTTTAATAATATGAATAATTCTAGATATTCTGATTAAAATTGCCGCTTTTAAATGCAACTTATTAGTGATAGATAAAAAAAATTAGATAATAAAATAAATTATTTGCAGTTTAAATATACAACATAATAGCTCTACACAATTGGAGATGTTTAATATATATCCCAAAGGAAAGACCTGTCTCGTAAATTTGGTCAGATGATAAGGACAATTTATTTTAAACTTTCACACCCAGACCGACGCGAGGACATTTAGGTCATATCACATTTACATGCACAAGGCAATCAACACAAAGATGTTTTGGGCACGATGAAGATCAAACTTGTACCTTGCAATTACAAGCTCTCTGCTGTAAACTACACAAGGATCGAACTCGCAACTCTCCTAGTATGAGCTAACACTCTCCCGACCAAGCCACTGCTGACAAATCCTGGACTCAATTGCAAAATTTGTTACATGTTCTTGTAGCTGTTTACAGTTAGTTTTGAACCACAAAAAGCAAAACTGTTGATCATACTTCAACTTTAATACAATAGGAATCTTGTTTGTAAACTTATAAATAGCTGAGTATTCTGAACATGCTTCAGTGTATCATACGATAATATGACGTCATAGCGCTGTTTAACGGCAATTTTTCGTCGCCAAAAACAAAAACGCGCCAAATGTCCTATACTACATCTGTTCCGATAATTATTATTATTAGTATAAAAATAGTATTGCATGCAAATTTCCAAAGGTAAATTTATTTTACAAAACCAAATTTCTACTTAAAAACATTCCCCCTTCTTTACTAACAGCTATAACTTCTAACAATTTAACACAAATAACTTAACTCGTGTTGAATGCGCAGTCAACACAATAGACAATGTAGCTTCACTATCAAATTAACTATAGATTTAATATTAAAAATAAACTTACCTCATTTCACTTATGCACATCCATAATCACAGTGTCTTTATCTTAGCCGAAACGTATTGCTTATATTTTTTCATGATTGAATTCTTACAACGTGCGGCGTGCTCTGTAAACATCCGCCATTGAAGAGAAGAAAATAACAGTCCCACACGTTGCCAGATCCCTTTCAATATTAATATCGCTGATACGATACAGTGGCGACATCGGATAATATCGTTAAATTGACATTCAAAAATAGTGAAATTATAAATTTAATAAAATTTGTTATTTCTGTAATTTTACTTAAAATTCATGAAGAAATGCAAGTTTAATAGTAATAAGGAAGCAAATACAGAACGTTACAGATATTTACATTCATAATGTCGTACTGATGATGTCGTTACGATATCTTCTAATGTCGTTTATACGATGAACGATATACTACCGACTTGACTGTGTCGTAGCGATATCGTGTGGTAGTCGTACGATGTTCGTGTGCTACTAGGGCTCTGTGTCATCAAAAGGGAAAAGATTGCAAAATATTTCTTCAAAATGAACAAGAACATCAAAAACCTACTGTTTATCAAATGCAAAAATTGTTTGATCAAATTGAAAGTTAAATGCATCAAACAGTATTTAAGGAAATATGAATGTTGCTTGAAACTGAAAAAAAAATCAGTTAATTTATTGAAATCATAAATTTAAAAATAGTTTGAAAATTGTCCTAAATTTTAGAGATTTTGGTGCTAGGCAATTTAGGATCCTGAAATAAATCAAGCTCTTGGGTTTAAGAATTAAAAAAAAATTATACTAGTTATCTTGCACTGAGTTGGTTGTGTGGAGTTTTATGGCACAAGGGCCAAATATGGCCAAGCTGCGCCAAACACAAAGTAATTCAAACCAACATTAAAATTCTAAAATACACATAAACAAAATTAATTTTAAAGAAGAGGTAAAAATCCTGTGTAATTTAAAAAGATAAATAGTGATGGATGATGTGGATGATTTAATAAATAGGGCAATGTGGGAGATGAAGTGTTAAAAAAGCGACTATATACAAGTCTAAGACGAGGACAAGCAGTTAAAATATGAAGTATGGTGAGAGGTTGTTGGCAGTGATGACATGGCAAAGTGATTTCATTTAGTAGCAAATGCCTATGCGTTGCTCGAGAATGGCCTATGCGGAGACGAGTCAATAGTACATCAAGCCGTCTGGATGACAAAGAGGGTAGGAGTGAGACAGTTGAAATAATTGAAGCTAGTTTATTATTTGTCTGTAGCTTCCAATGTTCACACCACTCGTTCCACACAAGGTCCCGCAAGGCATTACAAAGGTCGCCATAGGGGATTCTGATTTTTAACTGGGATGTGGCATTTTTGGCTGCTTGATCAGCCAGTTCATTCCCAATAATGCCGACATGCCCAGGGACCCAACATAATATAACATCATAACCCCGTTTGACAAGCTTTTCATAAACATACAAAACATCATTTGCAAGTGGGTGACTAAATGCATCTGATGATAAAGCCTCTAAAATACTTGTAGAATCTGTATATATAATAAAATTGCCAACAGGTTGATGAGAAATGTGTTTAAGAGCTTTATACAGGGCTAAAAATTCAGATGTAAAAACAGAGGTGAAACGTGGTAATGAGTAACTAAAAATTTCGGATCCGCAAACAAATGCGCAACTAACATGATTAAGAGATTTTGATCCGTCAGTATATATGGCTGAATGAGAATTAAAATTATGGCGATGATGATTAAAGATTTGATTATATACAAATGTACAAGTGCTAGATTTCTCGTATCCAGAGAATAAATTCAAAAAGGAGAATATGGAAGACCTCCAGGGTATGTTTTCAAACAGAGGACGTTCCGCAACTTCCATTGAAAGAAGAGGCGAGCCACTCAGGGTATTTCGAATTCGCAGTCCAAAGGATGGTATGCAGGACGGGCGATTCCTGAAATGTACATCCTTAGATCTGTCCAAGAGTAAATTTTGTAAAGGATGATCTGAATGGGACAAAATACGATAGTAAAGTCGTAAAGACAACAAACTGCGAGTGGAGGCTAATGGCAATTCATTGCACACAACGTAAAGGCTTTCGAATCTTGCACTGAGACAAAACTCATTAATTACCGCATAAAAAATTAGTAAAATGGCTGTGGGGCCACACTACTTTTTTATGCTTCAAAACCAAATCTGCCGCCAAATTTTATGCAACACATGCCATGTATTTAACTTGTGTGGCAGTTAACATGTTACAGAGCTAAACACACTGTTAGATATTTACCAATTTTATTTTTAACAGTGTTGAAGTTTTTGCTAAATAGACACAGGAGATTAATTTATGTTATTTGCTATACAAAATATATTTTGATTTGCTCTACAAATTTGCTTTTTTATATATCATTGTCATGGAAAGTCATTGAAAGGATTACATGTTTACTGCATTAGTATTGCTTATTATACACTGTATGTTGATTGATAACACATAACTTTATGCAAAGTTTTTAAAATGTAAAAGAACTTCGATTTTTTTTAATGAACACTTAGCTGAAAAGCCACAACCTGCTTTATTTGTTGGAGATTTTAAACATAGGATTATAATCTTTTTTGTGATAGAAAATTATATTTTGTTAACACTTAAAATACTTTTTTATGGTGTCATCATATTTAAAGGAAAATAGTAGAAAATAATAAGCTGATTATTTTGTAAATAATCAAGTGCTTTTTCACTTGTCTAAACAAGTAAGTGAAGGAATAAGGCAATATCTTTTAAAAGTCGATTTTAAGGGTGGTTTCAAATTAATTCTAGAACAATTTTGTTTCAGATTGCTTAGTCCATGCAATTTTTTACTTCCATTAAGAAGGACAAAATTGTCTAAGGATTTAGAATGGTCTGAATGTCTTTTTTAATAGTTATTATATTAGGTTGGACAGCTAATTGATTATAAATTGTTGGGTCAATAATCAATATTTTGGGAATGCTGACAAAAGCTTAAATTTGAAACTATTTAAGAAGTTGTATAGAAGTGTGTAAGTGTGCTTATACACAGTGTTTTAAATTAAAAAAATAACTATCCTTTTTTGCAGCAATGCTAATCATTTATAATCTGGATGTGGAAAATATTGTAGTGGAAAATATATTTCCAAAACCACAAATTTTCTGTATATATATATATATATATATATATATATATATATATATATATATATATATATATATATATATATATATATATATATATATATATATATATATATATATATATATATATATATATATATATATATATATATATAAATATATATATATATGTTTAAATCTCATGTACCTAGTACATATTTTCTCATAAAAAAAAAGTATGTATTTGTGACACAGCTTATTTATTATACATTTATTATATTATACATTCTAATTTCTTGTAATATATAATCTAAGCTTCTTATCATTGATATTATATTGTTATGTATTTAGTAAATCTTATGTTTAAATATATCTAACCATTTTATCCCAATAAATTCTAATTTGAAAATTAAAGTACTAATATACATCTACAGTAGAACTCTAATTATCTAGACTACTTTAAGAAAATAAAGAAATCAGCAAAATCTGCAGTTTTTTTTATCACTGAATGATAAAAAAAAGTGTGCTAGTGTAACGATAGTGGATATATGGATTATGAGATAACTGACTGACCGAAATGTTCAAGCAGTGATACATTTTAATACAATATGTAAGTACAAAATGAAAACAAAAAATTGTTTTCATTGTCATTAAATTACATACTAACACAAAATTCGTTTTGTACTAAGAAATAACCTTTTTTTATGATTCATTCAATTATTCAGATGGGTCTGGTTCCAATTGATTTGGATAATTGGAGTTTTCTACTATATCCATTTTTCTAATATTATTAATTCTTTATATATATTATAAACCTTCCTCAAAGTTTAAACATGCTCATTAATTAAAATTTTATAAAAGCTGCAACTCCAAAGACATTTTCTGACAAGGCAGAGAAAGCTGCTGAATCTGATTTAATGCGTCAATATGATAAAGGTAATATTTTATCAGTTTTTATTGATAGTAGTCAAAATTAATTTAACGGATATTGTATATGTTTAGAAATAATGCATTTATAGTGCACTAGCTGAAATGTACCCGGTGTTGCCCATGCTTTACCCAGAGTTTTGACCGATTTCTTCAGTGTGGCATCATCTAGAAGTTTTAGTCATTTCTGCTTTAAGGGGTGGGAAGAACAATGGGGATGTTTTTTTGAAATTTCATGTAGACAGTGACCTTCCTCATATTTTATAGTTCAAGTGTTCAAGCTTGGAATAAAACTGTTGATTTGTATTAAAGACAAAGTCACAGGCACTCTTCTTATATAGATATTTTCTATTTTTATGTGTAATAATCAAATTGAAATGAAGCAATATGTTCTTAAAACATATTGGGTGCTGGTGGAGAACCTCAAAAAGTATTTGTAAAATGTTCAATAAAATTTTCTCATTATTATGATAATTTAAATAATATTTTTAATGTTTTGCCACTATTTTGTTATTGTTTTATAATATTTTGTACATATTGACATTAATTTTATTAATTAGACACTAAATTCGCCATTTTGATAATATTTTTATATATATGATCATATTTTAGTTCATTTGGCGACGTTTTTTATTCATTTGGCGACAGTTTTATGCGTTTGGCGACATTTACTCATCAGCCAATCAAAATGCAGTGTTTATCCCTCTTCATAGGTTATATAATTTTAAATTTTTACAGTCTTGAAATATTGCATTGTTACATGCCCTCCATGTTAATCCTATGGAAAGGTTTTTAAAAAATCGTTATTTTGGCAGTTCAAGTTCGAATTTTTTTAAAATCCTTTCTTAGGATAGGATCTCCTAGGGCCAAGATGAACCCATGTTCCAAATTTTAGTTCTCTAGATCTTTTGGATCTGGAGATTTCATGATTAGTGTGTGGTATTTGGCTTATATATATATATATATTAAACCATATTGTGATTATTTATTTATTGTAGTATAGCTGTTTAATTGCCTCATGAATTCTATTTTAAGTTGCCACTAATTTATCTTCGATTGCTCTTGGAAGTGAAAGTGTATTTCTCATTAATCCTCAAGCACTATAACAACTTGGATGAATTGAGGGAAATAAAATAAAAATTAATTCATAATTTTGTGAGGAATATAGAATGTGTAATTTTTAAATGTTAGATGGCACTAATTTTGCTTGTAATAAATTATTAATTTTTTTTAAACCATGACCAATATCATATGATAGGACATATTTTAATTGTACAAATTTCAGTCAAATGGTTTACTTTTGGCAAAGTAAATGCAATTTGAAAATTACTTTTTTCATAAGTTTATGGCTTTGATATAAAGTATACTTGTTTAGTAAGTTAAATAAATCTCAAGGTAATCTGATTTTTTTTTTGCATAGAAATAGAAAATTTGAAAGCATTCCTTTCGCCAGATAAGTTGTCAAGTGTCAAGGCCAGCATTCAAGACCATTTTGCCTCGATATTAAATGAAGTAAGTTTTATGTTTGTATATTCAATGAATTAAAGCATATAATTAAATCACATAAATTACAAGTTTTAGTTTTAAATTTTAATTCAATATTTTTAACAGTAAGTGGTTTTCGAATGTATTTTTTCATTTATTAAAAATATGTTGTACTTTTAAATTTCTTGTTAAAATATTTTGTGTAGGCAGAAGAAGACCCAAACCCAGAATTAAGTGTTGAAGAAAAGGAGGCTTCATTTCAAAAACTTACATCTACTTTAAACATGCTTTTGAAAAAGTTAGATCAAGCAGAGCAAGATGCTATTAAAGCTACAGAAGAACTTAATAAAGCAAGAGCAATTCTTTCTGAACCCATTCCTGATGAAGGTAATAATGCATGTCAATGATTCTTTTTAGTGTTTAAATATTACAAATTTACATTTTTGTGCACATTAAGTACCATTAAAATTTTCTTAAAAAGTCTGGAAAATGTACTAAAATGAATAATTGTAACAAAAAATACATTTAAAATTTTTGGAATTTTGTATGCTTTAAATTTTGCAATTGATTGATGCTTAATACTTCTTGTTGTATATTCCTTAAATTGACTGACACTTTTATTCCTGAATAAAGTCTTTTATAAGATGTTAAAGTTATAACTTTCTTAAAAAGCAAGTATATTGATTAAAACTGAGAAAGTGTTTAACTTGTGTGTATTAAGTTAATATAAATAGGCTAAAAAAGTCAATGAATCTAAGCTAAATTATTTTAAACTGAGTGTTCTTATTATGCACACACTGTCCAAAAAATATATGTATGTTGCACCCTGTTTGCCATTGCTTCATCAACATCTATGTTCCTTGTCAACTACTTTCTGACATTGTCTACATTTGCATTCAAAAGTTGAATGACCAAAGTCGATATCCAACCTCACATTTTTTTTTTTAATTTAAATAAATAAGGAAATGCATTTTTATTAATAGTTTAAATAGGTTTTTAAACTGTATATTTTATTTTTATAATTAATTCTTTAAACTTTAACAATTGCATTTTTGGTTTCGAATTAAGTATTTGTAAAAATTAAGCATTATCTGGAAATTTAAAAACTGCATTATAGTGTATGAAAAAGGATTCATAAGTATCAATACATAAAAGTTCTTGACTGTGACCAAATATCTAAACAAACAGTTGTAAACTATACACAGCAGTTTGATTAAATAAAACCATTACCAATGACATATTTTGAAGAATGTTTTTGCCATGTAATCGTACAAAATATTCTGAGAAATTATTTAGAACCCAAAAACACACTTCAGGTAATATATCACTTGGAAGATTGAAAATATGTACAGAATATCAAATGTTGAAGTTAAATTATTTTGATTATTTGCACCAGTGCAGTTTCAAGACACGATAAAAGTTTGGGGTAACTCCTTTTCTCCTCCCTCACAAAGAAAAAACACCTAAAGAATAAAATAAACAATATAAGTTCTGAGAAAATATTTAAAATTTGACGTATAAAAGCCATAAAACTTATAAATAATAGGAATGCCCAATTTTCATGAGAAAAAGTTACAGATTTGTGTGTATACTTACTTAAGTTTTAACTGGATTTTTTAATAATTTTTTTTATTAATAATAAATAATTATTAATAATAAATAATTTTTTAATTAAATAATAAGAGAAGTTGTGCTTCACTTACATACCTACCGACCGACTAACTCGGACAGATTTTTACATATTCATGGTTCTGCAAAATGTTAATTAAATTGTGCATATTTTGTGTTTCATTTTCGTAGGAGAGTCATCAATTTCACACGCTTCAATTTGCACTCCTCATGAGTAGGTCGAAATTTTGAAGTTAACATATACGTAGCCACAAATAAAATGTTAAGTAGTATTCTGCAAGTTTGAAATCTGTAAACTGTTTTTTGTTTTAAAAAAATGGGGTGGTAAAAGACAAAGGAACACAAAAGCATCGCTAATATAGTTCCATAGTCCACTTTGTATACACTAAAAACAAAAATGCAAAACATTTTAATTTCCTGACTACATGCATTTTCTTCAGTTAAAATAATCTAATTACTAACCACAAAAAGCATTGAAGAATATATTATCTCTATATTAGCTACAATATATTATCTATCTCTATTTTAACTAATTTACCAGATTTGTTTTACAGAAAATTTGTAAAAAATTAAGAAAAAGCTTAAACCTTTAAAAGGCACTTTACTTGTTATGAAGTAAGTTTTTCTTCACATATAATCTTTGTAATTTTTTGCAGAATCTGAAGATATAAGTACTACAGAGAGTAATGATGTTGCTAAACTTGAATTAAGAAAACCAGATTCATTGGTTATTGAAGGTATATATATTTTAAGAATTGTTAGTCATGCAGTGTTATATCATTTTAATTTTTTATTTGTAATATTTTATTTCATGAAATCAATTATTCTAATAAAGTTACATATTCTAAATAAAAGATAAAAAGTGCCTGAAGTTCAGTGAACTATTAGAATTAAAGTTTGAAATTCATCTTTGAAAATAATATTTTGCTCTTCTTGTCCCTTTTTTTTCAATCAATGTTAAATATTGGATCTGGCTTAAGCACTTTTCATTTAAAACTATACATTTTTTTGTTAACCAATTATAAATTTTCTTATTTGGAAAAAGGAACACCAAAGGTATCTAAAGAGGATCACAAACAGACATCTATGCTTGATGATGATGAGCTTCATGTACGTATCAGAAGACTCGATCGTAGATCAACAGATGCTAATGGAAAATTATATGAAATGGATTTTATGCAACGAAAAAAGTTAGAACAAGCTATTAAAGAAAAATTGGAGAAAGCAGGTTTGGACACTGGAGGTATTAACTGTTAATTAATATTTAGTAACCTCATTACATTTTCTTAAAAAGGAGCATTCATAATAATCAAATTGTATATTTGTTTAATATATTACTATAAAATAGCTTATTTGTAATTTTCAATTTTAAAAGATCATTATAATATAAAATAATGGTTTGCAGTTTTTCATAATTGATTACCTAACAATAAAGCTTTAATTACATGACTTTTTTTTATTTTTCAGTAGTAACTTTTCTTAACTATTTGCAATGCTAGTGTGTTCAGTTATTTAATTTTAATATATACTTTGCTAATGGTCATAACACTAATCCTGCCTACTTCAGTAAGCATTAATTTATTACATGACATTATTTTTGGTGATTTTGTATCCCTTTCTGCATTTTATCATGTCATGTATTATCATGCAAGTCTTCCCCTTCCCCCATGTCATGTCACATACAATTCAGGTTTTTTCTTGTCTTTTTGTATAGTGACGGAATTTCAGAGACTGCACAATAGATTTTACGTTACAAGGCTTAGTTATAAGAACTCCCATTAAAAATCACAATCATATGCAAATTTGTCAGAAATGTTACATTTTTTGTGAGCATTAAATTAGATGTTTTACATCCATTTACATTTAACCATCATTTTGTAAAAAATTTATATTTCATGCTACAAGTTAATTTTTTTGTTATTCATATTTGATATAATACATTTAAACATCCAATTTAATGCTCACAAAAAATGTAACATTTCTGACAAATTTGCATACGATTGTGATTTTTAATGGGAGTTCATTGTGTTTGAAAGTTTCTGAAATGTGAATATTTATGATAAATTTTTGAATAATTCATAAGGATTATGTAAATAAAATTAATTCCAAAAGTTTTCAAGTGTTTAAAAGGCAGCTGTGCCTTTTTCATTGCTGATTGTCATTTGGCCACAAACACAATTAGGAGCCAGGTTACCTCTTAAAGCAGTTTTGACTAAACATTTGAGTTTTCAACTTTTAAAATAGTATTAGTATGTTAACTAACATAAGGAATGGACACTGCATTAAAATTATAATTCAAAGTCCTGTGGTATGGAACTATGTTGAATAGCGAAGACATCTTGTGCAGCAAAAGAGTTAAATGAAGCATGAATAAATGTTTTGGACCAGGGAATGGAGATTCCATTGTGAACAGAATGCATGGAGATCTTATGCAGAGAATACTGAAGCACAGTAAACAGTTATGCGACAGATCCCCCTAGTATAGTAAACATTGTCTTTGCAGGTCGGAGAATTGAAGTGAAAATAATAACTGCTGGTTACTATGAAAATGAAGAAGGAAACGATTTTCATACCTTATCTGATGAAGAAACTAGTCAATTTCAAAACATGATTATGGCATTGCTGGTAAATAGGAATATGTTATTTTAGTTTTCAAATTTAATATGTCATTTAATAGGTTTAATTTACTAACATGGCATTTAATTTTTAATTTTCTTGTGTTCTAAGACTTTTTTGCTATCAAAATGGGTCATCATATTCATAAAAAGAAATATGTTTAAGAAGGTTCAGGTACTTTTCAAAGAGAGTTTTTGATAAGGATTTAGATCACAAGTTTTGCAAACTTGCATATAAACTTTTTCTTTCTTGTTTTTTATATATACACACACAAGTTTCACAAACTTGTACACATATATATATATATAAAGTTATTTTGATTTCTGTAATTATATACCTGCCAACTAACTCGGACAGATTTTTGCATATTTATGGCATTACAAAATGTTAATTAAATTGTGCATATTTTGTGTTTGCATTTCTTTTCAAGGTTAGCCTTTTACAATTAAAAAGTTTTATGCAGCTCTCAAATAACAAAAAAAGTTTAGACACAGTTTCTAGAATAAAGAAATAGTTTAAATTCTTTTTATCTTACCATTCTAGACATGTCATTTATCATTATCCTCTGGCTCCTTTTGCTTCAATATTTATTATGAATTGATGAGTCACTATGTATCATTTATCTATATTTGTTTACTATTGTATGTTCAGGCCCAATAGATACTCTTTGGAATGGAAACATTGACAGGATCTGAATATGTCTTTGATTAAGTGGTCCTGGATTTGGCCTCTTCATGCGTTTGTTATAAGCAACAACATTTTTAAGGCCCCTTCTACTCAGATGAGATAAACATGTGCGAGTTGCATTCTCGAATTAGAGCTATCTGAAAAAGCTTGTACTTGTTTATCTCATTCATGTAGAAAGGTCAGCCTTAGAAGAAATAATGTATTGGAAATATGATGACAGATGAAAAGAATTTTCTAGTGGCTGATACTGAAATATACTTTTCTTAGGGAATTGTGCAAACTTGAATTTTATTGCCATGATATCACCATATTATATGCCATATAGTCACAACCATACTGCCAGACAGTTTTATTTCTATTCTTGTTATTTGTTAGCAATGCTTTTAAAATTTTAGTTGATCACATACCACAAAGTTTAAATTTTGAGAAAATGTGGATGCACACACATTTTATTAAAATACAATTATAACTATTGTATTGAATAAAATTTAGGTATTATATAATTTATTTATTTCATAAATTTTAAATATGCTGCTTTATAATATATTTGCACTCATAAACAATTTAAAAAATGTATAATTCGTTAAAAAAAATATTTCCAAAATTTTATTGTATTTTTCTGCTAATATTTTTAATTCAATTAACTAATTTATTATATTTTAATAAAGGGTTATTGTACTGTTTTGCAAATGTTATTGTTGGAAGGTATATAACTTGCAGTTTGGAACTAATCCATATTGAAAGTAAATTTTCCGGATATATTTGATATTTCTAAAGTACTCTTTTATTACAGACAGGACAACAAGAAGCCGTTCAAGAAATGGAAAGGCATAAACAATTAGAGGAAAACTATCGATTTAACTGGGAAAAGGAGGATGAAAAAGAAGATTCGGATGATTAATTAATGTCTACTGTTTCATTTATTTCTGAAAAAAAATCTAAAGTTTCTGTCACAGACAGCAGTTGAAATTAGAAACTGTTAAGAGTATATTTTTAAAAGTTTATACACTTAACATTCAAATTTGAGCTTGTGAAATATTCTTAAATTAAAATTAAGCTGTGAAAACATTAGAATTAATTTGATAATACATAAATATTTGTGTAGGGATGCTAATCTTTATAAAATAAACTATCCTCTAATAAACTGCCATTTAAAGACTATAGTAAAAATATGTGAATTATTGCGACATATTTCTGGCACAATTTTATTTATATATAAAAAAATTCAACAGTGCTTTATAAGAAATATGCTTATAGAAACTTATACTTTCATTCTAATTACACTATGATTTCATAATAAGTGTGAAAAATTTTGTCCAAAAGATTTTTTTTAATCTTTATATATATATCCAGGTGCTTTTATCTCTGATAAGTGACATTTGACGATTTAGTTGAAAGAAGGAATACTGCGCCATATTTCTAATTAAAACAATTAGAACTTTTACAATTTGCTGATAATATTTTGTGAAAATTATCCACAATTCAATTTATACAACATTAATATATGTTTTAAATATTTTTTATACATTGGTTTTTGACTACTTACCCTTTTTTCTTTTACAATTAATATATTTTATTTAAGTAACTTATTGTACAATTCATTTTTGTGCTATAGAAAGTTTATACTACAATTTAAAATTACTTAAATAAAATATTTGTTTTTTTTTCATGCAAAATATGAGTGTGTATGACATATTTTATTCTGTAGCAAGCTTATTTACAAATAAAATGTTTAATCATCTAAAGGATGATTTCGTTTAACGAAAAATGTCCCATCGGAGCTTGAGTATGAGGTTTTTGCTTCATTGCTAAATTTGATATGCATTTAAAGTTTATTCCTCAAATGTTGGGTTTGCATATAATCTTATACTTTTATAAATTTAGTGCTATTTAGAAAGTGTATTATTTTTTTTTTTTAAATTGTGTTTCTCTTAGAGAATCATTGCTTTATCAAAAGTGATTATTTTGAATATTTGCTGTTAGAGGAAATTTTATTATTCTTTAATTTACTTTAACTCTAAATTATTTTACACAAATCTTAAATTTGAGGAATGTTAATTATGTATAAAAGTTATTGCAATGTTACAAAAAAGTGCAATATTTTGCAACTCTTATGTAACTATGTAATGTACCTACGCCAGAGAAAGTTCCTTATACTTGTAGTTAAGATTCAATGACAGCCAAGTGTTCAAACCAAAAATTCTTTTATTTGTGATATTTTGCAACATTGTTTTAAATCTTCTGTGATAGTTTCTGACATGACTTTAACAAATTGTTTTTTAAATGCATTACTTTGTCCATAATTTTATGTTGTCATCATTTCCTGTCTACAGATCCCCAAATTATTACTTTCTAATTTTTTTTATTAAGATGTTTTTGATTTGAAGTAATTTAATAATTCATTTTTTACCTGCTATTTCTGATATTCAAAAGTTTGTATTAATTAAACAAAAATTATATATTTTTTTGTAAATAAAACTACTTCAGTTTAACATTAGTTTAAGTTACTAGTTTTCCAAATCAAACTTATTAAAAATATTTGTGTGTTTGAAAATATAAAAAATATCTTAATCATCAAGACACTTTATATTAAAACTGTTCTTATGCATAAACATTACAATGGAAAGAGCTAGAATTTTATAAACTGCCATGAATTTATGTGGTATTCTTATAAATTTTTACTTTATATTCTTGTTTAAAGATGATACTTGAAATATTAAAATCAAAGTTATCAAGCACAATAATAAATATTTAAATGTAAAATTGAAAGAAATTTATCATCTCATGTGGCATGAAAATTATATAAATAGATCTCAAGCTCAATAAAATTGTTAATACAAATTGTAAATGAAATTTACAAATAAAAAAAATTAAAACCACAAGTTTTTGTTTTATTTTTTAATTGGCAATTGTTGAACATTTGAAAATTATTACCAGCATTTGTGATTTTATGCTTCATTTATAGAATTATTTTCATATAAGTGCTCTGATAATTTGTTCTTATGTCTGTAAAACACGTTATGTAACATAACTTGGGGAAATAAAGATATTTCTTAAATAAAACCTGACCATGGTTTTCAAATGTTTTGGGGCTCACCAAACAAATTATAAGAAATAGATTAATATGTTAAAATTTCACTATTATTGTAAAGAAGTTCATCTTACTTCATGTGAAATGATAGAGTAAGACCCTTTAAGTCTGATTAATTTTTTCAATAAAGTTGAAAATTTAAAAAGTTTTAGCTTTACTTTGAAAGCTAAGATAGAAAAACAGATCATTTGAGCTGAATGCAGTTAAATTACTTTCGAACAATGTTGGAAACTCAAAACTTTACTAAGTAAAATTGGTTTTAAACCACTGAATCACATGCAAAATTGTATTGCAGTTTTAACTACACGAGATTTTAAAATTATTTTCCCAACAAATGCTTTAAGAAATTTTAAAAACCCTATTTAAGGCAACAGCTTTAAATTTCAATTAAAAAAAATATATATTTTAAATATTGAAAAAAAGAACAGTTTTCTTAATTTAAAAATTATGAACATTCTTAGGAAAACTAGAGACGACTGAATGTGATATCACGTCTATAATTGTCATGTATGGGTAAAACTAAAATATTGTTTGCATGTCAAATTAAATGACCATTGATTTGGGAACTGCATTGTTCTTCTAAACAAAAGCAATTATTTTCTTTCAATTAAGGTCAATGAAATAAAAAGTAAGTATTTTTCCCCCCTTTTTTTATTTTTATGACATTACTGGAAGCCTGATACCAACGTTGTTCAAAATAAGTTAATACGTAGCATAGCTATTTTGATCAAGTTTAAACAGTTCTGAATTAAAGAAAATATCAACATGCAGGATACTTCTTGTATGAAATAAAATAAAATAATCATTCAAACAAAAAAATCGAACAATTGTAATATCCAAAACAAACTCGGTGACTAGTATTCAGCATTTTAATTATTTAAAGAACTAGAAGTTTGACAAATAATATTGCTCATGCTTATCCAATTTAATTTTTCATTTGCCAACTCCATGTAGAGCTAGATGATACCACTTTTAGTATTGCATGAAGTTTGCAGAGGCAAATTTCAACTTAAATTTGTTAATGTTAAGACAAAGATAAATAAATTTACAAATGGATTTTATACCCTGCCATCATTATTACTGTATACATCCAAAATTTGCTTTGTAGCAAAAACATTTTTACCTAATTTTACTGTATAGAAATTGTATAAAAAAATTGAGATAATTATATGATTTGGGTTTGTTATGTGATATAATTTATCCACCTACATTTAATTCAATTACTAATTAAAATTGCTTATATACTGACATATTTACAATTTTCTTTTAATTATAGTTTTAAAGCAGTTAATTTCGTTTAATTGTTAAAATTGAAAAATTTGCAGCCATATGTAATGAGGATAAGTAATGCACAAATTATTCTGTATATTAACCTTTTTGTATTTTCTTAGTATACGCGATTACCTTTATATTATATAATCCATGTCTTGAAGTAAAGTTTCATTTAGATAGAATATAATTTGGTAGATGGAAGTGTTATAAAAAATGGTAAAAAATTATTGACTTTGAAATTATTTGCCATTATTGTTTTTTATGAAATTAACATTTTATTTATTAAGTACATTTGTGTTCTAATTTAAGAGCTCTTAACATAATTACCATATACTTTGATAATTTAAGAAAAGAAAAATTGTGAATTCCTTCTAACCAATGGGCAAAATATCAAAACTGTTTTCACTGCACACACAAGAGAGTTTAATTTATATTTCCAATACAATATTTTTTTATTATTTAAGTAGAGAAGGCTTTCAAAAACAGCCCCAATGCCTAAAATTAAAAAAAAAGAAAAAGATTTTTAATGAACTTTTTGAATTGCTAAGAGAGTTGGCTATACATGAACATATATACACATCTGTATCCGTCGGGTGGTTAATATAAATTGTAATATATATTTTTTTTCATATCAATAAAATATTTATATTTATTCTAAGTAATGAAAAATATTTATGTTTTGCTTCAACTAATTCTTGTGATATTTGAACTTGCATATGTTTCACTAACTTATAAAATATTACATTTAAAAATGAAAGTATAAATTAAAGTAAAATCTCTGCTAAGCTGCCAATGGAAGGATTTAACTTATTTTCTTACAATACAATTTACAATGCTTTACAAAAAAATTTAAATGGGTGGGAACAGTGGTGTACCAATTAAAAAAATATGGAAGGGGGGGGGGGGGGTGAGGCTTAACTAGTTCCGTACCCAGAATATTTACCAATGAAAAAACACTAATTAGAAGTTATGCTAATTAGTAATCAGCCATTAATTGTTCATTGAATATTTTTTTAAAGAAATTAACATTTGAGTTATTATCAAAATTATGATAACATAACTTTCATAAATTGTATGTAAAAACTTTTCTGTCTAAGATCTCATTTGGGAAATTTAAGTTTTAAAAATTGGGGTGGGTAGGCTTGAGCCTCTTCCTTTCCTATGCTTATGGGTGGGATAAAAGTCCCTTAGGCCAGTATTATGCTATCAAAGTTCTTTGACAAATATCTTTTGTAAAACTTTTACTCAAATATATTTTATAAAAGTTTGGTTAATTTGAGTTTATTTGTGTTGTTACTGTTGGTTTTCTTTGAATTTTTCTCTGATTCCCAACATGCAAAAACAGAAACTACAAAAACTGAAACAAGTGGTTGAATACTAATAAAGTAGCTATGGATATGAAGTATTTTACCGAATTTCTGTAACAAATATATCACTTGTATTTATTATAATGTCTTCGACTTGAAAATTTATTAGTTATCAATCATATAAGAATTTATGTGCATTATTACTAATAAAAACGTAAGAATGAATAATTTGTATTTGCGCTTACTTTCAACTTTTTCGCAAGCTACTGGCTCCTCAACCCATTAAGTTTTTTTTTCACATCTTCAGTGGTGTTACTAGAATCCATTTCCCTTCAAAGCATATTCTATTTCTTTATAACCATCCAAACATTTATTTCTGTTTTAGTATTCAGCATGTCAGGCATCATGGAGAAATTAGAATTTCTGATATTAATACATTAACATCTTTGTAGCTCCCACTGACCACTTATTACTCATTTTTTAATTAATTGTTCAAAGCAAATGACTAGCTTCAAATATGGAGAACGAAGTTTATTTGCCACTACAACCACAAACTAAAAAGTGAGAACAAATTTGACAGAGAAAATAATGAAGAACAGTGTCGAAAACGGTCAAGGCTGTAGTGCAGAATCAACACAAATTTCTTATAAAACATTAGATAATGAAATTAAATTTTATAAAAGATTCTTTGGCAAAGCACATCTTTTATCAAAGTTGTCCATTACACAAACATATTTCTTTGTCAAGCTTATTTTATAAAAGATTTTTGTCAAAGAATTGATAGTGATAGTCTTACACATAAAAATTTAATATAAAATTAAGTAATTGTCACATGACAATGTGGTTTAAATTAAAATGCTTTTAAAGCTGAAAGTTTTTATTGAAGCCAATAAATTGAACTCTAAACTTTGGTATCTGATTATGCTACATCTTAAAAACATTAGATAAGAGCATCAAAAGCTCAAGACAATTAGTTACAATCAATTTGTCAAAAGCAGTTACAAAGCATTTATGTGCACCACTACCAGATTTTAATATGTGTCCTATACAAGCCATCCTTTGCAAGTAGCTTTTTTGCTGTGAGTCATTATTTTCAAATCCAAACCACTTAAAATTAACAAACTTTTCATTGCATGAAGCATTTTAGTCTGAACTGCACTCTCATAAGCCATTAACTTGATTTTATATTAAATTTTTAAATATATCAGTGTTGGTCCACCTTGTACTTTATTCAACAAAATTTAAGGAACTATTGTCTGGTTAATCGCTTTAATAATAAAAAAACATACAAAAGTGTTTTAACCCTCTAGTGCATAATTTGTCTTTTTTAATGAATTTTTTTTTACCCTGGACCGCGGAAAAATATACAAAAAAGTCTTAAGTGCCTATTGAATTAAATAATTAAAACCATTGTGTAGCATATATGCAACATCATGTGTAATTACTAATATAATTTTCAAAAAGTATGAAAATATAGTTAAATACAATCTACAAACCTCCGATATTAGCTAGGATATTTTGTAGAGCCATATTATACTTACAAATAATAAAACAATCTTCGAAAAACAGACCTCTAAGCAACTGATTGCCTTTATTACAATCATTTTAGAAAGGTACGGGACCTA
Organism: Troglohyphantes excavatus; assembly: GCA_963932185.1. NCBI lineage: Eukaryota > Metazoa > Arthropoda > Arachnida > Araneae > Linyphiidae > Troglohyphantes > Troglohyphantes excavatus. The sequence goes on along the minus strand of OZ010676.1, from coordinate 51,594,777 downwards.
GCGGCCGTTATAAGAACAATACTATAATAGTTAACATAAAACTCAATAGATGCGACTAGTGGTCATTTTAAAGTTGTGTAGCATATATGCTACACTATGCACTAGAGGGTTAATATAACTCTAATGTATAAAATTTTGTTTCTTTTATAAACAACAAATTTTGAAAGTCTATTCTTATAAATTTTGTTTTAAAAGGAAATATATCTCAGATACTACAAGTTCCTTTAGTCATACATTGTTATCTCTAAAGAGAACATCTTTCCTGAATCGAAAAGAACAAAGGGTTTACATGCATATATTGTGTGCTGTGTAACTTTTACATCCCTCAGTACTAGGTTAACTGTTCATAGGCACAAGTATAAGCTGATAAGTAAAACTAGGTTTGGTTAATTAACGTTGCACTAGAGCTGCAAAGCTAGCTGGGTTATTGGCGACGGTTCGGGGCCTATCTCGAAGAAAAGGCCCAGGAACGATGCCTCGTATTTTTTAACCATGGTCAGATGACGAGAGCAACACCTGAGCTAGCACCCAACGGCTTCAATAGACGTCGGGACTTTGGACTCCGATCAGATTTATCGTGCAACAGTCCCGTATACACACCGTAATTTTTTTGTGGATGTTCTGGACGACATTCTAGTATTTTGGTAGCGAAGTTGGCAACCCTCCGATCGCAATATTACTACTTTTTACTATTCTTTAGTGTAGTCCATCGCAAGGTTTGAACCGGGGACCCTTGGATTCCCAGCTGAAGCCTTAATCCACCTGGCCACTGAGGCCTCAAGTAAAACTAGAATGTGTGCAGGTGTGAAAGCTCACTAATTAGTGATTAGACATATAGGGAGTGAGAAATACTCATCTTCATCGTTATAGGCATATTCTATTAAGTATAGGAGAAAAAAACCTCAATCACTCTATACATTTAAACAAGCATCGTAACATGAAATAATTACCAGACTGTTATGGGAATAAAAAATTTCTTTGCTTTAAATTTTTTATCTAGCATGGTGTAATATCCAACATCAGTTCTACTGTATCTTCAAAATTTTTGATATTTTATTTGTCATATGACAGAATTTAATATACAACCTGAATTTTGATATGAAGGAAAAAGGGGTCAGACATACAATGTTTATTTATACATATAGAAGGAAATCTATGTACATTACCGGATCTCCACCAAAGAGGGACCATGCAGCTAGTATAACATATTGAAAATAAAACATTATCTGTATGTTAGTCACATGCTTAAATAACCATTTCTTATAATCTAAGTTCCATGATTATTAGGGATGGGACGAGTATTCAGTTGGCATTCAATATTTGGCCCATATGAAAAATATTCGATTAGGCCAAATACTTTTAATATTTGGCCAATCATCAGCCGGATAGCTGTCATAGAAGTAGGGCATAAGTAGAAGTAGGCCCTCCCCCCCCCACATGCTAATGCACTGCATTTGTGAGAAGGTACAGCCAAAACAAATTTTCTTGATTTAGCTGCACTTGAGATTCGATAAACTGATTGGCTTCTGCGTGAGACGCGGGGATGGGTGGGTGAAACGAGAATCTCTCCAAATGGAAACGGTTTTCGTGATAAATTTACTGTTTTTCTATTGTTTCAGCACCATTATGGTCCTGCTGTTTCGTTATTTAAGTTAATATTAAAATTGACCGATTCGCATGTTTAAAAAAAAGGAGGATTGCTTTAATTTTCAAAACATAGGTAAGTGTTTTATATTTTTCTGCATGTTATCATTTCGTAAAAATTGGGGGGGGGGGGGGGGGAGGGGGGGGGGGGGGGAATTCACATGATTTTGGCTGCACTAACATTTTCGACCACGGGCCGCCACTGTATTAGGAAAGTGGACAACTGATATTGAATTTTTTTAAAATGTAAAGATTTTTTACAAAAAAAGGGGTATGTGTATTTTAAGTTCAATTCAAATTGAATATAGATTTAATACTTATTATTATTAATATTTAATAATATTAGTATTCTATAATAAATACAAATACTATACTACATATATATTATGATAATTTTATGTCAACATTTACCTCAGGAACTTGAGTTTACCTGTATAAATTTTTTTAAAGGTAGTTGTTACTTAGCTGCCGAATATTTGGCATTCCACATCAAAATCAACTGAATATTCGGTATTCAGCCAAATCACTTTTCTTCACATCCTTAATTATCATAATGAGGAACCTGGATTAGCATACAAAGTACACAGTATTTTCACATCAGGACAGAATAGATATGTTAAAAGAGTTTTTTAGTTAACAAGTAACAACTAAATGGCTTAATCGATTTTAACAAATAAGTTTTCAAATTAAACATAATGATGCATTTTTAAAATAAATATTCAGAACATTGGTGTGAAATTTTGTTTAGAATAAAACAAATATTTACATAAAATGCAATAATTGGTATATTATTTTGCGGGATAATATAATTGGTATAATTATATTATAGAATAAGTATAATTTATATAAAATCTAATATGGCTGACACAAGTGACATTTTATTTAATGTGACAAAATATTTCAAACACATTTACAAAATTTATGTCAAATAAAAGTGTATATTGAAGGAATTAACTTAGTATAAAAAACACTTTAATGCAACTAAAAAACTTTTTACAAATGAAATTTGATAGAAGTTTAAATTGGTTAACTTGTCTTATACGGTCAACTTTGATGACTTTTATAAAAAGTCGCCAAGTTAAAATGACAACACCACCAGATGTCCATAAATGGATCGCCATAGAAAATGAGACTGAACTGAAGAATTTTTAAAAATGGAACATTAGTTAAAAATCACATAAATCGTTGTTTCCAAAAATCGTTAACGTTATTAAAAGTATTAAAGGTTGAATTATGTTAAAATAATTTAGGATTGCTCACATGCATAAAACAAAAGATAAAATGTTTTTAAAATCATGTGTATTTAAAAAAAATAATGCAGCATAAAAGCCAACAAATAGTTAACCTATATTTTGAATATTTAAAAACAATTTATGATTTTTTAAAAAAAAAAAGTATGATTGAAATGAAATATGTGGTTTGTTTAAAATTTTGTTTTAACTAAATCACATGTATTTTAAGAAATTATATATAAAATATATAATAACAATGATATTAAAAGCCAAGAAATATTAAAACATACTACACTTTTTTTTAAAAACATTTTATACGATTTTTAAGGAATGAAACACAGTTACCTCACACTAGAGCCACGCAATACACAATGGGCTATAAGCAAAACATGTGCATTATTTCAAAAATTAATCCATGCATTACATTCAAATTTAGCAAAAATCAAACAAAAAAAGTTTTTAATGATTTTTATGATGTCAATAAGATTTTAACATACTTTCGATGTTACGTCCTGTGCTTTTTCTCCTACTCTATGCCTTCGACCCAAACGTTACTCTTTCTCTTCCTATATATCTTTGGTATTAGTAGGGAAAACAGCTATCACATAGTCTGAAAATTGCTAAAAATTATTTTCTCTACTCAAGTCCCTTCTATGGCTTATTCTGGTTAGGAACCCTTTTGTACACTCCTTTTACAATCATGCCCCCCACAACCTTTCGCTTTAGATTTACAGCTCCATTTATGACCATCATTCACATATTTCCTTATACAGAATTTCATACTTTAATCACATTTAAGACATTCATACTGCTAGCAATTAAACCAGCACACATACACATTCAAACACAGTGTGTTCACCATTTACTCTTTCACACATGTGCATCTTGAACAAAAACTCCAATTTCACAATTTTATCACACATATCATAAGTCACTTCATCTTTCATACTCAATCTGTTACTCAAATCAAATACACATGTATGTGTACTTAGCAGCCATAATCTCCCACACTTCAGAAAGAGGGAACCTTGGAAAAAAAAAAACTTGTAATGCAAAGGTCATAAAGAACAGGGTTTCGAGTAGAGATCATTCCTTCACTTTATGATAACCGTAGTTTAAGATCGAAAAAAATCCCCCAAACTAGAGGGACAGTATGAAACACTGGGATTGGCCACCATAATTAGTGAAAAAAGATGGCATAATTAGTTGCAAGAAATGCCGTTTGGCCATGGATTACCAGATTTGGCGTAAAACCAGGGTGAACGTAAAAGACAGATTAACCAGTAAAAGTATAATAATTTTTTTAATGCAATGGCCAATTGTATAGAGAAATAACATAATAAACTTTCAAAGTATACAGAACACAAGTTAACTGTTTCTGCGAATGAAAATAATATCAGATCAAAAATATCACATTCATTAAAATACACTCTAACAAAACTTATTTATATGCATTAAAAACATGTTATGCAATGTGGGAACAATCAGATATGGGAAGTGGTGGCTAAATAGAAAAAAAAAATCTTTAAATATTGGAAAAAAATTGCTACATACATGAATTCCAAAAATGGATGTTCGTTATACATAATGAACTACTGTGTCTACATATGCATATATATATACCTTGTCCTGAAATTGAGCCCACCACAACAAAAAATCCTAGTGACCCCTTCTTGTTACACAATTAAAACTAATCTACACATATTGCCAATTGAAAGGCAATAAATAAATTAATTAAAAAACATAAAATAACTTTTATGTTAATACATAATGACGCTCTACCGTTTACAACTTCCACCTTGCTAATAAATACATCACAGTTATGAAAACACAATAAATATTAATTACTCAAATCACTCACACAAGAATTTAGAATAACTTTATATTTAAAGTAAATTAAATAAATTTAAAATATTAAAGTTTAGTTTTTTACTTTTAAAAGGTACAATAAAACATGTTTAATAGTTGATCAAATTAGTTGTAAACATAAACATGTTATATTTTTATGTTTAACAAACTTTATTCTCAAACACAACATTTAAATTAATTAAAAAAAATTACCAAATATATTTATTCTTATTTAATAATACAATTTGAAAATTAATTTAATTTTTAATATGTAAATAATAAACTGTTCTTGCTATATTAAATGCATGTAAAGCATAAAATTTACATAAAATACTATTTAATATGCATATAAAGTCAATAATAGGAAAATAACTCGTCATTCATTCCCCGGCCATTAAGGTGATAAAACAAAGTTAGCTCATTTAACTATAACAACCTTATAAATTTCAACTCAAATTCAAACCTTAAAATTAACAACCCAGAACAATTGCTTCTAAATTAAGAAACTAATATAAAACATTTATAAAGTTATCGTTAAATTGCAATCAGTGTCTCAAACGGGGAAATTACAAGCAATAAATACACTCAACAAAAAATTTAATATTTTTTCTAAATTATGCTTGTATCCTGAAATTAAAATGTTTCAAGATATTTTTTTACAATGCTAATTGCTGTAATAGTATTTTTATAACAAACCTAATTGCTCACTATGAAAATTTTGTATAAATTTTTAAAACCCGGAAATGACCAAAATACCAAGAAAAACTTGGTATTTTTTGTAAAAATAAATTATTATTATTATGTATATTTCTTACATAACACTTTTGAATTATTTTAGTTAAATCATTAAATAAAAAATATAATTGTGACTAGTATTTTTAGGTAATACTTATATTATAAGGTGTAGGTAGGAACTTACATGGACATGACATTTTTCAAAACAATATTAATTAAATAAATTCTATATCAATAATAAAGTTTCTTTTTGTTCTTAAACAAAAGTTATTGCACAGGTGAGCATTAGAATTGAAAATAATCTGTTAATTCTCAACTTGTTTTATAACAAATTTGTCTTAAATAGAAATTTTTATAATAAGGACTTTTTTATACAAATTAATTAACATTACCTGTTATTTTGTTAGAATATTCAACTAAAGACCCGGCGCACAAAATTTGCAACACTCTCGGTCTATTCAAAACATTACAATATTCTTTACTTTGTATCTCATAACTCACACATCGTGCAATTTCCTCAGCCACATTTGTATTATGTACAATTTTAAGTTTTTCCATAGAAGGAAGCCTTTCAGCAAATACTGGTATTTTATATATTTCAGGCAAATCTGCATTGTTGAATTTATTAATAATAGCTAGAGTGCAAAGATTCATGTCTTGTAGTATACTTTTTTTGACCAAAGGTTTATCGCTTATTTTATCATAATCATTAGACTGAAAATATGCACCATTTTCAAGAAATAATGTAATACCTTTTGTACAAACACTGTTTTGAATCAAAACATTGAACGCTGTTGCTCCACGGAAATTTTTCACATTGAAGTCAGCACCTGCTTTTAACAATTGATGTATGTTTTCTAAGTGACGTCTTTCAGCAGATACATGTAAAGGAGTATTACCCCATCTATACTCTTGGACATTAAGATCACATCCTTTATTTATAAGAAACTCTACTACATCTGACCAGTTCTCAGCACAAGCATGATGCAGAGCTGTGCATTTATTATCGGCCAAAGATTCTATAAGAAATACAACAATATCAAAATGTAAATTCCTAAAAGCCAAGACCAAAGCTGTGACACCCCTAAAAGATTGAACAGTAAGGTCACATTTCTTGTTTACTAGATATTTCACAATGTCTAACCATCCATAGGTACAAGCAAAATGCAGCACTGTCCAATTCTCAAAACTTGTGCAATCGATGTTGGCTCCATAGTCAATGAGAAGTTTGACGATATCCTTATATGAAAATTCAGCAGCAATGATTAGAGGTGCAAGACCTCTTGCAGTTTTCGTATTGAGATCAATGTTAGATCCTCCTTCGACGAGATACTGTATAACATCTGACCATCCTCTTCGACAAGAATGATGCAGGAGTGTGCCTTGATTATTATCGTGACATTCGACATTTGCTCCTAAATAAATAAGAAATTCAACCAAAGCCTTGGGTGAATTTTGAGCTGCAACGAGCAAAGGTGTGCGTCCATCTCGATTCACAGCATTCAAATCGGCTTTGCTATCCACGAGGAATTGGGCAAGTTCTAGATAATTGTCAAGTGTCCGAAGATTTGTTTCTTTAACTGCATAATGTAAAGATGTCCATTGTTTGTTATCACAACTGTCAACAAACACACCTAAGTTCAGAAATAACTCTACTACATCTTTATGGCCATACATAGCTGCCATGTGTAAAGGTATGGAACCGTCAGAATTCATAACATTACCATCGGCACCGTTCTGTAGAAGTAATTTAATTATTTCCATATTGCCGCACTCCGCTGCATAACAGAGCATCGTTGTGCCTTTATTATTCAAGGCATTGACATCAACTACCGAATCCAAAAGTGACTGAATAAAAGACTTACTTCTGTTCATCCGAATAGAATCGAACACTTCCTTCCGAATTTGGTCTTCCATGACTTTTTAAAAATTATGAGAACAACATTTGTCTTTACATATAGGATTTTTAAGGATTTAACTCGTCGAATGAATTTACTCAAGAATAAGCGAACGAGATACAGTATTGGTCTGTCAAACTTCCGGCTGGCTACTTCCCACCTCATTTAAGAGCCTTAACACATTCAAGTATCACCACGTAACTTTTGTTATTGTTTGGTTAAATAACGTCGCACTAGAGCTTCATGATGGGCTAGTGGCGACGGTTCGGGGCCTATCTCGAGGGACAGACCATGGAGAAATGCCTTGTATTTTTAACCATGCTCAGATAACGGCGACAACACTTGAGCTGGCATCCGACGCAACCTCAATGGGCGTCAGGATTTTGAACCCCGATCAGATTTATCGTGCACCTGTTCCGTATACACGTTAATATAATTTGTTGGGTGTTCTGGACGACTTTCACGTAATTTTAGAACCATGGTTAGGTGACGAGGTCAACACCTGCTCTGGCACCCAACGGAACCTCAATAAAATTGTTGTATCGACGTGACTTCGTGGACGATAAGCAACCAGTGTAAGTAACACGAGCGGCTAACAACTAAATGTACCTGCAGACGGTGATTGGTTTACTCAGCATCACGTGCAGTTTTCCAATTTGGCTGGGTATATGACGCCGATTTCGACCAATCACAACTTGCAGTTGGTGAGGTTGGATTATCGTTATCCTTCAGGAAACGTTTTTAGAGTGGAGGAAGAGCGAGGTGTGGGAAAGGAATGAAACTGCCCTTTAAGCGTTAAATCAATCACTTAACAGCTTACCCCTAGTGTCACCCGGGCAGAGCACTAGGGGCAACCCCAGGACTGTAGGAGCCAGGAGGGGGACACTACCCGTCCTAGAAAAGTTTTCCCCCCTCCCCCTAGTGTAATTAAAAAAAATCAATTATGCTAAATTTCGCATGAAAATCCACAACTAATCATTTTTCAGATGCGCCCTACCTGGGCCCAAATTAACGGACCACCACTCTCTTCTTTTCCCGTCCCGTCCATTCGTTTAACTTACCGTCAAAATTCCTCAATACCTTTCCTCCCGAGGTGATTATACTTCCTCACTACTGAAAAATATACCAAAGCAAAAGCACTTTTAACGTTAATTAACGTCGTACTAGAGCTGCATAGTGGGCTATTGGCGACGGTTCGGGGCCTATCTCGAAGGAAAGACCCGGGAACGATGCCTCGTATTTTTGAACCATGGTCAGATGACGAGGACAACACCTGAGCTGGCACCCGACGCAACCTCAATAGGCGCAGGTCAGTAGGTAAGTAAGTGTTAAAACGTTAAGTGATACGTTAAGTGATAAAAGGTTGACCGTCATTTGGGTGTCCAGTCTCTAACTATTATTTGTGTTTAAATAGCTGCAAAAACTGAAAAAATTACGAATAATATATCTATTTTAATTTTACAGCTGTGTCCTATAAACTACTAATAAGTAAGTGAACATTCTTGTTCTCTCAAGATATATACTTTTAATATAAAATTGTTATTACCATCTATTATACGAAATTAAAAATATTTTTTTATTATAATTATTGGTGATATCGAAATTATGATATGATCTTTAATTACTGTTTCCACATGTTTTAAGGATCCTACATGGTTTACCCCCCCCCCCCTATGTCCAATTTTTTTTTTATAAAAAATCATTTTAAATGGAATGTTTAACTCCTTGTGTTTTATTGAACAAAATATCACAAGAAAGATAAATCCCAAATATATGTATATATGTGTAAGTCATTTAGTGTCTGTCTATGGCATGAGATGTGACAACTTCCCCAACAAGAAAGTGTTAAAATAATGAATTCCGAAATAAAACTTTTTCGTTATTGTTTCCCGTCAATATTTCCAAAATAAAAACAAAAAAACGGTGTTTTTTAATACAATTTCAAAAAAAAAAAAAATTACCAAATATTTACCTAAGCGGCACAAAAAGAAAAGTTTTGAAAATTAAAGTTTAGCTGTGGAAACAAATTTTGCAAAAGTTTTGAAGGAAGGCAATAGAGCCGTGTAATGCTTCCAGATTTGTGGCTGTTGTTTTAAACCTTTATATAAAAAAATCCATCAATAGGATTGCAAAATTTCATTAACTGTAAAGCATAATTATGTGCAACATTTTTTGGAAACTTTGACAGATAACTTATTTTTAATTTATGCAAAAGTTAAAGTAATATGCTTTCTTCTGCAAAAATCAAATGGGATAGTAACATAAAAAAAACCCAATTTTTTTAAAAGATATTAGAGCACATTGGCCAACTTTTCAGGACACATATACATTGCAACGTAATTTTTCTCAATGTATATTCAAGAACTAAAAAAAATGCTATTGCTGATTAATTATACACGGGTCATTTTCATATTTCAGTGCCATTTACGATCCTAATAAAAAAATATTTTACATAGAGGTTGCGTTTATCTTTTCAACGTGTTTCTTTTTTTTTGTACAGATGTTGTCAGACACTTTCTATTGAAGAAATATAAAATTGAATTAAAATATCTAAATAAAAATTATGTATTTAAACAAATATGGTGGCAGAATAAAAAAGTGTCTGTCCAAAACAGAAAGTATCAATTGAATTCTGCAATAGAATTATTTCAAAGCCAGATTCTTTTTGTGTAGAATTTATAATTATTAAAGAAGGTTTTAATAATATTTAAAGATAAATTAAACTTTTATATATTTAATTCTTTTGTCCAGAAATTTGTGTCATGTCTGTTACCATACACTTTTAAACATATTTTTAAATCAAAATTTACATTTTCTGAATGATAAAAGTTGTTTATCAATGCAGCACGATTAGAGAGATCGTTACAAGCAGCCATCTTGAATTTCGTATTGTTAGTAGATGAAGAAGGAGACCGTTTGTAGTAAGTATTTTTATTAAATGTCATGTCTGTTACCTTATTTTTTTTATATAAATCCTTTATATTCTTTTAGTATCTCAACTAATTTATTTAGCTAACAAGAGTATTTATCAAAAACAAATGTGTTGTTTATGTTTCGGTTTAGATATTCCGAGTAAATAATTTTTCTTCTATGAAATGTCATGTCAAGTCTGTTACGTCTTCCGTAACAGGCATGACAATATTGGTAACAGGCATGGCAATATTTACAAAAAATATCATAATTATATTAGGAAAATTAGATATTTTGTTTTTTAATATTAAATTAAGACTGTCGAAATGTTTTAGTAAACCCTATATTTTTTTTTACTAATTTTAAGTTTAAAATTTAGAACATTTGTCCGGTAATAGACATGAATTTTTTCTGTATTTTTTTATAACAAAAACAACAACAACAGATATTTTAAAAGAACTGCGTGAAAAACGTTAAAATATAGTTAATAGGATTCAGTTTAATGTTTTTTTAAAAAGAAAATACTGTTTAAAATATGATTTTTTTTCTTAATCTCCTGTTTGTCAATGGATATTGAAAATAACCCACATCCTTCTAATGAAAATTTTTATTAAAAAACAAATTGATTCCTAAATTTACATCTAATTCCGCCAATGCTTTGTCAGTCTGATTCAATTCCTAAATCAAAACTCAAGGAGAGGCCCCCCCCCCCCAGGAGATATTCCCAAAATAAAAACAACAAAAAACGGTGTTTTTTAATGCAATTAAAAAAAAATTAACAAATATTTACCTAAGCGGCACAAAAAGGAAAGTTTTGAAAATGAAAGTTTAGCTGTGGAAACAAATTTCGCAAAAGTTTTGAAGGAAGGCAATAGAAAGCCGTGTGATGCTTCCAGATTTGTGGCTGTTGTTTTAAACCTTTATATAAAAAAAATCCATCAATAGGATTGCAAAATTTATTTGTGCATCAGTAAATTTATCTATGTCCCCCCCCCCCCCCGAGAAAAACAAGAAACGCCTAGTAAAGATTACTTACAACTATAGAGAAGTATTCAAAGACACATATTTCATTAAATATTGACTGATTTAGAGTTTTTGGCATTTGAAAAAAACGAATAGAAAAATATTAACTAAATAATCGATTCTTAAAAAAAATAACACTAATAAGGACGTAAAACAGCCATAACAACATAAATCACCTTTTTTTCTTATGATTTACCTTAAGCAGATTTTCAGCAAATATTATTTCTAAAGAATATTCCAATTATCCAAATATATTAAAAATTGTACATTTGTATCTAGTTCAATATTCAATATGTAAATATAAGAATATTTTTTAAATATATACGACATTTTATTTTGTTCATTATTTTTTTATGTTAATTTATGCTGGCATAAAATTGAAGAGTTAATTTTTTGGGTGCTTTTGAAATATTATTCCAGGTGATATTCGTTCAATTTTCCGAAATACTGTTTATCGCATTAAAACTTTTCTCTCATCAAAAGCAAATGGGTAATTTTACAAATATTTATTTTAATATAGTATATTTTTTTTAAATACAAAATTATAGTACATTTATATTATAATTATTCAGGTTGTGACATATATAAAAACATATTAAACCTATTGATATTTTATTGCAAATTAATTACTATTTGTTATTTTGATTATTTCTGGTAATATATATAAACATGTATAATACAAAATAATATAGACAGATAACTGATAGGATAGTAAAAGTATTACCATCTTTAATTTTGAAATCCCCCCCCCCCCCCTCCCCTAGGTCTAGCTACAGGCCCAGGCAACGCACGAGACGTTTTCAACGGTTTTTGTCTCTACTTATACTGATGCTTGCCCCTCACAGTGAAAAGTTTACACATTTTTGACTATCGGTAACAGTTAAAACTGTAAAGTTTCAAAATGGTCGCCGTTGACCATTACAATTAGCTTGGTCGTTGTATGTTTTTTATGAACATGTTACAATTCATAATATTTTCTTCTAATTTAATAAGCCAAACGGGTGTCCAAAAGGGGTTTCTTCCGAAAGGGACCCGATCATAGAATTAAGAAAAAAAAATGTCAAAATTCCAATAAAAGGTTTCGTAACGGCTTTTGTTTCTGATTGGTGAATTGATTCAATACAACAATTAGAAGCAAAAGCCGTTAAGAATAATTCTATTGGAATTTGCTTTCAGTTGAATTTTTTTTTTCGTAAATTGATACGTTATGCTGTGATCGGGGGCCCCCTTTTAGAACTATTGAATTGATTAACACAAATTCCGAAAGCAGAAATGAATTCCTTGACCTGTAAAACCCCAGATTCGAAAAAAATATTATTAATTTCGACATAATAATAAAGAAGTACAACGACTAGCTAATTGTAATGGTCAATGGCGGACATTTTGAAACTGTCAAGTTTTAACTCACTTCAGGTAGTCAAAAACATGTAAACTTTATTACTGTGAATCAGCACACCAAATATAGAGGCAAACTCCGCTAAAAAAATCACCCCTTTTGTTGCAATATGTTCTCTGTCTGTTAAGCTACTTTTGTTGCACACCGATATGGGTAACATATTGAAATTTTCCAAACTTTGACCGCGATGTTCAAGGATCAAATATTATTCGATGTCGAGATTCCTTTTTGCATTTGTCTTTTAATTACTAAAGACAAGTTTTCCACACTATTCAATATATATATTTTTTTTAATTTTCATTTGGAGAAATGGGTAAAAATTGAAATTTTTAAAAGTTTGACCGCGATGCGCAAGGGTCAAACATTAACATTGTCCAATGGCGATTTTTTTCTGCATTTAACTTCTAATTACCAAAGGCAAGTTCTCGCACTATTACATTTCGATTTGAAAACTTAATTTTTTCGGCCCACCGTGATAGAAAATGACAATAGTCGTAGACACAAACCCAAATGTCGATTTAATTAATCACCTGATGGATACGCACGTGTATCCATTCGGGTATCACAAGTCTTCTAAACAATACCCATAATATAAGAATTCATAACAAACCTTTATTCTGTATACATATATTTTAAATTTGAAGCATTGGGGCATTTTAAAAGCTTTCTCAACTAAAATATTAAAAAAAAAGGAGGATGTATATTATACATCCTCTTCAGTATGCACAAGATATTTAACATACAGCACTACAGCTGCGTCTTTGATACAGTCTGTTTGATTTTTTTTTTTAATATTTTAGTTGAGAAAGCTTTTAAAATGCCCCAATGCTTCAAATTTAAAAAATATGTATACAGAATAAAGGTTTGTTATGAATTCTTATATTATGGGTATTGTTGAGAAGACTTGTGATACCCAAATGGATACACGTGCGTATCCATCATTGATGTATAGGTACTAGGATAAAGAAATGACGTATCCAAATACACAACTTTCATTTATTCACACATTACAAAGTTTACATGCTTAACTTATGTCTCCCTGAAGAGATGGACAGGACCGTCCGTTGTTATAAAGGGAAGAGGGGGGTGACGAGGATTAACATTCTTCTGTCTTGCTGCCTGAGTCTCCAAGGGCTGGATCCAGAGATTATTGTTGAGGGGGGGGGGGGGGGGGGGGTAATACAGGTATATTGTTATCATGAAGACCAAAAGTTTTTCCGTTGCTGTAAAAACTACATTGAAATTTAACATTTTTGAAATGATTGCTTTAACTTTTTTTCATTCACTTTTCATTTAAATTTTAAAAATATTAAATTATTTATTTCTCTACAGAAATTAAAACAAGCATACTTTGAGTAACTCTGTCTACGAAATTTCGAGTATCACTTGGAATGAAAGACTTGTAACTCGTCTGTGAATTCAATATTCTGACCCAGGTTTATTGAGCATTTTTTTAAATAAAATAATTTATCTTCATTATCAAAATTAATTTATTTGTATTCTAATGCACGATTGAAATTTACGAATTATAAGGACATAGCTGTAAGGGGAGGGGTGTACAAAATATCTTATAAGCTAAGGTATATTTACTCTTTTTTTTCTATTCAAAAATTACCTTAAAATTTTAGAAAATAAAGAAATATTAAGACACTTCAGAATTGAAATAAAACCTTGTATGAGAAACAAATATATCGTTGATGAAACAAAGTTTTCTCAGAATTGTACTTAAAAAAAATTATGAATCTAAGAATATTTTACTTAAAATCCTTTTAATAAAAAAATTATACATTATCAAAATTTTATAAATGATAAGTACAATAAATAGATGATTGATTGCAGCTATTATAAATTAAACTATTATAAATTAAATTAAATATTTGTATTTAATAGATGTATTTTAGCTTTCAAAAATTAAATTAAGAATTCTCTGAAAAACCACAACTTTCTATAATTTTTCTTCAAAATTATTGCGTGATTTGATTCCAAAGCCAAAGTTTCATTTTCAAACTGTGCCCGATTAAAACTGTATTATATCTATATTTACATCGAACTTAATCAAATTCAATAGCTAGATGCAGTTTTTTGCGCTAGTAGTTCTAGGAAAGGTAGACCTCGAGACCAAAATAAAACATATACGTCGTTTTGAATTACTTCAAGGAACGATTTGAAGAAAATCTAACAACGTGTTTGGTCGTAACTGTGTGACAAACAAATTTACAGACAGACGAAAGGCAGAAAGGTCGAGTTTTTTTTATATATATATATATATATATAGCTGCTTAGAAAAATACAGATTTTTTAATCTACTGGCGAAAAACAAAACAAAGGCAAGCCATCGTTTTTGTAAGTTAGAGTTTAAACCACTTCCCTTGTTGTCACGCTCCGCTGTAAACGCGAACGCTAGTATATCGATTTAGAAATGCTTTCATGAGATATTTTGTTTAATGAAACACGTGCAATTAAATTGATCAAATAAAAAAAACTTTTTGGACTGATGGGATCTCAAAACATGTAGCATCAGTGAAAGCGCAAGTATGATTATTATTGAACTAATACTTATTTTTAATTTAATATACTAAGGTAGTACAAATTTAAAATGTCGCAAAGAAAAGCATATAGACTGATCTCTACTAATTTTTTATTTATTTGAGCGGTAATAGATTTAATTTTTTTTAAAGCATTTTTATAATACAAGATAAAAAAAAATCACTTACTTCAATATAGTTCTTTGCATAGCTGCTGAAAAGTCTAGTTTCCACAACTATATGAACACTAGTTAAAGGCTACTCGGCATTTGCGATAGGATGTTTCGAAGAAGAGGGACAATCCAAGAGGGTAGACGAAGATCAAAATTATAGGCGTTAGACAAACATCGTCTCCAATAGCCTATTGTGCAGCTCCTAGTGCGACGTTAATTAACCAACTAACCAATAGGGAAAGACCACAAACCGTTGCCAATAGCTCACTGTGCTGCTCCAGAAGGACAAATGACTATAGATAATCAGAATGCAGTATTAATACTATGTCGCAATTGCATGTTAATCTTTGAATAATGTAATGCGATAATTATAAGTATTTTTTAATATTTGGACATGAAACGTCTTTGAGTTAGGTCAGAAGGGGTCGCTTGCTAAAACCTAAAGTTACGTTTTGTATAACAAAAACATTTAATACTATTATCGTTTATATCTCTGCAAACTTACTACCCACGCACCTTACGTTAGTATCGTTTTGTAGAAGAAAAAGTCTTTACTCGATAATGTTTGTGTCGCGTGCGCAGATGGCGTCGTTGTCGCGGGATGAGTCAAATTTTTCTGGTATCTTTAACCACTGTAAAATCAATTCAAATCGACGGATCGTGACGAGGTCTGCTTAAATTGAAGAAAACAACGAGTTCCAGAATTCAATTTGAATAGCTGACAATTTAAACTATTGGTAAGAAACATTGTGTGGAATAGAAAATACGATTTGCCGAAGATTTCATTGTGAAGCCAAAATATCAAGTTCAATTGAAGCATAGGAAACTTATGCAGATTGAAAAAGCAGTTCAAAACGAACAAATACCAAGAGTTTTAAACTTATTACAAGTTCGGAGAGATGTAGGACTTTACGAAAATTCCAGAAGGATCAGACGAGCGTACAGAGATTCGCGTACTAAAAACTTAGGGTATAGTGGCGACTGTGCCTACCCGATTTTCACTTGAAAAGTTTTTTTATTTCAGTCAGTAAGGGGTAGCTTGCTAAAACCGCATGTTACAGTAATGAAAATATTTAACACATATTTTTGCAATATTGCTTATTTTGGATTTTAGCCACGTTATAATAAGTTTGTTAAGTTTTGATTTAAAAGTGTGTTTAGTTAAATAACCCAATATCAGAAAGAAAAAAAAAGTTTTTAAGAAAAAAATTAATATTCTTATATCAGGTAAAGTGCTTCCAAGACCGAGAAATAAAAAAGAAAACTAAACGGAAAAGTCTGTAAAACAGGTCAACTATGGACAAATCATATATATGCACATTAATATTGTAAACTAAAACAAAATTCTTTTTTTTAAAAGTAACTATACATGCTAAATTTTGCTCATTTTCAATCGCCCCGATTTTACAAACGAAACGGTTCTTATCTCCCAAACAGTTTGAGATAAAAATGCAAAAAAAAATTGGCAAAATCAGTATAATTGACGGTATAAGATGGTGTAAAATAATTATTATTATGTTCAGTCGATGGGGGTATGAGTGCGGAGTTGCACTTGCCCCGTGTTTCTAGGGTCAGTGCAACCAGCGGACTTTATAGAAGAAAATAAATTGTGGAAAATTCATGATTCATTATATAAAAAATATAGTTACATGTTCTTATATAAAAATAACGCCAAATTATATGTGCCGAATTTTGTTTCTATATTCCTTATAGTTAACTTACAGTAGCAGTTTGAAAATGAAATTAACCCGGGGTACTTACCCACTTTTCCTTAGATAAATAAGGCCCTTTTAACAAGAGTTTCATTGGATTCTTCCATACACTAAAAACTTGCATTTTCCCTTAAAAAAATTTAATGATACATTTTTCAGCATTAAACTTGCATAATATCTTCAATTTTAAAACTGATGAAGTTTTTATTCTGATTTTTATATCTGGGAAAGTCTGGACTTACTTCTCCTACTTTTACTTACGCCAAGCATTTGTTAAACAACCCCCCAAAAGTAACAAAAAATTAGAAAAAACGAGGTTTACTCTTCAATAGATCCAGATTATACCTGAATTATTTCCAATCACCAATCTAACTGAATACAGACCCCAATTATCAAATTACATGGTAAAAAGAGTTTTGCCCGAAAAAAAACCTCATTGAAAGAATAATAACAATGATAAAACCGGCGAAATGTAGAGAGATTTTCTTAATTTGGAAGCGTCCGATGCTTAACAGCAAACTATCTCTTTCACGCTCTAAAAGTTGTGCAAGGGAAATTAAAAGAGCTAATGGTTCACATTGGCAACGTTATTTGGACGCTCTCTGTCTAATTTGGGGCTCTAGAGCCCGTGGTTAGGATTCCTTTCTGGACTGAAAGCTTTTTTCCTTTTGAGACGGGGGAGTAGAAGATGAAAATAATGATAAAGTAACGACCACTTCCTGGTGATGGAAGGAAATTAACAGTTAGGCCCTAGAAATTTCTTTTTATGCGATTTGTATCCTGGTCTGGTTGTTGCGAAATGGCGACTCCTAGATTTGTTGGAAAGTTCGGACATATGAACATCTTCCTTTCACTCGATTAATCTTGCGATGGGGACATTAACTGTGTGTAAATCCTGGTTAGAATCAAATAAATCTAATGAGGCATGAGGATACGGGTCCTCTTTGAGTGTTTTGGTAGGAGAGTGCGGACAGAATAATTGCAGTGGGAAATGCTAAAAGGATATTTGTAATAATGGTTTATGGATCATACTAAAAATCTGTTATTTAAAGGAAACTAGCGAAAAGTAATTAGCGTTGTCAGGAATTCATGAATATAGTGATAAAATCATTCGGTTATTTCATAGAAACTTTTTTTTATATAATTAGATGTTTTACTATTACTGACTCTGTTGTATTATTAAATCTTGCAATTATATTTTAACCCCCCTTTCAAATCTCGTGTCAACTTTAAACGTGACTTATATAGAAGCAGTGGATTAACAATGGCGGAGAAGGGTTATATTGTTACCATCTGGAAGGCGGTTTATGGATTTTTTTTATGTTAGATAAGAACTTGAAAAGGGCGCATATTTACTAACTTCAGACTACTTAAAAAATGCTATATATTCTTTGTGTTTTAGCTTATCTATAATAATAAAAAAGAGCTTGCCTGTGGATCGCAAAACACCTACTTCCTTCGTGTATAGAAGGCTGAAAATTAATATAAATACTATTCATCCTCAAGACGTGCACTTTAGACTAGGATTTGCCAAATTGCTTTTAATGTTTTAAATTATTTTAACAATTATAGAAATATTACATAAATAAATATTAAACAAAAATAATTTCAAGATCTAGAAAAGTGTTTTTGTAGAACACGCTTCGGAACGGGATTTCAGAACAATAGCTCCCTTGTTCGAGTGAGTTTCGACTGGAGTCACACATTTTTTTCATATGTTCCCCAAAAACGCGGGGCCAAACAGCTAGTAAATTATATTATACATATTTAAATTTCTCGCCGATTACTTTTCTATGACTTTTGGCTCATGTTCAAGATTACTTACATCATCTTAAAGACATTGCCATATGGATTTGTGTTAACTACTAATTAATAATTTATATTAATTAATGCGTCATTTCATAATGACATCTGAAAGTTTCGAAATCGAGTAATCAGCACAATGATTTGCTCAAGCGAGCTATGTAAATACGTCGTCTGGGATAGCGTTCTGTTAAATATGTTTTCTTAAATTTGCTCCCATTATATTTTTTGTCAAAATGAGACGTATATTCGTCAAAATAGAGAAGAATATTCTTCAAAAATAACAAAATATTCCATTGTTTGGGGTAAACTAAAAAAATATTTTGCCGTATTTGACGAAAAATTTATTCAGAGCATATTTAACGAAACAATTTTTAAAAAATAGAGTGGGATGGGGGAAGGTTTGTTAAATGTTTTTATTTACTATGCTATAAGTGAAATAAAAGAATTATCACTATTTCTCTGAGTGGCTAACCAGGAATTTTCTGACAGAGAATTTTCAGTTTTTACAGCAATATATAAGCTTAATTTTTATAAATTTTTAAAATATATTTTTTGGAAGAAAAAAAAATCGCATTTAACTGAGATATGATTTTAGTATATTTATATAAAAATAATTGATATTTTCAACTTTTAAAGAGTATGTATTTATTTAAAAAATATCTCTTTCAGTGAAAACTCCTTAATAATTTATCAACATTTTTACCGCTGAGAATACCAAAAATTTAGGATATTCTTATCTAAAAACAATTTAAGTGATAAAGTGAAAAATATTATATGGGGTTTTTACAAACTTAAAGTAGTAAAGAAATTCAAATAAAAAATCTTTACATTAAAAAAAAAATCCTGAATATTTTCTAACATGTTCTCAACTGATTGAGGTAATATTACTGATACAAATCTTATCAGTTTAAAAATTAATTTTTAAATAGTCTTTAAATTTTTACATATGGATTTTACTATTGACTTTTTAAATTTTTACATACGGATTTTACTATTGACTTCTTAAATTTTTACATACGGATTTACTATTGACTTCTTAAATTTTTACATATGGATTTTACAATTGACTTCTTCTATTTTTACATATGGATTTTACTATTGACTTCTTAAATTTTTACATACGGATTTTACTATTGACTTCTTAAATTTTTACATACGGATTTACTATTGACTTCTTAAATTTTTACATACGGATTTTACTATTGACTTAAATTTTTACATACGGATTTTACTATTGACTTCTTAAATTTTTACGTTATTGGTTATATACTTTTTATTAGTGCATCTATCCTAGTAGTAGTTAAAGCGTATAAAGTTGAATTCTTGCTATTGATGAATATAGTCCTGTTTTGTTTCTGACTCTATGTGTAAACTATTAAGAATTTGTTCAACGGTACTCCAAAAACGAAAATGAGTTATTAAACCCTATTGTTAAGTAAAATTTTGTTTTGGTTGCTTTTAAAGGTCTCTCTTTCTGTGAATCTGCAAATCTTAGTTTTAGTTTGTGGAAGATTTCTGTGCTGCTAATTCTTAAATGCGAATTCAAAAGATGATAAAAGTATAATAGGCTAACGTTAATGTTTCAAACGAAATGTTTCCTAAACAGCTTCCAGCATTTTTGACATTGCTTTGGTTATACCACTAGACGCTGTTAAAAAAACACCAACGAACATAAGATTTACTGCTAATGGTTTTAATTTTTTCAACACCTCGAAATTTTGCTTTATACGTGACTGTTGTTTTTCTTTAAGGGCTCGTATAATGGTTTGAAAGAAAAGTTTAAGTGGAAATGGAATTACGCGTTGTAAAATATTTCAAATGAATGTCAGGATTAAAAATGAAAGGGGAAATACTTTCAAACTTGTATAAAAAGTTTTTGCACCACTTAAATGGAAAGTTTCGCTTATGAAAGTTGGGTTTAAATATTTTCTCTTTCGGAATACGTTTCTTCGTTCTTTAGTTATTTTCAGGAGTAACGACAATTTAGTTAAAACCTATTGTAAGAGGATTGTATTTACTTTATATTCGATATGTCTTTTACGAATGAAACACTCTGTCAGAAACACTGTCCGTTAATTTCAATAAATGGTCATTATTGTGTTGTATTTTATTTTCATAAAAAAATAAAATAAATAAATAATTATAAAGTAAACTATTACTAAAATATGATAACATGTTCAAATGCAATTTAGTTAAAACCAATTTAAAAGGATTGCGTTTACTTTTATATTCGATATGCTTTTTACGAATGAGGCACTCTGTCAGAAACACTGTCCGTAAATTTTAATAAATGAACATTATTGTGTTGTAACTTATTACAATAAATTAAATAAATAATTATAAAGTAAATTATTACTACATTATTATAACACGTTTAAATGGGAAAAGTAAGGCTTTAAATAATAATTTTATTTATATTGTATTTAGGGTTTCCATGGGTAAACAGTTAACAAAAAAATGCTGTCCATCTTTTCTGATCTTTATGATAGCTTTAAAATTTTGGAACTACAATTTAGCTTTGATAATACATCTTGTTATTTTAGAAAAAGTTCATCTAAGCATTTTAAAATTGTTACAAGTCAATAGAAAAACAAAATTTCGATTTCAAATTTGATAAGATATATGCTATCTCGAGAGATTAACTGTATATTTCCATTCATTAATGAGTCACAGCATCAGAAATACATTAAAAATAAAATAATCATCCAATTAAAGAAGATAACTAAACATTCCATTTAAAAAATAAAAACTTTAAACCTAATGCCATTCTAAGGTCTACAAAAGCTACATTTATATTTGAGCAAGCTTCTCGATTTTCTAAATAATATTAAAAATAATAGTTGTAAATAATATTAGAACTAATAACATGTTTTTATATAATGCTTTAGTTTAAATATAAAGCAAATATGTTATTTTGGTTCAAAGTAATATAAAATGTCTTTAGGGTATCATTCGTTTGAAGCAAAACCGGCCAATTTCGCTGTTAACTGATAGCTCTGGATCGATCCTTGCCAATGTCGAATTCATCAATATAAAACTCATTAACACTTAGTAAATACTAATTAAGACTGAATAGTGTATTATATATGGTATTTGTGCTCCTTTCGTGGCCCTACTTGTATTCTTTGTTCAATAAATAATTCAGTAAATATGGAAGGATTTCAAATTGATACTATATTTGGATGTACAAGATTTGAATACACATCAACTGACATAGAAGTAAGTTAGAAAAATAGAAGGACGGGGGTAAATTTTTAACGAAAAAAATGTATATTTTGTTAAAAAATAAAAAATTACTATTTAAATAATATATATTTGGCGTATATACTAGAGCTTAATGTCAGTATATTAAATTTCATTACAACAATAAAATTTGATTTCGTTTCCTTCGTAGAATTAAAAATGACCTCTAACTACACAAATTTTGTACAAAACTTATTTCTACGAATAAAAAAAAATTAAAATCTGACTAACTAATGACTTGCCCGGAAGAAAATAAGCTTTTTAAACGTACTCTGACGTAAAAATATTTAGTTTGAACACTAATAAAATCACATTTGACTTTAATAATTTAATATAGGCTAGTTGTATACGTGTTATGGTAGCTAATAATATTTATTATAATACTACTTTAAATAATAAAAAATTCTTTTCTAAAACTTATTGTAGAGGTTAATTAATTAGTACTAGATAATTTGAAATTATCTATTAGTTTATCAATATAATTTCAGTTTATTAATATAATTTTAGTTTATTAATATAATTTTAGTAGATTACTATTACTTTATTTTATTAATATAATTTTAGTTTATTAATATAGTTTTAGTTTATTAATATAATTTTTAATCAATATAATTTTAGTTTATTAATATAATTAATAAAATTTTGTGATGCGATTTCAGTTAATAATTAATATTAAAATATTTCTTTTAGCTTATTTTGAATTATTTTATTAAAGTTTGTTTATGGTAATAGAAAGATAGGCGCATAACTTCTTAGTCTCCCTCTCATTTTCATATGAAACGTTCATGAAAAGGAAGGATTACCTTTTCTTTCTTTTACATAGGAAAAGTAAAGAGATTCTTACATTTAGTATTTCTTAAATGACAATCTAGTTGAAGGTATTTCTAATAGATGGCGCTGAAGGACTAGTGAAATAAATTGTTGTTCTCTTAAGAATATATTCTTACTTTCTTACATTTTCGACAACACAAACGGAAGTTACATGATTTTCACATCTTATTAATAAAACATAGCGATTGAAAAATTTTAAGTAAAATATTATCTTTTTTTTCAGAAGCATGGGTTTATTAATTAAGAAAAGATCACCAAAACCCTTTCTAAATGTACTTTTAATAATAATTTTGTTTTTTAATCTATTTGTAAGTACAGCTGTTATTAAATGTATATTTCAAATATATTTCAGAACTAGCTACATTTCAAAATTTATATTTTTAAGCATCGTTAAAGTTCAAGCAACTGTAAAAAATTAATTATATTACTTATATTATAAAAAGAAGAATATGAATATAAAGTTATTACTAAAAATGTACATGAACAAAAATAAACTTACTGAAATTCAAAATAGAATAAAATATTATAAAGTTATCATTGATCATATAGTCAAAATATAATTTAGAAATATTATATAAGTAAAATATTATAATGGAATATAAATGTGATTTCCATAAAAGTATGTCGTCATCCAAAAGACGTTAAAAAAGTTGTTCTTCGGAAAAAAAATGTAGAAAAATTTTCTCATAAGTTTTCAAACTGATCTAATTAAAACCGTCATTTTTTTGTAAATTTTACAAATGCAAATATTTTTTTAGTTTTTAACTAACTATAACTTAACAAATTCCCCTTTATTAGTATAATTTGTTTATCACATATAAAGGAAACTATTTTCTAATTAAATAGTTGATGTGATAAACATGTTAGTTGACCAAAACTTATTTAAAGTATAATGAGGCTCCATACAATAACTTATTATATTTTGTATTATTTTATTACAGTTTATATTATAATATTTATCTTATATAGTGTTTTTTAATATTTAAAAAATTATTTCTACCCGACACTTAATAAAACTATTGTATTTGATAATAAAGTTTCTATTTGTAACCAAGCCAGCAACTTAAGCGATTGTAGATTTCAACTCGTAACACAAAAATATCTTCAAAATATCCCTATTTAAATATATTTTCACAGAAGCTATACGTCTTATGCCCCATATATTATGCAGTTTTAAATTTATTTCAGTATTTTCATACATTTTGTCATCTCTGTTGCAACTGGTCCAACTATTTGGCAACGTTTTCGTTTACATTTACTGCTGAGTATCCTTTTCTGGCACTGTTACTGCATCATTGTAATATTCTTTGCATGGCACATTATGAGCTTTTATACATACTTATAGTAGCAAGGAACTTGAAATTGTGTATTTGAGTTGGATGAGTAGTCTTTGTACTATCCTTTTAAAGCCTATCTCAAAACGATTAAACATCAATGCATGTTGTTCTTGTTAGATAAATATGAATATATTATATTATCGTTTAGTATGTTTTATATAAAGCGTTTTGAAGTTAACTGCAGCTAAGTTTTATTGGTTTGGTTGGTTTGGTTTGATTAATCAAAGTCGCACTAAAGCTATACAGTGGGCTATTGGCGACGTTTCGAAGCCTATCTCGAAAAAAAAGACCCGGGAACGATGCTTCGTATTTTTGAACCATGGTCAGATGACAAGGACAACACCTGAGCTGGCACCCGACGCAACCACAATAGTCGTCAGGACATTGGACCCCGATCAAATTTATCGTGCACCAGTATTGTATACAGGACAGTATAATTTGTTGGATATTCCGGACGACTTTCTAGTATTTTTGTAGCGAAGCTACCAACCCTCCGATCGCAAAAGCACTACTTTTTTACTTCTAAGTTTCATTCATTTTATTATTTATTAGTTTAAATGAAATGTAGAAAAATGCAAGTATTGTTTTGAAGACAAAATGCCATTATTTCTAAATGTTTTGAGGTTCCCCAAAACCAAAAAGTTATCTTCGAAAATTCGAGTGTATGTCTGGGAGCAAACTATCTTAAGAATGAGTAATGCTAATATAACTTAATTTAATATATTTTATTAGTAATAGTAAGTGTAATGTAAAAATCGGATATTTGAAAAAAGAGAAATTACTATTGTTGGATTTCGAATCTGCAGGAATTGCTTGTAAATATAATTGCTTGTAAATGTAATCCATATAAATAATGAATATATTTAAAATTGTTACACCAATTATTGTTAGATGGTGTTAAATTTGACGTTACGGATATTTTTGTTGAAATAGTCTAAATGAGGAAGAAAAGCTATAAAAAGGATGTTTTCATATGTATCCCATATTTGTTCAATTCAATTATTTACTTTTGTAGCATAGTCAAACATTCCAATAATTTTTTTCTTACAAAAATTTTGTTTGTCTTTAGCCGTACTTTGCTTCAAAAAACATTCCCTCAAAAAGAACTAATACATCAGGAGCAACTGCTTCATAAATGCAAAAAATAACCATTATAGTATTGAAAAGTATCAAGCAAGATTTAAAAAGTATATGTTTCGCTAAGAAAAAGGCATCAATAAAAACAGCCACGACATTGACATTGATTAAAAAATTATGGTTTGAAAAATAGTTCACTTGTAATCTATCTGAATAGATGCTTAGAAATATGGGACCCTCTATAAATGGGAGCCTTAGGGTTTAGAATGTCTTGTCGTTAATTCATTGCCTAATAGCAAATTTTCTTCTATTGTTAGCATCTTTAGGTCAATGAAAATCTGTTCACTTTGTACTTTAATGACGTCACTACTAATAAAAACATTAAGCAAAAATCCATTAACATATAAAGATACATACAAGTCAAGTGTGTAACCGTTTTGTCTGTCTTCAGATGGTTAAAAACAAAACTCAATGCATTAAAAGTTTCTATGAATTCCAATTCAAAAACTCGATTTTACACTTGTTAGTCTCCATTTCCAATCGCTAATTGCGATTTTCTCGCAAATCCACCGTTTAAAGCGAGCATATTCTCGTACAAATCTCCTCCCTATCAAATCCCCCGTTCAAGATTGCCTTTTGATCGATCCAGATGAAAACATTAACGTGGAGTAACATTAACTCATTACCACTCTGGATTTATTTCTTCTTTAAGCAGATTTTTTAAGCGATAAACTACTTCATTTTTTACTCTTCAAGTGAACTATTGACTCAACTCTCCTCCTAATATTGCATTTAAGTGCCTCAACTGCTTAATGGACCCAACTGTATAGATCTTCCTCTAATATTTTATTGCCCATTTAAAAATGTCTTTCATGTAGCTTTAAAGAAAAAAAAACATTGTGGCCCAGCAAGGAAGAGAATATCCTCCCCATTAATAACAACTCTCGATGTGTCAAGTCATTTTAATTAATTTATAATACCATTACCACTCCTAAGTAACCCCCTAAATGAATTTACGGATTAGGCAGGCAAATTAACATTTACTATAGCGGAAAAATTCCGCTTTTGCCGGTTGCATGGGGTCAGTGAATACGCAGAAGCGTTTTAAAAGGGTCTTTTACGAGCTATTTGGCCTCATGCCAGTAAGATTTGTTGATTTCACTTAAAGTGGTATTCCCCCTTCTGAGCCCCATTTATTAACACTCCGCTCGGGCAAAGTGTGCCCGTTAATGAATTCAAAATGAGGCGCATCTCCAAATACTAACTCACTTGGCTGCATTTCTACGAGCCTATTTGGGGGGGACTGGGAAATTGGTGCCACTGCCGCTGTGACACTGGAATCACTTTTGGCTGAACCTCTCCCCCCTTGTCACCGTTGGTATGCAACTAATTAGGTGAGTGGGCTGACCCGGCGAGTGTAAAAAGTGAGTGTCGGTCGGCATTTGGGCGGATCACTTAGTGGGATTAATAAAAACACTGTCGCATTGCTGTGGGTTTGGGGTTATTAGGGAAATCGGGAGTGGGCTTGGTTGCTGTCTTCGTAACTAGATTTTGCTGTCTTTAATCTTAAGAGAAAACAGGAGGAATTTGAGTGTTTAAATAATAATAGTTGTTTTATTTAAATTGTAGTAGCAAGTGTAAAGTGGATAGTTTATTTATCAAAGATTAATATTTGAGCCGTCTATTTTCAAAACTAGGAAGATCCACATTTTTCGCAAAATCGTTTTTTTATATGTTTCACAACTTTACAATGCACTACATCACTTTGCAAAGCGGTATTTCACAGAAGTGCCGGAATCCAGTCTAAAAATTCATTCAAAGACATAGCTTTTAATCCAAAAGTATTCGGTTCTCATTCGTTTTTGGCGTCTGCTGTAGCATTTAAAATATATAAATGGATCTATCTGGTTTTGA
Source organism: Troglohyphantes excavatus (assembly GCA_963932185.1). Lineage (NCBI taxonomy): Eukaryota > Metazoa > Arthropoda > Arachnida > Araneae > Linyphiidae > Troglohyphantes > Troglohyphantes excavatus. The sequence continues at coordinate 51,567,473 of OZ010676.1, read as the reverse complement.
AACTAGACGGCTCATTTGGAGAATGCAGTTTCGGTCCTCTAGGTGGTTTGGTATGAATATCTGCAGACGCCCAGGGATCTCTATTTTTTTTAGCAATGCAAATAAACTTGAAATACAAAAATATTCTATATTGAAAATAAATTCAAATCTGAAAGATTGGAGTGTTTATTGAAAACTATATATAATAAAATATTTCAATTAAAAAATTTATATAAATCCCATGTGTTGGAAATATAAGCTACTTCTTAAAGAAAACTATTTTGCAATTTTGACATTTTCCCAACCTTTTAGATAACTATAACTTACATTTATTCTTTTATGTTGTAGAGGCAAATGTAATACTTTTAAAAGTATGATTTTCAAAAAGGAAAATTTAAATAAAACATTTATCAAATTTGTCTATACCTAAAAAATTATCATGTGAGTAAAACCCCATTCTTAACCACATAAAGTGTCTGATAACTTGATATTGCTGCTTTAATATAAAGAAAATGTGGGATAACAGAAGAAAAAATAAAAATGGTTTTATTTAAATTTGCAGTAGAAAATGTAAAATGTTAGTGACGTCAAGATCCCCCAGATGCATACCCCCCCCCCATCTTGCATTAGATTTTAAACTTTGAAATATTAAAAATATGTGTTTATTCTTTTTAAAATGATTAATTGAATACTATAGCTTCAAATAAATCATTAAAAATTTTGAACTCTTTGGACTCGTGTGACGACTCTCAGTCACAAAATAACGTCCTGTTTTTTGTTCCCAGTTCTTCCAATTGAACGAGAACTTGCAAGTTCTTTAACATAAAAACAGCATTTCTTTCATTAGCTTGTTTTTCTAACTCCATTTAAAAGTATGACATCACTTGAACATATTTTATTGCACTCGAGTATCATCTTTGAGTCACCAAATAACATGTTATTTTTTTCTCTGTTCCTCAAAATAAAAGAGAACAACATACTGTTGAGTTTAAAAAGTTATTCTCTCACAAACTGTAATAAAAATTATTTTTGTCATCTAGAAGCACCAAGTATATATGGGTGATCTTTCTTCTGATTGAAATTCCTCATAACCCACGTTTTTTGACATATCTGATAAATGTCATAAACCCCTAAATATATGTTTGGTATACTAAGATTAATATTCAGATTTGCGCCTAACTTTTTAATTTTTATAGTTATCTTCCATTAATGCAAAAATAACACACTAAAGAATACATCTTTTAAAAGAGCAGGAACGGGATGTAACTGTTCCATAAAAATAACGTAAATATGAAACATGTTTCTCGAGTGCAATGGGTTAATAACTTTTAAAAACAAATGTCATTTGTAAAAATGATTTTATTTAAATTAACACTAAAAGGTTGTAAAAACAAATTGTTTTTTCCTCAAAAAGGGTCTTTTAAGTTCACTTAGTAGGACTCACATAAACATATAAGGCTGTTGATTTTAGTATGTGAAAAGATCCATAAAAACTGAGAATCTAGTAGTTTTAGATACTGAACTATTTCATCGAGTTCCTAATTTTTAAAACCAATTAATATGAGCTGGATTTTTATATTTCAAATCCTTTTCTATTTATAAAGATTTTACATAAAAAGTTCAAAATATTATAGTTTAAGCATTTGTCACTAAAAAATTTACAAATAAATTTAAAGAGAGACTAACCAAAGATTGGAAACGTATTTAGTAATCAGAATGATAAAATAATAAATTTTTCACAACTTTAATTAAGATTTTACCCAAAAAGTTCAAATATACACAGCACACACATTTGAAATTTATTTGAAAATACGAGTAGAGAAATATATATATATATATATATATATATACAGTAGACGCTCGTTTTTACGAACCTCTAATTTACGAACACTCACGATTTTACGAACTAGTGTCTGGTCCCGAACATTGTCCCATAGGCATAACGTTATTTTTAATTCTCATTTACGAACTAAAGTTTTGAAAAATCTCTTTTTTGCGAACTCATTTTCATACTTCGCTAGAGTTTACCTGACATCAGACAAAGTTTAAAAGCTCATATCTTTAGAGATTCTCTAAGAAATATGGAATTCCAAAGAATAGCCCATAGTTAATTTTAAGAACAAGAGAAAAAAAATCGTTGGATATGCAAACAAGATCAACAAGAGTGCCCCTCTCAAAAATATTTTAGAGCAGCAAAATATCCAAAACTGGAAAAGGCTTTGCTTACTTGAATGATGAAAGTTATAGGACTAACATTCCGATTATTGTAATGTGCTTAAGGAACAAGCCTCTTTTGAGGAGGACAATAGTGAAATGCTTTCAAACATCGATCAAATGAAAACATGTATTTTCCAAAATGTTGTTTTAAAACAGAAAAAGTAGCGATTATTCTGATGCTTGATTTTTCATCAATAAAGGAATACTTATAATTTTTTATTTAACTATTTTATTTACAATTGTTTCTTATATAAAATAACTATATATAACTTTACTTCCTAATATAATCTCTAAATAGTGCTTTATTTATAAAGAGAAGACAGTTTAATAAAAATAATCATAAAATTTAATACTTCTTACGATATTCTATTTTACGAACTTTCGATTTTACGAACAATTTGGTTGTTCCCTACGAGTTCGTAAAAACGAGCGTCTACTGTATATATAATGTTATGTATAAATTAGTTTAAAAAGTAATTGAAGTTATTGTTTTCATTAAATGCAGTCTTTAAAGATTTAAAGAAACAGACTTTCAATTTGTTACGAAATCTTAAACTGAAGGTTTAATTCACAATTGCAATGTTAGAGGATTAAATGTTTGTTTATTCCAGAAAATTAGTTTAATGGGAAATAAAGATTTAGCAATCATATAGATTTAAAGGAGTTTTCCATAAAACAAAACATGTTCACAACGAATAAAGTTGTTCCAATTAATTACAAGAAACTTTTTAAAATCTGTAAACATGTATGAACTGTGAACGGAATTAGAATCTGTGATTTCTATGACTAGAACAAAAACCAACAACAAAAACCAATCACATTAATTAAAATTAATAAGATAAATTTTTAGTAATATGTGTTCTACTCTGTATATTTACAAATTATGAATAATTGAACTACAATTTATACAATTCAATTTTTACCCGATGCATTATATTTCATCAGGAATTCAAATCAAGATAGTTAATGAACTCTGTGGAATTCACTAAGCATTTTAATGCAATTTATCTTTTAAAACTTAATCACTTTTAACGACTCAATTAATATTTCTCGATGCTTGTTGAGTTCTATCTTACATCGATTTGTTTAGAGGAACAGTGAATGCACTTTGCATTTTGAACTATGCGTAATTTTATACGCAAAGAGCAAGGAAATCTATTTACGTATGCACTTAAACTAGGTACCATAGTTCGGAAGCGTAACTGGACTCTGGTTAATAATGGATAAACATATCTGTTTTCATTCTTCGGTAAAATATTTTCTATGAGTTTCTTGAGTGTTTTTGAGAATGCACACTCTCAGGAATAACATTCTCATTTATAAGAATACTGCGATCGTCAAGGCTACTTTCGTCATATTTGACAATCGCTTCGTCATTGAATTACTTGACTTTTGACGAAATAAGAATATTCAAATTTTTAACGAAACTAACTCAGATTCCTTTATATACGTATTTAAATACGTTATATGTATATTGTCGCAATTCAAACAAAGAGTTCTGGCATGGTCGATGGAGCGTTGGACTTAGGACCGAGTGATCCGTGGTTCAAGTCAACCCATCGATAATAATTTTAAATTGTCCTCATTTTTGACTGAATAAGTTTCGTGAAAAAAACAACAAAGTGAATTTTCTCAGTTTGACGAAATATTTAATCGGAGCATATTGCAGGCGTTTGTTTCGTCAAAAATGATGAAAGTTTCTTCAAAAATGATGAAAGTTTCTTCAAAAATGATGAAAGTTTCTTCAAAAATGATGAAAGTTTCTTCAAAAATGATGAAAGTTTCTTCAAAAATGATGAAAGGTTCTTCAAAAATGATGAAAGTTTCTTCAAAAATGATTAAAGTTTCTTCAAAAATGATGACAGTTTCTTCAAAAATGATGAAAGTTTCTTAAAAAATGATGAAAGTTTCTTCAAAAATGATGAAAGTTTCTTCAAACATTATGAAAGTTTCTTCAAAAATGATGAAAGTTTCTTCAAAATTGATGAAAGTTTCTTCAAAAATGATGAAAGTTTCTTCAAAAATGATGAAAGTTTTTTAAAAAATGATGACAGTTTCTTCAAAAATGATGAAAGTTTCTTCAAAAATGATGAAAGTTTCTTCAAAAATTATGAAAGTTTCTTCACAAATGATGAAAGTTTCTTCACAAATGATGAAAGTTTCTTCAAAAATTATGAAAGTTTCTTCAAAAATTATGAAAGTTTCTTCAAAAATTATGAAAGTTTCTTCAAAAATGAGCGTGCATTTTTAACAGTGCAGCGGTGGTGCCAGGGATTCCAGTTCACAAAACTTACATAAAAGTTTTTAAAGTTAAATATTTTATTTAGGTTTGATGCTGAAAAATTTAGCATTTAAATATTTGAATGGAAATTGCAGGTTTTTTTAAAGGTTTTATGCTGATTTGTTTTGGCTGATATACACTTCAAACATATCATTAAATGATTAAGTTTGTGTTTCTTATACAATTTATAATTATTCCAAGATAAATAACAATTATATAATTAAATGATCAAAATAGACTAAAATATAAAATAATCTTTTTCACACAATTCGACTTACATTGTTTTTCTACATTTATTTGAAATATAGCGCTAGCATGTGAGGAACCAACTCTTCCTAAAAGAAATTCTTCAAAATGGACTTTGAGACAGTGATTAAAAGTCTTTTTCCTTCGTCCTCTGTCTTGTCATTTGTTTCTACTTCTCAAGCCAGACACCGAAGGAGGTCACAACTTCCTTTTAGTGCTAAGGAAGAAGAATGATGCCCCTTCTACATCATACATTACTGCATCTTTACACTTGCTTTGTAATTAATAATCTTATGTATCAGGTAACATTTAATATAAATTTCGATATTTGAGGAAGTTTAAAGATTTAAGAAAGGTGTGAAACTATGTTATTAAAAGAACATTCTTACCTTTGATTAAAAACGTACAATAGTATTGGAACTTTTTCCAATTTTTCTAAACGTGTATTAACTCAAATTTTTCGTAATATAATAAATACGTCTTTCTCTGAGGACACAAGGTCTGTTTGTTATTTCATTCCTTAGGTCAAAAGGGAACCTTCGAAAGAAAGAATGATGAATGAGTTTTTCAAATATAAAAATTTTCTGAATTTTTTGTTTATATTTTTTTTCTTCTTTAAATAATAATATGTTTAAAGAAAATAAATTACTTGGGGTGTGTTAAATTAATAAAAATTATATATATTTAACGTTATTATTTTTAACGTTCATTGTCAACATTTTAATACATTTCTGATCTACAGTCATTTAATTAACGTAATTTCTCATAATCTAATTTTGAAATATTGTGCGTATAAACTGTTAAAAAATACAAGAAAATTGTCTGTATTAAAATTGATATTTTTAACAAAGTGGAAATTTATGCATGTAAATACAAAAATATAATATGCAAAATAAGTTAAGAGAATCCTTATACACAGAAACAATTGAATATATGGTGGTAAAAGTAAATAACATGTGGATTGGGCAAAGTAATAACCAAGACATGATAAAAACAAAGTTATGTTAAAACTCCAGATAACATTAAATTCAAATAACCTTTTTACTTTTCCTGAGACAGTATTAGTTATTTATTTCTGGTAGGAACATGCTTACACGGATACAAACATTAACGAAATTACTTAGCGCACGAACACATATAAATGCACAAAAACACATATTAATACACACAAGAATACACTTGAATACATTTGTCGATAAATATACCAAAACGTACGCACAAATATGAATAATGAAGTTTACAATGAAAATAAAACTTTATATTAGAGTAAATGTTATCTACAAATTGATTATCCAAGTCCAGCTCATAAAAAACACCATCACTAATATATACACCTGATAATACTATACATTTAACATAACTGATGACCAATATTTAGTTCAGTTACTGAATTTGGCATTAGTACAAGATGTGACCCTTATGCTTCATATTTTTTACTTAGACTGTACATGCTTCTAAAAACCCAGAATTATTTCAGCAACAACGATAATCAGTGTAATTAACAAAACTTTATAATCAGAGTTGATTAATTATGAACCACGAGACTACCCAAAAGGAATGGACACCGAAGACATATAATCCAACGTTCTTTTACATAAAAGAGGTCATTAAGAAATACAATAGGTGAAATATATATTGCATCGCATATAATTACAAGGATGCTATAATTTGTACTTTATCTTCCTTTCATTGCATAAAATGAAGCATGATACAGATTAACACGAATTGGTCCAAGGAGCCAACGTTCTTTGCATTCCAGATAGCAATCGAGTAATGGCACGCGAAAATTAAAGTCCAAGAGCGGAGCATTGTTTATGTGTGATAAATGGATCGCAGGTTACTTTAACAAAACGTTGGGAATTTGTCATCATTTTTGCAATTTTGGGTTACAGTATTTTTAAATGACGACTTATTAACTGAAGAGACAAAAAGACATAGAAAGGGTAGTTATAAATAAGTATTAGACGTGCATAGCGTGCAAAGTGGGAGGGGGGGATTTAAATTTGCACACAAACGAATATTGTTTTGAGGGATGAATAGGGAACATCTTTTTATCGGAAAGTTTTAGTTTTACTCACATTTTCTTTAAAAATAATAAATATATATATTTTAAATATATGAATTGAAATAACGGCACTTCATTTTGCCAATTTGTTTATAAAATTTACGGCAGGACGGGAAATGTTGTAGTTTTTGGCGAATAACCTTTGTTATTGACGATTTGTAAGCGAGGAATTGCCTTTTTTTTTAAAGAAAAGTTTATTCAAAACTTTCTTCAGGAACAACCAATTTTAACATTGTCATTTATTTTTTAACAATATTTTGACGCAAATATGTTTTTAAAATCGATGGGGTTCAGCATTCACTAGTAGAAACTTGCGTGACATAAACAGTTATGATATTTCAAAGCCCTATAACTCGCATAAGTGGAATTAGCCGATGGCGATAAATGACCTACCATCATGTAGAAAAATATAAGAGACGTATTTCCAGTTCTAATAGAAGAGTCGTAACGAGTCAAGCTTAAATTGAAAAGAATGACGAGTTATACAATTCAATCGGATTATTTGAAAGTTTAAATCGTTTGTCTAAAAATTGTGCGGAGTGGAAAGTAACGTTTGTCAAAGATTTTACTTTGAAGTGAAAATATCACTCTAAGTTCAATTGTGGCATAGAAAAATCTACCAGATTGAAAGAACAGTTCAAGACGAACAAAATGATATGAAGAAGTCTAAAATTATGACAAGCGTGGAGAGATCAAGAGCTTATTGAAAACGCAGTAAGGAGTAGGCACGCGTACAAATTATTCACGAACCAAATCTTACGATACGGTAAGGACGGTGTCAATCCCATATTTTGAACATGTGGAATATACAATACTCTTGTACACTTTCTAGCGAGTGAGTGTTATCAGATTGTCATTTAAAGTCAATATATTGTTTTTTGGTATACGTGATTATTTTAATTTTATAGAGGTTCGAAATTTAATAGCATTTTTATTAGTTACTTTATTAGTATTTTTATCATATTACCTCATAAAATAACCAATATAATTTCCATATTTGTTCACGGTTATTTAAAAAATACTACAGTTATTACTACTAATAGCAAATTATGTTCTCCAATGCCAATTTTTAGAGAACAATAATTACACCATCAGTTGTTTGGAGACTGACCCTTTTTTGTCAAAGACATAAACCCAAACTAAAACTCCCTATCATTACCAATTCACAATTCCGAATCACATTAATGGCATGAATCATTCTCATATGGATGCAACTGATTCAACACATTAAAACGGCTTAAAACAATCTCAGGCAACTCACCTTTAAATAAATACGAATCATGTTTTAGAAAACATCTTAATCCGTCTCTATCTATGTTTTTTGCCCGCCACGCTTCAGCCTACCCATTTGAATAATGCATTTTATTCAAAGTGAGTGCTTGAGTGATGTGGAGAAAGATTTTTATTCCGTTCCCTCTCCCTCTAAGAATCGCAAATTGCTCCAGAGCTTCTGTGTGAGATCTTTTGATCTTGCTTGTCTTAGAAAATGGATTCTAAGAGAGTGGTTATACTATAAAAGCGCAGTTTGACATCCGACGTGTCTATCTTTTTGGTAAGGGATAACAGGGCAGCGAATGCGTTACTTTTAGATGGAAAGACGTCAACATATTCCCCATGCATTGTTGTACTGAGTGGGGAGATTATGTAGGGGCATTGCAGTTAGATTCTTTATGTTGATTTTATAGGGGAGTTTTTGTGCAACAGGATAAGGATTAAACGTAATGTTATGAGGTAGCGTAGTAAGGTTAGAAATATCATTCTATTAATTCTCCCTCTATGTAGTTGTTTTCGCAAAAGAAAATTTTTTATAGATCCCATGGCTACTAGAATTGTGCACTGTAAAAAAAATTCTTATAAAAATTTGTACCTAAATCTAATCATTTTTCTTTATAAGTATAATTTTCATCGAAAATGAGCAATGACGTACTCAAATTTAAGTAACCGTATTTTCTTAAAAGGGAGCAATGTGATTTAATATTGCTAATCTTAGCTTATGTTCAAGCGATCTTAATAAAACCACAAACTTAAATATAGTTTTCCACTTTATTTGATGTCGAGTGCCTAAATAGAAACTAATTTATTACAACTCAATTATAATTATATATATGTGCGATATTATATATACTTATATATATAATATCAATTATAATTATATAATTATATACATGCTATAATTATATATGCGCGCACATGCAATTATCTTATTACCCATTTTTTGGCACACCTTTTTTTAACATTTCTTCTGTTTATAACTTCTTAATGATGTCCCGCCAGTTTAACGGATAAGGCTCTGGAATGCGGTGCCTGAGGAACTCGGATCGATTCCCGGTAAGACTTCGTTGTAATTGTAGAAAGTTATTGAAAGTGATTTATGAAGGCAGCCTATGTAGGTAAGCATCTACTCATTTTTGAGTACATGTCTTTTTCAAAATTAAAACTCGTGTATTCTAAGTCATTATAAGCATCACCGTACTCATAAATAATTATATATGCGCGCACCACATACATACACACACATAATATTCTTGTACCACAAGTCACGCGCTCTGTCGACGGAGCCAGAAGAGCTCTTTTGAACTGTGTCAATTATACATATAAGAATGTAAATTAGAGCCGAATAAGCTGATACCCCATTCGAAAGGATTCAAATTAAATTACTTTCATTACAAAAAATGGAAGATTTTTGTTTCATCAAAAGTCAAGGGATTCAAGCACGATTGTCAAAATTGCCGAAACGTGACGATCGCAGAATGCTAAAAAGTGAATGTTATTTCTGAGAGTGCGCTGTCTAATATTTCAATACAATATGAAGCTCAGTATTAATTATTGTATATTATTAATTATGATATAATTTCGTATTTTCATCGGGGATACGTAAGCATACAACATTTGAAGTTGGTAGGACATTTGGAAAGAAGATAAAATTGAATTGCAATATTAACAACTATAACACAATGAGTCAGATAAAAGCGCGTAATAATACAAAGCACCCGTCCTTTTTGAAGTAACACATTTAATGAGTTTTATATTTATATAAACTAGCATGCCCGTGCGACACACCACACACCCATTCGTTAGAGCAGAAAAAATAAAAAGCTTAACGGAATGCTCATAGATGGCAGCATTATCAACAGCTTTAAAAAACAACAACTTTAGAATGAATTATTTTAAACTCATTTAAAAAACAAAAACAAATAGCGTTGATATTTATGAAATAAAAGTACGATTCATCCTTAGTTCGTGAAATTTTCTTTATTTTAATACCTCATGTGTTGGGCTTTTAAAGTTATATAATTTTTAATATTGGTTATAAAATTTAAGTTCTAAGTTTTATTCTTAGGATAATTATATATATATATATATATATATATATATATATATATATATATATATATATATATATATATATATATATATATATATATATATATATATATATATATTATTTTTGAGTATACTAAAAAAGGAAAACGGCTCATTGAATGTTAAATGAAACATTCAACGAAACGCCGTGCCGAAAGTTTTGTGAAATGTAAAATAAAATAACTTATTTTTGGAATGAAATTAATTTTAATTTTTTTTTAAATACTAAAGGAAACACTTAAAATGACAAATCAAACATCAAAACAGATGTTTTATATTCATTTATTAATTTTTCCCCTGAATAATTACGCATCGACCACCGAACAGTTATTGATACATTGATAGAAAAATCTCAGAAAATAAAAATCGGAAACAACGATTAAATAATTTTAAATATATCTTCCGTGAAATTAATATGCTTTACATAAGTATCTGAAATTCGACATTAATTATTTTTAACATTTTAATAAACAAAAAAAAATAGGAATTAAAAAGCGTCTATCTCAATAGTTAAATAATAAAAAGCTAATTTATAATTATATTCTTAAAATTTTTCTCGTACAATAATTTTTCTCGTATTTTCTCGATAAAGACGATGCGAAACTCTCAACTTAAAAAATTCAACTCTGAGTTGACATTTCCTGTGCTTTCATATCACAAACCAGAGTTATCCATTATCCCACGACACTTAAAAAAAGCATTACAATTTTTCTATATCCCTCAACATAAAATCACCTAATGATGTGAAGACTAAAAAACTCAATACCCTGTCACAATACGATAACACCGCTATAAAAACACAAGAAGAAATTAATTCCTAGACAAAAAAAAACGACTCCATTATTTCTAAATACGTCTTCAGTGTCCAACGTCTGTTTGTAGGTTAAAAGCATCAAGAATAGCTGATACCCCTTCGATATATAAGTGACAGAGAAATCTTAGCCCCCCCCCCCCTAAGTTTTATATTTTATCAGTTTTTTTTCTTCCCTCCCCCGCACAGCGTAAGAAAGAAGAAAGAAAACCCAAAAGACCTTCGTTACTCATATGCAACTGCAACATTAAGGATGATAGATATCCTCTAACGCGCGCTATCGGGGAGAAGGGGGGGGGGGATGTTTGGGAAAAAACCTCATTTCACGATCGTCTGCGAAATGAATGATTATCTGAAAAGAGGTGAAGTGAAGAGGGGAGGACCCCCCCGATGTCCCAGGCATGATTAAAAAGCTGTCTCCTCTCCCCGTCAATAATTGGAACTTGTTCTGAGAATTTGGGAATACAATCCACACGAAACAAGGAATATCACACTAGCCTATAGGCATAGACACAAGCCTATAGGCGCTTTGGGCCATATGCCTATAAATTAGCTTTCCCTTCATGTTTGGTTACTTAATAGAAAATCTAAAAAATTGGGTTTTCGTTTTGTTCTTTATTCTAGAAAGTCGATCTATTAGTTATTATAAATCGGATAGTTGAAATTGCGTATTGAATATTGGTGTGGATTTATTCTTAGGATTTATTGGGCTTAGGAATTGATTTCGCATGTTAGGGGTTGCTCTAAGCGATGAAATTTGATATAAATTGTTAAAAACATTTTTTTTATGCTGGTTCAGGTTTAAATGATTTAACATGATGGATGATTTATTTAGTGTAGTAATGGGTTGACTATGTTTCGATAATATATAAAAATGAAATTTCCGACAGCTTAATGATTGTGTGTGTGTGGAAGCGTTATTTTTTTTTATTGGAAATTGAAACAGAAAAGTTATTTTGTAGTCACATTTGTAAGGTAAGTGTAATTTTTATTTACATTATGAATAATAATACTCTTTTACTTTGGAAGACAATGGAGTTTCAATGGTTTTTTTTAATAAAACACTTGTGTTTTTGTCCACCTTTTAGAAATTGGGTGATGTACTAATTTCTGACCAGTGTCAACCCTGCGACTACTGAACTCTCATTAGACAGTAGAATGATTTTTTTCTAAATTTTAAAAGCCTTTGAGTAACATTGATTGAAGGGACTTTTAAAATCATAACATTATGCTCTTAGTTTTAAATATTTTCCACAAATGTCAGTTACTGGTACGTTGTCGGTTACTGGTGCATTTATCCTACTCCAAGTTAAAGTCCAGTGTGTCCCATTTAATACATAAAGAATCTTTATTTTAGACACATAAAAGGTATTCCAGACACAATGAGCGTAGTTTTATAATTCTGCCACCAGGAGGACAAAACCTTTAAAGAAAAATTTTGCTGTTTCTTATGCTGTACATCTAAGTCGATATGACAATACTAATAATATCTAATAATACACTAAGATTAACTAAGATTGAAACACTAAGCCCGACGTCAGTAAGTCAGCCCCGCCCCCTCCTGAGACGTCAGTGATGTGGATTAGTCACGCCCACCCCCATCCGCTTATCCGCATCCTGTGGCTGCAGTGGAGCTTTTTAACTACTGATAAGAAAATCTACATAATGATAACACTAACGAAAATTATACTAAGATTAACACAAGCCTGGAAGTTTCATTAACAAATCTTTGTATAATAATCCACCAAGATAATAATAAGTATATAAGGCTTATACACATTTAATTTAGCAAGGATTGTTTCTAAAATATTATTATCTAAAATGTAATGAAATTACAATTTTAAAGTACGGTTTACAACAATATTTGTATAATTTTTGGTAAAATTATATTAATCTAAAACATCTACAGAAAAAAATTCTATATAATGTTGCGCCATATACCAGAATTATACAAAAATGTATCATTTATTAAGTTTGAAAATTGTAAAAATTTAATTCCAGGCAATTTAAAAGACACCATCATTATCATTAAAACAGAATGAGTTTTAAATAACAATATTGACCTAATAATTCTTAATACTAAAACTCTTAAACTAATTAATTGTTTATGTACCTATTCTCCAAAGTTAAAATCTTCTAAGGCATCCCTCGAAGAACTTACTGCTGTCCTTAAATAATTAACCTTCGCCACACAACCCGCCATCGTGAGAAAACGCGCCACCATAAAACACCTTTTAACACTCTAAAAATTAAAATTCTCGCCAAGGTGATGGGAGCAAACTATCATCACGAAAAGAATCTTGCTTTACAAGAGTTCTTAATTAAGTTTTAAGACACCCAACAGCCTTCAGATATGAGCTCTAAATAGGGAACTAACTACTTGGGTTTGTATATGGTTGGTAAACTGGGTTTCGTCAACGCTTTCGAAGAGGGTAGACAATTACTTGAGCAAACATGGGGTAAACTGTGCTTCACCCGGGCGTAAAGGAATTAGACAGGGGAAAGCTTATTTGGCGTCTTTTAATATGAGAGTGGATGTATTGGTGATAAGCGTTGATTGATTATAGGTGAGCTTAGCTAGATCAGATTGCCTAATGCTGTTGTATTTTGTAGACCTTGAAATAGACAGTGGGATTCTGTTATGATGGTAGCTTAAATGTTTGTTTAAATATGCTTAGTTAATAGAAGAGGAGGGAACTAATATTGTTCAAACATAAGGAAATGTACATATGAAGAGTTTAGTAGGAAAACTGTGGAAGTTCATTTCGGCAGTATTTTAATAGCCGGATAAAAAGTTTTTTTTAAATTTAATTTAAATCACGTCATCAATAAAATTAATATGTATTGGGGATAAGCATTGATTTAATATATGTGAGTTTAGGTTAATCAGATTACCTGTTGTTGAAATTTGTAGAACTTAAAAGGGACTGTGATTCTGTTATGCCTTCAGCTTAAACATGTGTTTAAATATGAGTAGCTCAGATACAAAAGTAGCTATTTAAACTTTTAACTATTTTAAATAAATCGCGAAAAATTGTCAAAACTTAACTATTTTTAATACAATATTTTTTTTGTAAAAATGAAGAAAAAAAGACATTAATTTTTTACTAAAATTTATATTCTCAGATTACTGAATAAGTTGTAATCTAAATTTTAATTTTCACATAACTTTTGCAAATGTATGCTTTGTCATCTTGTTTTTGTTAAAGAAGCAAAACCCGATATATCCACATTCCAGCCTATCAGAACTCAAACTATCGCTGACGCTCAAGTTCGCGTTCGGTGGATATAACTACTTTTGCTTTTGCTGACTTCTTTTTTGAGTTTTATTTAGTAAAAACCGGTTTTTGATCTCTCGTTATATTAAAAAATTGAAGTCAAAGTTATAAAGTATATAATAATGCTAAAATATCATTTAAAATAATTTTTTTTGGATATAACCTGTTTTGCATATGGGCTACTCAATTTGCCGAAATAAAAGCAGGTGGGAGCTAATAATGTTAGCACATAAAGCAAAATGCATATTAAAATTTTCGAAAATTTAAAAATATCTATATTGCATTATATTCATTTACATTCATTTTCATGCCTGTTACATTCATTTAAAAAAAATCAGCACAAATTATACAGCTATGTAAAAGTTAAAAAAATATATTTAATTGATTAACTTAATTTAAATTAAATATTTGAATTTTCTTAAAATATCAAAAGACACAGGAGATATAAAATACATTCTATACAAGGGTTTCATAAATACTAATAAATATTTAGTATTCGTCATATTTGTAAATAAAGAGTTAAATAAATATTAACTTATATTTTGGAACTAGTTTGCATAATAAAATGTCAACTGAAAATCGAATAAATAATACCTTAACGTAATGTAATATTTCGTTCTACAAACATCAACGAATTCTTTTCAAACGTTAAATTACTTTAAATCACAAGAGTACTCCCTTTTAAAAAAAATATCTAAATAAAAAATCATATTCACATTCTTTTTATTTGATAACCAAAATAAAATCCGAACAGTTGTCATATGATACCAAAGTTGAAATATATAAACATCGATAAAAATGAATACAACGCGAAATCTGTTTCGCTAGCCGGAGAACAAAATTTTTACTCGTGACATTTTATAAGAAATTATTACCTAATATTACATCCCCCAAAATGATATTTCAAAGGCACAACAAGTAAATCTGCAAATTCTTTCAGTCTAAAAGGGATTATATGTCATCACGGTGATTTAGCTTTCTACAAAACACAAGCATTCTCAGAGACATACAATTTATCAAAACTGGTACTTTTCTATATTTTCGTATGTTTCATACATTGTATAAATAACAAATATATTATATAAATCTTTTCTTTATGTTAAAGGTTAGAGAATGCTTAGAAATCTTCAATGCTTCGAATAAAAAAAATGTGTAAACACAGTTTCACCGTACCGTATTTTTAATACTTGCACACTCACCTGCTCGGATTGCTCCTTCTTGCGTCTTCGGTAAGCTCTAGATATTTTCGCACTTGTCATAAGTTTAGACTTCTTAGTATCATTTTGTTCTTCTTGCTTAAATTTTATATTCCACAATTGAACTTTAGTATGATATTTTGGCTTCATAGTGAAATCTTCTTCGAAACGCCACGTTCCATTTCACACAATTTTCACACAAATAGTTTAAACTGTCGAATAGCATAGTCAAATATAATTGTAAAACTATTCGTTTTCTTCAAATTAAGTACGGACTAGCTACAATACGTTGATAAGAACTGTAGTTACAGCTTTTAAGCCAGCCAGAGTATGACAGATATTTGACTTATCCCTTTTAACACGATACAGAGATTAAGTGAGGGGGGGAGGGGGGTTAATGACCGACTTTGCCAACTAGGCCTACTTTCCTATAAACGATGGTAGGTCATGCATCTCTATAGGCTAATTCCCCTTGGCGTTACGGGGCTTTAAAATATCAACATATTTTATGTAGCGTAAGTTTTTGCCAACGACTGATGGAGCAATTTTACGTCAAAGAAAAAACTTTCATACTTCATTTATTAAATACGAAAAACCGAAACTGCATATATTTGATGGGTTTTAAAATATTTTTTTTATATGTATAAAGGTACTTTTCGGAAATTCTGTATCTCTGTTATCACATCTGTGACACTGATCATCAATAAGACATTTTGTACTTGTTCAAAGAATAGGTAAATACCATACATATTTTAAATTACTTTAGATGCATTAACATAGAAGAAATGTGACTTGTCAAAGTTTAGCTAAAATGCGCTATTTTTCAGAACGAAAAGTAATTATTGCGTTCCAAAGAGTCGGTATTTACGATGACATTATAAAACAGGATTTTTATGACAAGCTATTTTTTGGCATACCAAACTGGTCATAAAACGATACCAATACCCATTTAGTATTTTATGGTTACAATTTTGTAAGAAAGATTATTATGATAAAAAAAATATTTTTAAATCTGTAAACAACAATTTTATAGCGAAAATGTAATTGGTTAGGGTAAGGTGAGGGAAAATGTGTATTAAAACCCGGTTTCTTGCGTTCGAAATCCAATTGCTCTTTGAAATTTTTTTTTGTAAAATTGTGATTGTTTTATAAAATGTTAACTTTTTAATTGGGAACACAATTCTTTACTTTAATTTAATTCTGAGATTTACAAATATTCTTAATAATATTTTTTCTAAGGTAACTTATTTCGTTTAGTTAGGGTAACATGGATAATCAGTGTGAATCAAGGAATATTTCGTCCAATAAGGCATTACTAAAATTTTTTTTGTCAAATTAGTAGATTTTATAAAGTATACTAAATAACAACTATCAACTCTTAAAATCTCATTATATTTGATTATTAAGAGACTGATTTTGTAAGGTCATTCTAAAAACAATTTGTAATCCGCCATTTTGAAAAATCGACCTTTTGTATTATTTATTATCGAAAGAGAAAACCTGTTTGTATAATTTGTGGTTTATTTTGATTTAGGAATCTATGCTGTATTTACGTTCTTTCTAATTAGTTCCACAGACGAATTTTTAATCCATTTAAAACTTTCTGTTTGTGTTCTAAAGGCTCCAGCAAATGGTGGTTGGTTTGTTATAAAAATGTGTTCTTCTTGTTGTCAGTTTGTTTAAAAAACAGACATGCATCTTAATTATATTAACACATAAATAATGTTAAATTTACTGATTGTATTTAGTTTTTGTTATTTATAAGCTTTGAAATTCATATTTTTACAGAATATTGCATTTTTTTTTAAGATCGTCAAAGTTTTCGGTATTTCCTATTCTTTACCATTAATATTCGATTATCTATTTTTCTTACTTTGCAAGTCATTGAAAATAAATTTAAATAAAGTAGAGATTTTTATAATTTTTTTCATTGGAATGTATTAAGTGTCTCTTCAATTCAAAACCCTTGAATATTGGCAAATATTTCGACTTTTCCATTTTATTAATAGAAGTTTTCGTGTATCAAACTATCAGAAGTTTTTATATACTCAAAAAAATTGACTGTTACATTTGAATTAAATCATCCATAAATTTAATTTTTGCTGAATTGCACCTCATTGAACGTAGTATTTTTTTTTAAAAAATGAACAAGATTAAGTATAAGTTCAATAATGTGTTTTTTATATTTAATTTCAAAATACCCATTTTACTCTTTTACCCATCCCCCCACCTGACCATAATAAACAAGATAGTCCATTAGTTCACATACTTACGAAAAACCATCAATATTTTTTTAATCAATACATTTTGGAATTGTATAGGATTGGTGCAAAATACAAATGAAATTTTTTTTAGTGTAATAAAAGTATGTTCAATTTTTAGATGGAATGGTGATAGAGAGTAGTTGTCTTTCAGTTAATCCAAACAACTAGGAAAATTAATTTAATTTTCTAACTATATTTTTTTCCTTATTGTTTATTTTTTAAACAATTGTTTGACTTGTAATTATTTAAACTTTTAATGATATTAAACACAATGATATTAAACACAATGATATACACAAAAACCCACAGCACACAACACCTGACGCATCGACACAAACTTAAACTTGTATTTGACTTGTACTCATGCGCTACTTGTCGTTTCATGTTTGACTTATGTGTCATTATCCTCGCTAAGAAGTATGACTTAAAAAATTTGAATTATTATATTCGTATTTCAAATAATATCTTACTTAATTCTCACTTTTTTGTATAGGTTTTGCGGAACAATACACACATGTAGTCGTTAAAAGGGCAAAAGGTCGTATGTATAACCCTAGCATTTTTCAAGAGTACAAAAAGAAAAATTGTTTCCTTATGATTATTCTCTGATAGAACCTTTTGAGAGACATATATATATATGGTTGTGTATCTTTTCTAGGATTAGCTGATGACATAAGAGTTTTTGCCACCAGGTGGAAATCCCAAAATGCTACATATAGCAAAAATAAAAAATAATAATTTTTGACATACGACCTTTTGCACTTTGGATGACTTATGTACGCAATTGAAAATGCAATATATGTTAAATTTTTTCCGAGGTCTGGGTTAGCAGTAAACCACTAAGCAATCACTAAGGATTGCCTAGAGAGTATACTTTGCATATTTTACCATGAATAGTTACAGGTAATGTTTTAATTACCACAATTAAATTATCACTGTTGCACATGGTTTAAATTAATGAGTTCTATTTTATGATTAACAATTGTTTTGAAAGATATGCCTTTGCTTGACTAACCTGACTCTTGTAGGGAGAAATGCTTGAGTGTAATGTAGTGTCTTAGAAATCGTGCATTGTTGTAATTTATATATATTTTCCGACAACTAGTCACAAATGCACAAAGTTATTTCTGTCTACCCATTGTAAACTGGAACGGCCGTGAATTTAGCTAATTTTAGTAATGAAACTTGAAATTTATCACGCTCAAATAATTTCCTGTTTAATATATTCCTTATGTTAATTTGACATTAGTTGATGAGTTTAAGTTTTACTTGAAGATTAAAACAAACTTTGGAGTTGAGTTGATTTAATATCATAATTGTTATTAATGATATAACATGTTCTCATTGTTGATTGTTTAATTGCAAATTTAATAAATGTCATTCACATCAAGTAATATAAATAAATTTAATTTTGTGTTAAATTAGTTCAAATATTGCTATATAATTTTAATACGTTTATAGTATTTTCATTGTTAAAATTTAATGTTGATAAAATAAAATATTTATTTCCACTAACGATTATTTAGTACATTTTTTAAAGAAAGTCAAACGCTACTTTATAGTAAAATATATAAATCCGACACTAGTTTTGTAAATTTTGTTGTTTCAATGAAGAATACAAGAAATAACTTTTAAAACGGAAGCAACGAAAATGGATTTTTTTTTATTATTGTGGATAGTATACAAAGCGTGAGTTGATTTTAATTTACTTTTCTTTGATGCTAAAGCAACTTTACAGATAAAGATAAATATGAACAAGGGTAATATAGGATTTCATTTTAAAATTTGTTATTGTGTTATCGATTTTAGAATTTTTTTAGTTTCCGCGGCGTACACTTAAAAAATGTTCATGACACACATTAAATCTCTCGTGGCTCAAAGTTCCTCACGTTGGTTGTGGTGTGAAAGTTTGGAGAGTACTAGTTTTCCTCGTCATCTGGTCGTGGAGTATAATTACGAGACAATATTTCCGAGTCTTTACTTCTGGATATATCCCAAACCCTCACCAATAGTCCATTGTGCATGTTTAAAACGTTGGAAACTGTTTGCAGATTAATTTTTTTTTCTTCATAAAAAGTAAAGAACATAAAAGAAAGCAAAAAAGTCGAATATTTTTGCAAATTTCATTACTTGCGAATTTCTTTACGTAATTTTTTAGTATTTTCGTTACAGCTTGTAGAACACAAGATTGAGATGGACACTTTACCGCGAATAGGAAAGAAGGGAAATAGGATAAGAAAAGAAGTTTTTAAATTTTTTGTTTATTTATTCTGAGTGATTAAAAATTGTTGGACGATGGTCATTGCTTAGCTGATTAACTACACATAATAAACCATTTGTTTGCTATAACTGAACTACTTTGTATGTTGCAACTAAATCTAAGCGACTTGTTTAAAGTATAAGTGAAGTAGTTGGAACAAAAATAATGTTTTAGTATGCCAATACATCTCAATGGGATACAGCTAAACAATGACCATTACCCAACAATTTGAGACCACCTTGTATTTTCTACAAAAAAATATTTTAACTTTCTGTAATATGATAGTAAAATTGATGACTAAAAGTGATAAACGTAGTAAGTGCCAAAAGTGAAAATGTTGGAAAATCGCAAAAAAATGCTTGTTTACCCCATAGATGCGTTTACATTAGCGACCTCTGTACCCGCTCTTTTGAACTACTTTGAGGACTTCCGGCAATTTTCAGGTTTACTATAACATAAAACATTGCTCATTTAACACTTTAACGTAAAAACGATACTTGTAATTTTTTTTGGCATCGTTTTCCAATTTTAGTCTTCAATTAGAAACTTAATAAACCAAATTTTCTCGAAAATTAATTTTTCTAAATAAAATTCACACTTTGATCATTAATCTGTTAAACGTTTCCCCAACAACATTTATCCCCAATTACAAACACTCAAAAGAATCCCAACACGTCAAAATCCCAACCACACATTTTTCCTACCAGCAAACAACCAAGATTTCACATAATTGATCTCAATCCCCTCACTCAAAAAAAAAGGCTTCTGATCCTGAAAAGCGGCCCTGAGACATGGCATCGTGGAAAAACTCCACTGTGTCTCTAAGCATAAGCAAAGCTGGCGCCTTTATGGCAAAGAATAACACAGCATGGGGGAAAGAGTGTTCTTGACAAGGCAAATCAGAGGTTTGCGGTTCGGCTGGTTATTGATTAAGGGTAAATGGTAACCTCTTTCACGGATGGTGATATTTTTCTCACATACGCTGACAGTCTAAGATCTTCTCATGGGGGTTGATTTATTCTGTTCTTGCGATAAAAGCGCGAATATTTTGCCTCTTTTCATCCAAGTTTGGATCTCCACATTGTGCGATGGCGTTTTTAATTATTCCCACCACAATGCCGATGCGAGTTGGCGATAGAGGGGAGATGGTCTGGACAAAAAATCTTGACTGGGGAGCTGATAATCATAATGGAGTACCATATGATGATAATGGAATGGAAAATATGAATGGGGAATTTTATAAATATTTAAAGTCGTTTTAGGTGTTTTTTAAAAAGTAAATGTAATTTTAGTAATGAGTTGATAAAAATTGTGAAGTTTTCTGAGGTGTTTATTGAGATTATCATTTAAATGATACGCTTACTCAGGCTGCTAATTTTAAATGGGTAAAAATTTCTAAAGGGGGATAGCGTTAAATACTGGCGAACTTTAAATGGTTACCAGCCAAAACCATTGTATGGTTTGTTAAAACTGTAAAGTGTATTTTTAAACAAAATAGCTCTCAATATATTGCTTTTATTAATGATGCGAATTATTAACCCATGATATTAAATAGATATAGAAGGGCAATTTTTAACTCTCTGACGAAGTTGGACAACTTAGGTCGTCCATGGATTTCGAGTTTTTCTAGCAATACATATAAATTTAAATTAATAAAAATATGTTGGAGTGCTTTTCTTAAACTATATCTATTAAAATGATAAGAAGAAGCTTATACGCCCGACCCGCCCTAAGGCATACGGGGTGACGTCGAAGACGTCGTCGCCGCGACCGCAAGCCAGCCCAGCCCGAGAGGACGCCAGCGGACACCCAGTCCAAGAATCCGCGCGACCCGTGGTGCGAACCACCATCCACGGGACAATGACAGATTTAATGGATTACTATTACCTATTCCTAAAAGTTGAGTGACTGGAAGGTCTGTTGTTCAACCAATTAATTTATTTTGAACTACATATAAATGACAAATACAAAAACATCACTCACATTTTGAGCGGTAACAAACTAGCACCAACTCGGCGGACTAACTCAAACAATAAACAATGGATAAATTATAACTAATGGTGGTGCCGGGGGAGTCTTGCTTTCTTCAATTCAGCTCAGCGTTTGGCCATTCCGTCTTCTTTCTTCGTTATTCTTCGTACTGTATCCTTCTTCTCAACTTCATTATTTCTTTTTCGAACTGCTTGCATTTCCGATCGAAGCAGGAGTGATTTGTGGGATTTTTGGACTTGTTCCTATTATTTTCTCTTTCACATAGGAAGCATTTTGGTTCTTCATTGCATTCATCTTGTACCGCGTGTTCATTTCCGCCGCATTTACGGCATCGCCTGTTTTCATTTTGACAATAGCCGGCTATGTGCCCGTACATGCCGCATTTAAAGCAGTTCAGTGGTCTCAAATATTCTTTACAGTTGAAGGTGTCCCATCTGATTCTTAGCTTTTTCTTCTCCATTATTTCCCTGAACGGTTTTGGGTTCATTTTCAGGACGTAATTATATTTATCATTTCGGTTCTTCATTTTGCTGAGATATTCAATATCTCCGTCGTTTACTTCTTTATTGACATGTACTATTTTTTCTATTAATTTCTCTTGTTCGAAGTCTTCTTCGACATCATAAATGATGATTGTGGGCTTTCTCGGCAACGGCTTTCTAAAGGTGTAGTTGTCTTTCAATTTTGTTTTTTCTACTTTTTTCATTATTCTTTCAATGTCTTTAATTGTTTCCGTTTCTACTAGAATTCCTCCTTTATTGATGTTCCTGATGCTACTAATGGTATTTACCTCTTTTCCCAAGTTTATCTTTCGCTGTATTTCAATTTTAGTTTCACTTGAGGTAGTGCCTTCCTTGTTCGGTTGAATGATAAGTGCAAATTTGGGTTTACTACTAGTTTTTTCATTAGCTGTAATTTGTGCGTAAGTATTCTGATTGGGTTTTTTCAGTTCTTCGTTTTCTTTATTGCAGGCTATGTATCCTTTATATTTACTTATAATATTTTGTTGTTCATTTATTATCAGTAATAGTTCTGCTACATTTGATACAATCTTTCCTTTATAACCCTTGGGTGTCGCTTGTAATGTCTCAATGACTTCAGTTTGGATTCTCATGGCCTGTTTAAAGTTGTTAGATTCCGTTATATCATTTGCGTCGAGAGATGCTACTTCCTCTTCGCTTTCAGTTTCGGAATAATGTTCATTTTGTTGCTCTATCTGTTTCCCTTCTTTATCCGTTACCTGATCGGCCCAATTGTTCTGCTTATTGGGTATTTCAATTATTTCGTCGTCTTCTTCTTCACTACTAGTTTCTTCTCTTATTATCGCTTTGGTTTTGGCTTTAGTTTCAGTTGGGTCAACCTCCTTCCTTTTGCTTGGTAGGGGGCTTTTTTCTTTGCTAGATTCTCTAACTTCCCTTTCAAACGCTATTCTCTTCCTTCTTTGCTCTCTCATTTCTCTTTCCATTCTATTAAAATGATAAAAAAAATTAACATATATACACACATAAATAAATATATATATACATATACCTATACCATAAGGATTGTAGCAGTTGTTATATCTCGCAAATATTCATATGGAGAACATTTTAAAATTTTATTTCTATGACTATATATGTGTTAAGTATCGTTTTTTAAGAGTTTTTTTTAAACAGAATTACGAATAAGTATTTTAATATGCGTAGTTTAAATTAATCAATCAGATTTTTAAATTAAAATTAATTAATTGAAATTGACACTTAATTGATAAAAAGTATGAGAATTCAAATGGTTTAGAAATACAAATTTACATCTTACACTTCAAGATCGATAGTTGAATTATCACTACAAAGAATTTTGTAGTATATGTGTATATATGAAACTTTCTATTGAAATGTGTTATCATTGAAACTAAATATGAAAAATAATATCAAGGTTGAAACTAAGGGATATTTATTAGGCTTAACACTATAATTATTTTTTTACACAAATAAAAATAACATTCCTACATTCTCACAAACATCTCTGTAATACAATGATTTTTATTCTTTATAGTTCACGGAATTTTGGGTCGCCCTCTATAAGATTCTTGCTGTCAATTTAGATTATACTTCAATCACTTTTTTTGGATGATCTCTGCTTACTAAATAACATTCCCCTGACCCTTCTTATCAGACAGCAACTTCTTTTTTCCTTTTGTGCTCATTCTTCGTATCGCCTTTCTACTCTACTTGCTTTCCATCATTCTCCATTCCTCATTCCACCCCATGTTTGGGACATTTTTTTGTCATCTTTGCCGTACATACCGAAAACTTGTATTAATATGTTATTTTCATGTCTTAAACATAAAGTGTTGTTTATTGGATGACGATTGCGAATAACGTTTTTCTAATATCTGGTGTATCCAATACATTACAGATAAAGTAGAATGTATTGTAGAGAATTTAAAAATTCATCAGTAAATTTATTTGTGAATATTTTTCTGAAAGACGTGGGTGCAAGACAAGTAAGATCCAGTTTTCCAAATTGCTCAGGAAGGACAAAAACTCCTTTTCCTTTATATTTCTATAGCCATTGTGCTTAGAGCTTGCTTGTTCTTGCACTAATAGATAGAGGATTTTTTTCTTTATAGGACTAAGTGAAAAAGTGGAAATCAGAAAAAAAGTTTAGCTACCTTGTTTTTTCCCCCACGTCTTAGATTGCAAATGTATAAAATAAGATTATTGTAGAGGATTTTAAAAATATTACATTAATAACTTCGAATGGGTTATGATTTAAAGAAAAAAAGATCTAAACGAACGTGTTCAATCTTAATTCCACAGTTACTATCAATTACTTTAATACCGAAGAAGTCTAGAGATATACAAGGTGGTCATAAATTGTTGGCTGATATTTAACTGTATTGGCTTAAAAGAACATTATTTTTGTCCAACTACTTGGGTTATATTTTAAACAACTCGCTTAGACATAATTTAAACAAATAAAATAGGTAAAGCAATGCAAAAAGAAATGGTTTATTATGCATAGTTAAATAGTCAAACAAGCTAACAAGCTTATTTGTATAATTTTATAATTTGTTTTTTATAATAAATTATTTCAGAAATAATCTGGCCATGTACACACTATTTATGGTACGGCTTTATAACATGTATATAGACTTTATAATGTTAAAATAGTATTGACATCATTATTATTTAGTAGAATAAACCGTACGAGGTTATGCTGAAATTTCAAACAGGCGTATAATGAAAATGGCACTCTGCCCAAATTAATCAGCTAAAGAGAATATCCAATAGAGATACTACTTTTAAATACTTTTTGTTCAAGACCAATTATATCATAATGAATATATTAAGTTTCAAATATAATTTGGCACATCTATGAAGAGACTTCAACATAATTGTACTAAAAACCTATTTTTTATGTGCGAAAATAGCTTCGTCATATATATCCAATATTTAAATTTGGTTGAATTTAATTAAAAACGCTGTGCTTGTTTGGTAATGCATTGAATATCTTCACGAACAATTTTTTTCATATGTTATGTAATTAATTAACGTAATTCGTATGAAATTGATCTTGGTATACTTTTCCATTATCGTTTATATCGGAATTCTGATACAATCTGTACCTGAATCGGACTTCCAATACAGAGAAAATGACAAAATTAAAAGATTATATCCAAGGAATCTGTGAAGTATATCCAAAACGAGAAAGAAAGCTATTATTGAGTTTCAAACTTGTATCATCTCTGATATTTAAAAAAAAAGATAAACCTTTAAATCATGTAATTCGGCTATATATACAATATACAATAAATAACCCACTACAAAAGAACTTACATTAAAGTTCACCAGCATAAAATGTTCCTTCTACTTCATTTCTCCCATTGCCAATTGCATGACATGTGGTACTGACCACTCTCGGATGAAATACCGTTCCACGATATAAAACATTTATTCGATAGCACAACACAATGAAGCCCGAAAAAAGTCCCCATACCCTCACTGGGAGAACTAAAACCAACCCACCTTCCTTAAAATACGTTTCTCTCACTCTACCCAACCATTACCCAAAGGGGTGTGGAAAAAACTATCCACTTGCAGCTTTAATGTCACCAGACAAACGCCCCGCCATAGATTTGGCACTTGACACGCCTTTGAAGGCCTTTGTCTGTTCAAATTTGAACGAGCCTAATGTGTCAGATTCCTTGAACGCTGGGGGGGCACAGAGGGTCTGAACATCTGGATGAGATAGTGACGGATATGTAACCTCAGCAAGAGATTTCTTGTACCGGGCAGCATCATCAAATGGTTCTGGGACACTGTGGATCCAGCTGAGATTGAAACCTTGGGGTTTAGTGTGATTAGTGGAAGTTATTATCGCATTGCGGGTATGGATTTGGGCATTGTGTTTTTTTGCGGGTAATTTGTAATAAAGTGTTGGAATTGAAAGCTCTGTAATTGGATTTCTTGACTGTTTTCCTAATGATGTTTTTAATAAAAGGAAGAAACAAACAATGAGGTGATTTATCCAAAGATTTTTTTTTATTATTGGTTTCCAAACCCTGCCCCCCCCCACTCCCCTTCTAAAAAAAAAGAAAGAAACGGAACCTTTATAATATCACTTTCATCACTATAAAATATAATGATTGCTAATTTAATCATACACTCATGTTTTAATAATATTGAAATATATTAAGTTCAAACTTTGTATAAAGTAAGGATTACAAAAGTCCAAATTAAAAATATTTTTATACTTATTAGTTAAAAAAATTGCTTTCATTGTTACCGTAAATACGGGTTACTTTGGCCCCGGGGTTGTTGACTATGTTCTAAATAAAATAAAATGACTAAATATTGCATGCTACAAGCTGATTGTTTCAGGTTCTAATAGTAACCGGTGTTTAAAGTCAGGCCGCAGTACTAGTTAGGCAAACCCATATTTACTAGATTTATGCTATTCACTGCTGGGTGTTGACAAAATAACGTGTATTTACAGTTATAAATTATTAGTTTAATTGTAGTTTCAAAAGTACAGTTTCAAGTTCTTTTTATCACTACATTTTCAAAATTGAGTTATTGATATTATTATATTCTATGTTTTGTTCCTGTATTGAAAGACAATTTTATTTTGTACCGAAAAACAACCGTAACAGTGCTCAATGAAGATCCTCAAACTGAATACCCTCTACTGCGGACGCAAAATTTCCCCCCCTCATCTCTCATAAATTTAGTTAATTAGTATAATTAACGTCACACTAGAACTTCCCAATGGACTATGGACTCGGTTAGTAATCTATCCAGAATGAAATACCTGGGAACTCTACAAAATATTTTTTATATAACAAAGACACTCAAGAGGAAACTCTACTCCCCAAGCTTCCACACCAAAATATTTTAAAGGCGTTTGAACCATGACATATTTAATATATACCAGAGCCATCTACTCGGTGAGTCTTCAGTTCCCCTAACCGGGAATCTAATTCCAGACACTCTAATCGCGAGACTGTTGTAGTGCCTACCAGGCTATCACAGTCCTCTTATAAATTTAAAAAAAAGTAGTGTGAAGTAGGGTAAATACAGCCTGGTTCATTTATTTTATTTTTAAACTCTTACTGTTATAAAGGATACAGAAACAAAACTCAGCACACACTATTTGAGAATAATAAGTTACAAGAACTTGCAATTAGATTTTTTCTATCATCTACCAATAATGTTTTACCCTTTTTTTTCTCTCAATGGCAGCTGGTTGCACTTGCCCTTGAGAAACAGGGCCCACGGCCCTAAACTCCCCATAGACTGCATTCAAATAATAGCGTTTTATACCTTGTTATACCTTGAATTGTACTGATTCTGCCAGTTTTTGTTTTGTATTATTATCTCAGACCATTTAGGAGATATGAACTTTTTCGTGAGTTACAGCGATAGGAAAAATGATCAAAATTTAGAAGGTTTTTATTTACACATAAATTTGCACATAGTTGACATATGTTTTCCAAACTTTTTTTTTATTTAAAAAATTGTTTGACGCAATTTTGTTACTTCCCAGTCTTGGAAGCATCTTACATAAAATTTGAATATATTTTTTAAACAGCTTGATATTTTTAATATGTTATTTAACTAAACAAATTTCTAAATCAAAACTAAAAAAGAGCCTGATTTAGAAATTTAAATACTTTAAGCACTTTACCCTATAAAAAGTACATTTAAACCGAGTTATATAAGTATTACAATGAAAAAGTATTTAAAAAAATATAAACATATTAAAAAGTATTTTAAAAGAAAAATTTAAAGTATAAAAAGTATTTTAAACGAAAAATTAAAAGTATAAAAAGAAATTAAAAAAATATTATATAAATATTTATTTATCAAAAGAATTTTAAATATGGTGAAATATAAGGTTTATTGGTGACCTGTTTTTTTTTATTTATTTTTGGTCGGGAGTTATTTTTAACTCCTATTTTAACCCATAAAATAACATTTTCAACAAGAAACTATATAAAAATTAAGAGAAATTGCAATACTAACTCATAGGTGGACATTTATACCACCTATACTTAGTTTCATGTCTAGACATCTGTTTATTTTCATACTTGGTAAAAAGAATCTGAAGAATAATTTGTAACCAAGGGGCACATCAATACTATCATTTCCGACTTCTTAGAATAAAATATATTCCCTTCACCCCAAAAAAGAAATTATATTCTACCCCACACTTCATATATGACAAGAATATTTTTATTTATTCGGTAAATTTCTCCGAGACTTAAACCATAAATATTCCTCACAACATAAGCAATATTTCACATAAACCTGCGAAACTCTTTGAATCAAATAATTTTCACCCCACATTCCCTGCATTCGGAAATTTAAATAAATAACTACCAGAGCATTGTTTTCCTCCCCCAAGTAATTGCTCTTTTTTTCTTTCCACCCCTCTTTAAAAAACTTGCTTTTGTAGCAAGATTGAATGAATTTTTTCTGCTCATCGCTTTCGTTTTGTTTCAAGTAGTAGCGCCAAATTACGAAAAAGGTTAAAGTTTCTAGGAGACAAATAACAGGAAAAACAGGAGACGAAAACAAGAGTAATGAAAATTGTTCCCCTACCACCCCTTAAACCCTACTCATCAACTCAACTGAATCAGTTCAACCCGAAAAGTGTTGAAAAGATGAGCGAAACGAAATTATTATTATGATTTTTTCCCGTTTTTCTTTTTTCCCTGCGCTATTATTACTTTTTCCCCGCGAAAAATCTCTGTTATTTTATTCAACAATAAGTCATTAACATTAGCTGCGAGTTATGCAAGGATAAAAAAGATCCCTACAACGCGTAAGCATTGTTTCTATCATAAAACCCTTGAAAAATAATTTGTTCGTCTGAATATTATTCTTAATTCTTTGACAGGAAAGGAGAAGAATATTGCATTAATCAGTCAAGTTGAGAAGATTCTTTGGGGAATAGATATAAATTGAGTGGTAAGCTTTTATGATTCTGGAAGTATAAGACAAAATAAAGAAGGTTTGGACATATAATAGATGCATGTATTTGCGAGTTGGTTGGTAATTTAATCATGGAGATGTGGGACTCTTGCCAATACGCTTTTTAAGCTGGACTATGCCATTTCTAGTTAGCTATAGTGCCTTAATTGCTATTGAGCTTTGTGCAGTTACGGCAAATTTCTTTGGGAATTCCCGACCATTATGGTTTCCAGGACAAAATCACTCTTAATTCTTTACTGGATTTTAAATCTAAATTATTTAGGTTAGAAAATTGTTATTCTGAGTGGTCTTATTCAAACATTAAAAAAAAGTAGCAGTTTGCTAACATTAAAAATTTAAATATTTACACATATTTTATAAAATTTTAAATATAAATAGAGGAATAGCGCGGGAAAATATCGCGGGCACAAAGCTTACCAATAACCAATTTTTAATAAAAAATGAAGCTCGTTATTACTTACTTATCGTTAAGACTAAATATCGTATTTATTGTTATCTGGATTACTTCAGTTTCACAAGTTTTAGGCCGGTGGGGCATTTGGAAAGAGATTAAAATTGAATTGTAAGATTTCATGATATAACGATAACGGAGTAAGTTATATAAAAAAACAATAATAATAATATTAAAAATATTATTTGTTTATTTGAACTAACATATACTCTCTTTGCGAGTTTATACTTATATTAATTTCCATAATTAGTTTTTATTATTTTATACTTATATTAATAATCAATACTTTACTATTATCTAAAGAAAAATTAAGGTTATATATTTCAAAATGCACTGTAGCAAATTTGTAGCAGTTTCATCAAATATATCTGAACTTATGTCAATTTAAAATTGATCAAACACAATAAAAATCGTCACTAAAAATGAGCTCACGAAGTAACATATTTAAGCAATCTTATATCAAAACTTAATATGGATTCGCAAAAAAAAATTAGTTGTATTTAACTTATAAATAAAATGTTGATGTTGTTAGATTCAAAATAAAATGCAAAATCAAATTAGACCTAGAACAGCAGATGCGACACAGGGTTTATAGACGATTTATTTACTAATATAGGATTGAAATCGCTACTTCACATATATTAATCTAAATATTCTGTTCAAAATTTCTTCTGGAAAGCTTTAATGAAATTGTGAGTGACCGAAGCTCACGGGAATAGTACCCACGTTATTTGCCTTTGCGATCAGGGAATTTCCAAAGCGATCAGGGCTTTGTCAAGCTACCAAACAGGTTCAGAGTAACCAGTTTTAAATTTTGTATATACACTGCTCAATATTTACTCATGTTTGAGTAGATATGTCTGCTTACTTACATTTAACGCGGGAGCTAAAGAGATGGGATTTATTAGACTTGGTGAAATCATAGTTTTATTTAAAAGATAAATTTTTTTCAATGTATTTATTTAAAGAGACTTTACAACCATAAAAATACTTTCCATGTGTATTTTCCAAGTGATATACAAGTAAAAATTTGTTCACGTTTCAGCTCCGTAATAAAACTTGACAAACTTAAAATAGTAGTTTTAAAGAAGAGTTTCCACTTCATTTTGTGTCGATACAATAAATGAGTAATTTCAAGATTCTTCTCATACTCCCCATTCTTCGGCAAACCTTTTATTTACGTGTAACTTTTTACTATGTGTATTATATATCCATAGAATTTTTATGAAGTTCTAGGACAAAAGAAAAAAAAGGCACTATTATTAGATCATTATAAATTAGAGCATAAGTCTGTTTATTCCAATTGTGCAACTTCTTAATTAACTGCGCTTATTGTCTGACTCAGGGAAATTGACGGTTGGGTAACGCCCCTCAATATTGGTTTCTGCTAATTAACAAACGAGTTTCAGCGAATTGACCAACGAGTTTCAGCAAGTTTAAATCAATAAACAAAGTGATAGCACAGGATGTTATTTAGCCAGAACCGAAAGCGATACGTACTTTCGATTTAATAAACTAAATTGACTTGAAATATAGTGTTTTTTTTTAGATGTTTACATACCATTTTTCATCTTTCTACACACTTTTCGTCTGCAACAATCGTCATTTACTCAAAATATTTT
This sequence comes from Troglohyphantes excavatus, assembly GCA_963932185.1. Classification (NCBI taxonomy): domain Eukaryota; kingdom Metazoa; phylum Arthropoda; class Arachnida; order Araneae; family Linyphiidae; genus Troglohyphantes; species Troglohyphantes excavatus. The sequence continues at coordinate 51,535,967 of OZ010676.1, read as the reverse complement.
TTTTTCATTTTGGTCACGTTTAAAATGCTAAGGTTTTGTAACGAATTAACTTAAAAAAACTAAACTGTTAATACTTTCTGAAGGTCTAATATTTGTTTTATAAACGTATGAATAGCTTTTTTAAATTATGTTATAAATTATTTTTTTTACGAATTATTAAACATAAAAATTTGAATATTTTTTAAGTTTTAAACTTAAAATAAGTTTTTGAAAACTATTAAAACCCAAATCTGCAAAAGTCTATTCATAAGTATATAGTACATACATTGAAGTTATTTAATAAATTAAATTTTTTTTTTAAACTTTAAAAATTGAAGGGGGAATAGTGTTTTTAAAAAAGTCTATTTAAGCTTAAAAACGCAAAAACTAACAAAAATAATTTTTTTAAATATATTTTTGTTTTTGATTATTGTTCAGAAAAAGATGTTCTAATAATATAAAAAAAATGGTATTTATGAATTCATTAATAAACAAATTAGGATTTGGGACTCGTGTCTCCATTAACAATTTTTGAAATATTTCATAAAGAAACATCTTTCCAATATCCTGATAGAACGGGCTTTTGTAGAGGGCTCAAGCAACGACGGGCCACGCATTTTTTATAAATAATGTATAAACCTTAATGGGTTCCCTAGCAACGCGGGGCCAAACAGATAGTACATTATATACCATTGTTTTATGCTTACAGTGTGCCAGCAGTGTTTTAAATGAAATTTGGTATTGAACGCAATTTTTACACGTTCCCTTATCCATTTGATAAAGAAAACAGAATATGAATACTTATGGTGCCTAAAAAGGATTTTCATCTCATTTCATTAATTGAAACTTGAATAGTGTTTAAAAGATTCATCAAACTCGAAACTTTATTCATGTTTCCAAACACAAAACACGATCTTGTTGCTTTTTGAGTTCATTATTAAAATGTTCTTTCGTATAACTTGATTGGTCTTATGTTATTTGAGTTATTTTATTGCTCGAGTTTTACATAGAGAGGTGATTTAAACGTGTGTTTTATTTGTGATGCAATACGCTTTGCAATTTTAACTGGTAAATGGCGTAAAAACACGATAATCTTAAGAAAAAAAAGTCATTTAAAATTTATATAATTTATTATTTATATTTTAAATAATAATATATAAAAAAATATATAGTAAAATATAAAATTAAATTATTATTTATAAAATTAAATTAAGTTAGTTGTTCGAGTAAAATTTCTTGAGTGAGTTTGGATTTAATTATAATATTTAGTTCAAATTTAAAGTGACTATGACAACGCTAAAATTTTTCTCGTATATTGTTTAAAACTTTCCTAATGAAAATATTCAGTGAATTAAGATATGCATTTATATAATATAAAAAATTACATATTTCATTTTTTTAATGAATGGAATATTAGCACTCTGTGGCCTAAATTCGAGTGGTACTCAGCCCTGAATTCTTACTTTCCCTGTTAAAATACTAATGCTTATATTCGACTGCAGTTTCCACATAAATCGTATGTGAACTTTTTACTTTTTGTAAAAAATATATTCTTTTAAAAAGTATAAATGACAGACCCACAAAGTTTGCTTTTTAAATATAAATTTAGTATCAATATAGTAACAAAGTTGCATAATTTATTTTAAATTTAGTCAATTATAAATAAATCACTAACATAAGTAACTTGATTAGACGTAATTAAATGGGACTTAAAAGTCCTAAAATACAATAAAGAGAGTTGAATCTGTTTTTTCTAAAAAGGTGCAAGTCTAAAAGGTAAAATATTTGGAAATAAAGAAAAAAAATTCTGTGTTTTTATTTAATTTCAAAATATTCCAAAACAACATGTTATTGATAGTAAAAATACTATTTAATGAACAATAAAAAAATAACATGATGCAGAAAAAAAATTATATAATTGAATTACATATATTTTTTCTGTTGGAAAAATAGCCCTTTTAACAAAAATATAAAACGAAATAAGGGAATTCGGCCAAAATAATCTAAAAAAAATTAAAATTTGATGATGTTTAAAAAAAAAATTAACCGATTTCCCCCCATTCAGTTTTAGATTTTTGTTAAAACAGGGATTATTCTAAAACTTCTAAATTCAATTACATAAAATATTGTTTTACAAATCATGAAAAATTTTTACTGACCATTGAATACTATTTTTACTATCAATAGCATGTTTTCTGACTATTTTATAATTATAATTTGAAGATGTAATGTTGCATAATCAGTCTCAAGAGCAGAATTTACCATAATCAGCGATGCACATTTAAAAAAAATTGTCCAGATGCTTTATTTTTCACATTAGATTGATGCATAAATACAAAAATTTCCTACAAAATCTCAAAATAATCCGCCACCCAATCACAATGCGGCAAATATGTCTAAAAAATGCACTTTTGACATTTCAATTCATCCAAAAGGCATGATGTTATTTTCAGCTTTTTCACGGCACTGCTTACAAAAGAAATATTTCTATGAGTCGAGATGGATGTGCAAAGGGAATCACGTCATCCTAACGCATCAATTCTACATAACATTCTAAGCATAGGGATTTGAATAGCAAATAATAGTGTGCATCAATCACCGTAACAAATAGCCAGGGGATGGTGAAATAGTCATTAATATAATATTTTTTTTAGCCATGGGGGAATTCCATATTTATTGTTTTTTTTTTAAGTTCTCAAAACAACTAGTATTAAAATCGTTCGGTACTTATTTACTTTTAAGCATTTACTCGCAGCCGAAAAAGATTGAGTAGTTCAAGGTAAATGTTTTTTTAAAAAATAGTTTTTAGTGTAGTTCCTTTTTTTTAATAAATTTGAAGCTAAATCATTTTAAAAAATGGTTACTCTCTCTTTTTTTTAAATATGATCCGGATAAATGTTAAGTCAAAAATAAGAATTTTTGTCAAAATATGACCACCTTTTTTGTATAGGAGAATATTTTTAAAAGGGAGCATTTTCCTGGCTGAGAGATTCAGCAGTCTTAGCAAACCGAAAGTCACGACTAAAATTCAAGCGATTTACTTCTATTGTTCCGATTCCATATTTAGAAGTGAAAGAAATTACTTGAATTTCTTTCTATGCTAGCCTACTGAATATAAGACAGAAAAATGTTTCCGTTGGAAAATAAGCTTTTCATATATGACCTTAAATAATCCCAACTTTATAACCACAAAATATTTCTTCGTTTGTAAGAAACTGTTAAAAATACGATTAGGGTTATATTAAATTTAAACTGTACCAATTGATGGAAAGTACATCATATTATATATCATTATATACTTATTATATTAGAGGAGTGCAATTCGATAACTTGTCCTAATAAACAATTGTATTAACCAATACTTATATATAATTCACTATATAACAATTATAAACAAGTAGTTTTGATTTCATATTTGTTAACTCTGAAAAAAATATAAAATATTTTAAAATGAGGAAAGCAATTCTAAAACTTGTATTTTTTAAAAATAATTTTTATTCTATCAATTTCAAGAAAACAGTTGATGGGGAGAAGGGCAAATTCTAGAACTGTTCTTATCATCTAACAAATACAATCATCTAATGAACAAAAACGTTATTTTACTGAAACCCCATGTGTATTGGGATATAGAAATAACCTTTTTTTAATATAAAATTCAATACTTATCTCATATTTTATATATGATTGGGTTTGCATGCATGCACCTCACATGTCAAAAGATATTTTAAAAAATAAGATAAGCATTGAATTTTATTTTTAAAATAATATCTCAATAAGTTTTTCAAAAAAATTAATACTTCCAAAAATACTCCTTTCATTTTAAAAGTTGAAAATCTGAAGGTCCATAGAAATGCATGCATCTACCAAGCTTTTTTTTTCGCTTTTCCTCGATTTGCGAATATATGACCTGTTTGTTTTTGCATGCACTTTCCTTATATATTAGGTACTAGCTGTTACCCGCGGTTTCAAACGCGTTAATTTTTTTACCTCATTGGTTTAATCTCTCCGATTATTCCTACTCTTTTATTTTCTAGAAGGCAAAATAACTGGTCTATTATTCAGACATATGCTAGTACATCTCCGAATGTTAGCTTTTCCGTTCATATTCCCGTTGAAGCATAATTATCAGAAAAAGTTATTTTTCCAAAGCAAGTTTTGATCGACGACTTTCAATAGTTTAAACCAACACATATATATTAATTTATTTTAAAGTATTTCATTGTTGTCAATAACTTATGCTTTTATAACAATGTAATTTTATAATAATCTAGATACTGTTTTTTTTTAATTTGGCGATTAAAAAAATAACTTCTAAAACAGTTATAAACAGAAAACTAAACAGAATTTTGAATTTTCAAGCCTCAGGTTCGCAGTTAGAGGTTGAATAGTATCAATATAAATTTTCATATATCTCCGGGCAGTGAAAAAGGGTGTTTTTCGTGCCTCAGACACACATACATACTGACACTCTAATAAGACATATTTTAAATAAATTGCTACTTTTTAATTTTTAATTTTTTTTAGCCAGTGCCATAGTTGGCACGGGCCAGTGCCATAGTTGACTTAACCATACTAAACCTTATAACCATACTAAACCATATAACCATACTAAACCATATAACCATACTAAACCATATAACCATACTAAACCATATAACCATACTAAACCATATAACTATACTAAACCATATAACCATACTAAACCATACAACCATACTAAACCATACAACCATACTAAACCATACAACCATACTAAACCATATAACCATACTAAACCATATAACCATACTAAACCATATAACCATACTAAACCATATAACCATACTAAACCATATAACCATACTAAAATATATAACCATACTAAACCATATAACAATATAACCATACTAAACCATATAACAATATAACCATACTAAACCATATAACAATATAACCATACTAAACCATATAACAATATAACCATACTAAACCATATAACCATACTATACCATATAACCATACTAAACCATATAACCATACTAAACCATATAACCATACTAAACCATATAACCATACTAAACCATATAACCATACTAAACCATATAACCATACCATTTAATAAACAAAACTAAATGACCAAGTTCAATACCACTCTCTAACCATACACTTTATCCAGAAGCTGCAAACAAACATCCATTTCATTGGGACTGTCAATTTAATGGAAATCGCACCATTTTAGAAAGCGGGCCAGTGCCATAGTTGACTTGCATTTGGAAATATTGCTATTCCTCTTGCTCCCTGGGGATGCTTGGAACTTTACCCCGAAGCTCATGATTCGGGTAGAATTCGATTGATTCAACTAGTGCGTATCGGTTTCGATTTCATGGGGTAAACTTTGCAATAATGGAAACCATGGGTAATTAACATTATAAATGCATACCTATGGAGTTTGTTATTGTGGGTTAAAATTAGCATTGAATTATATACTAGTGTATTAGCTGCTTGTGAAATGCTCAATGTTTTTGACGTGAAACGTCTTTTGAATAAGGTGAGTGGAGTATAAGGGTAAACACATCGTGTTACGCTTTTTGAGTGATCCATTTCGATACTAAAACTCAATGGAGGAGGTTATTTTCAAAAAGGGACAATTTCCTGGCTGGATGGGATTCAACAGCCAAAGCGAAGGCGACGAAATTTAAGCGATTCCTTTTCTATATGTGGGATTAGAACAACAGAAGTGACTCGCTTGAACTTCGTCGCCAAGCAGCGTTCGCTATGCTGATTCCCAGCTAGGAAAATGTTCCTTTTTTGAAAATAAGTTCCTCAATTAACAATTAGTACGATTTAAATAATTGTTGTCTCGTTCCATTTGAAATTAGTCGCCGATACGTGTAAAATTTTGAATTCTAGGAAAACATGTATTGGGTGCGTTTGGGGTCCCCATAGTCATACTCAACAGCTTATAATTTTTCTAATTGTTATCGAAGTTTTTATAATATATTTAAACGGCGTTTCATGTGAAATTCTTCTAGCGCAGGGCTTCGACACATCAGAGTTCGATTTTTATTTTTTCTTCTGAGTATTGATGTAAACGATCTAACTATTAAACATCAGCGTAAAAAAATAATAATTGCAAATTCACGTATATTTTTATTGTAAAGATCAAATTCAATTACAGTAGTAATAGTATTGAACATAGAGCATTACGAAAAAAATTAGATGTTCCTTTATTTTTTTTAATACGCATCAAATTTATTGATCTACACACCAACTGGATAATTCAAAACCTTTTTTCTGATACCTGCATATTTCGGAAATCGAAATCTTTAATAGAAAAATCTTTGTATAAGGACGTAAAAATAGTTATTTTTTTTTGGCATTATGAATTTTATAATTTCACAAAATTTCCTAATAAAAAAAAGGTTATTTTCACACAAGTTCTACGATTTCATCCTTTTACTCTGTTTAGAAGTTTAAATAAACCAATCATAATATACTTGAAGTCTTTTTTAGTATCAGTTAGTTTTTTATGTCGCTAATGCGTGCATTCAAATTCCGTCACTACAAAACAGATTCTGCGAGGTCAAGATAGTCTATATATCATTGAGCTATATTATAAATATTTTTACCCTAATATAATGACTCATAGTATTGAAAAAGTAATCCTCTAAGGAGTTGTAAAAAATCTTAAATATATAATATAAACTTATATCTGTAACTTTCGAATTAGGAGATCAAATTTTCATATATAACTTAATTCATTGTCATTTGTATCATAAAACCTTGCAAATCAGTTGTAATCCCCTCCCAAACGTCAATTTGACTTCATACTTGGGTAAAAGTAAGGAATAAGGTAGCACTGCGCCTTATTCCTTACTTTAAACAGCTTATAATTTTTCTAATTGTTATCGAAGTTTTTATAATATATTTAAACGGCGTTTCATGTGAAATTCTTCTAGCGCAGGGCTTCGACACATCAGAGTTCGATTTTTATTTTTTCTTCTGAGTATTGATGTAAACGATCTAACTATTAAACATCAGCGTAAAAAAATAATAATTGCAAATTCACGTATATTTTTATTGTAAAGATCAAATTCAATTACAGTAGTAATAGTATTGAACATAGAGCATTACGAAAAAAATTAGATGTTCCTTTATTTTTTTTAATACGCATCAAATTTATTGATCTACACACCAACTGGATAATTCAAAACCTTTTTTCTGATACCTAGTATTTTTTTTTGGCATTATGAATTTTATAATTTCACAAAATTTCCTAATAAAAAAAAGGTTATTTTCACACAAGTTCTACGATTTCATCCTTTTACTCTGTTTAGAAGTTTAAATAAACCAATCATAATATACTTGAAGTCTTTTTTAGTATCAGTTAGTTTTTTATGTCGCTAATGCGTGCATTCAAATTCCGTCACTACAAAACAGATTCTGCGAGGTCAAGATAGTCTATATATCATTGAGCTATATTATAAATATTTTTACCCTAATATAATGACTCATAGTATTGAAAAAGTAATCCTCTAAGGAGTTGTAAAAAATCTTAAATATATAATATAAACTTATATCTGTAACTTTCGAATTAGGAGAGCAAATTTTCATATATAACTTAATTCATTGTCATTTGTATCATAAAACCTTGCAAATCAGTTGTAATCCCCTCCCAAACGTCAATTTGACTTCATACTTGGGTAAAAGTAAGGAATAAGGTAGCACTGCGCCAAATTAATTTCCATCGACCACTTTGTCGTGGAAAGCCTATTGCTTCCATTTCCAACTCTGAGATATCAATGTCAAGTAAACAAGTGGGTTGAGATACTTGCTGTAAATTAAAGCAATAAGAGACACGGAATGGAAAACTTACCAGACATCAGTTTGGAGACAAAACTATTAATAAATATACAAAGTAATAAGTCATTACGAAATAGCGAGTGGAAAACTAACGAAACTACGATTTTTATTTGAATTTGCTAATGCTTGTAAAATAATATATTACACAACTATTTGTACATGTGTCTGTTTGTGGGTTGCCAACTTGTATATCGGTTGCCGATGTGAGCTGAAATCATGTTTGGCGACATTTATTTTGATTACTAGGCGGACTGCCCCCGTATTCTTAACTTTAACATAATTACTTAATCCCGATGACATTACGATGTTTATTCCTAATATTAGCAATTAATACTTTACTAATTAGAGAGTAGAGTTGTATTCAATATATAAAATTCTTGTATTACAAGGCGGTTTCACAAAGAGAATTGCAAATTAATAGTATGATAAAACGTTTTCATACATATAATAAGTTTATTAGTGTCTGTTTTACTTTAAGAGAAAGAGAACAAACAGAAGTACACTAAATGTTTCGTAATTCATTCGTTGTATCGCCCTATAGAGAATTTGCATTAACTCTCCTTTTTCCGAGATACAAAACTCCTTTTTCCGAGATACAAAACTCTTTCGGAATAAACAATCCATGACGGACGTGAAAGAGTGAGCATGGGAGTTTTATTTCCTTGATAGTTTTACTCTTGGGGATTTTGTATGTTAATTTTAAGTTCTTTTAATTCTAATTGAAATAAAGAGTTTAATTAAAACCGAAGACGAGGGGAGGCAAGTTTATTAGCTAAGATACTGATACAAAATACTAATGAGAATTACAAGTATTTTCGTTTTTCTATGGGCATTCTATTTGTTTATGCAACGTAAGATTTTACAATGATAATACTTAGCCCTTAGGGAAAATATCGAAATTGCAAAGTTGCTTTCACAGCAAAAGGGTTTAGTCTGTATTTCCAACACAAGTATTTTATATATATTTTTATTTAAGTTATAGATATCAAAATACTCAAACTATTTAGATAAAAAAAATAGAGTATTTTTATGAATTTAAAGTTCATGTGCATTTCAAGGAAAACTGAAGACCCATGGACAACTACAGACGTCCATGCGGTTCAGAGGATTGAACCCTTTGCTCTCAAGGAACTTGTTTAACATTTAGGTTATTTTTATGAAACAGTTACATTTCATTCCTGTTCTTTTTAAAGATGTATTCTGGGTACTTTTTTAAGGTGGATAATTATAAAAATAAAAACGTAATACGCGAAGGTTAATATTAATCTCAGTATAATAAGCATATATTTATAAGGGTTTCTGGTTTGGTTTGGTTAATTAACGTCGCACTAGAGCTGCACAGTGGGCTATTGGCGATGGTTCGGAGCCTATCTCGAAGGTAAGACCCGGAAACGATGTCTCGTATTTTTGAACCATGGTCAGATGACGAGGACAACACCTGAGCTGGCACCCAATGCCTTCAATAGACGTCGGGACTTTGGATCGCGATCAGATTTATCCTGCACCAGTCCTGTATACACACTGTTAATTTTTGTGGATGTTCTGGACGACATTCTAGTATTTTGGTAGCGAAGTTGGCAACCCTCCGATCGCAATATCCCTACTTTTTACGATTCTTTAATCTAGTCCGCGCAAAGGATCGAACCGGGGACCCTTTGGATTCCCAGCTGACGCCTTAATCCACTCGGCCACGGAGGCCCTATAATGGTTTATGACTTTTTGTCAAATGTTTAAAAAAATTCATGGGTTATGAGAAATTTCAATCTGAAGAAATTGTTAGATCCCCAACATAATTAATGCTTCTAGGTGACAAACATAACTTCCTTTAAATTTTGTGAGATATTAACTTTTTAAATTGAACTATATGTTGTTCTATTTCATTTAGAAGAACAGTGAAAAAAATAACACGTCGTTCATTTGATGACTTAAAGGCGACACTCGAGTACAAAGGGTTAATAGAATATGTCGATACCCAAATGATGTCATACTTTTAAATGGAGTTAGATAAATAAAAAGCTAACTAAAGTAAAAGAGTTTTTGTGTTCAAGGACATGCAGTTCTCATGCAATTTAAAGAACAGGGAACAAAAGAACAAGTCGTTATTTTGGGGACTGAGAGTTGTCACTCAAAGTTAAAGGGTTAACTATTTTGGAATAAATTATATTTAAGCGAAATTTTTTAAATAAGACAAAATTTAGACTGTAACTTTAATGTATTTGTTAGTTTAAGTTATAGTTAAAGATTAATTTAGAATATTATTTAATACAATGAGTAAAGAAGATTAATACGTTTCATAATAATTAAAGAGCGATTCAGAAATAATATTTTCCATGACATAGTGTATAAGTGTAGAATATGCCACAGTAGAGACATTTCACTACTCATAACTGCTTTCTCTGTATGGTAATGCGGATGCTCACTAGAATCAACAATGCTCACTAACGGTACGTCATAAAAAATTATAAGAAAGTGATTGTTAAATTAAAGAATTAAAGGAAGTTATTAACTTTTCAGTAGACATTAAATAGGTTGGCTGGATTAGTGTCGCATTAGAACTACATATTGGGCTATTGTCGACGGTTCGGGAAGTATCCCACCCTGAAACACTTCCCGTTAATTTTTAACTCTGAACAGTTGACGAGAATAACACCATATCTGGTATTCCACGCAACATGAATAGACGTGAGGGCGCTTGGACCCTGACGGATTTAACATTCACCAATCCCCTGTACGCGTGGGTTATTTTTGCGGGTGACGGAGTTGAAACAGGCAGCCTTCCAATTGCAAGATCGTTATACCCATGCTGATATTCAAAACAACTATCTCCGATGCTGAGTCAGATGCTCTACCAACAGATCACGCCGGCCTCTTGTATCTATTAGATGAAAAATAACAATACTAAGATGCCACAACAATGTTCTTTTATTTAAAGTAACATGAATAAAAAAAAATTAGCAAATGATTTTTATTTCAAAAGTGGCCCAAAACAGAATTTTTGAATTTTATTTGACAAAAAACAACTGAATTTATCAGCAACATATTTTTTCTCAAGAAATTTCTTATAGCGTGCATTAGTGGGCTAAGCGCAAGCCTTAACCCTCTCCCTAATCAAACGCTACGTTAGGCGCATTTTTGCCGTGTTTCTTTTGCATTTTACATGATGTCGACGTCAACTTCACGTCATTTTTCACTCGCCGTCGCGACGTCAAGTGAGGGACGGCCGAGGAAATGACGCCGAGGCGATGTTTAAAGTCTCTGGCATGAATACAAAGCAGACGCGTCGTAGAATTTGCATTTCTTGACGTCAGAATTATAAGAAATGCGCCGAAAAATGCGTAAAAGTGGGAGGTATCATACTTTACAAAAGTAGTCTATTTAGTTTGGTACTAGCTTTGACGGGAGTATGGTGAAATATGAAAGGTTTTCATCAAGCCTCGAAATTTGTGAACGTATAACAATTCAATTTAATTTTTCGCGAAGAGTAACTAGAAAGGGTATTTTGAAAATAAGTTCAGTTTAGATAGCATTTTGAATTTAATATGTCTATAATACTTTTCAAAATTTATACTTATTATGAAATAAAAAAAACCAAAAGCCAGTGTTTTACATTATATGAGGAGCGTGCATGCAAAACCAAACATGTCATAAATTCCCAAATCGAGGAAAACCGCAAAAATGTTATGTAAATACATGCTTATGCACATACGGATTTTCAAGTTTTAAAATAAAAGGGAATTTTTTTTTAAATTTTAAGTTAAAAAATCGGATAAAAATATTTTTTTAAATAAAATTCCATGCATATCTTATGTTTTATATTTTTCGACATTATTGGTTTTGTTTGCACGCTCTTCATATATTAGTGACTGAATGAATTCGGCTGATCATATTCGGCTGATTTGTAAATTTTTTCGAAACAAATTATTGAAAAAACTGTGTTAAATTATCTACAAAGTAATAAAAATTAACCAGCTTTCTTTAAAATATCAAAACTAACATTAAAAAATTATTGTAAAAATTATTTGTAGAAATAAAAAAATGTGCATATATTTATATAAAATACATGAAAATGTGCGGCACCAACTAATTTTTTTTATATTTAACTTCCGAAGTTTCTCAGGCTTTACAATAAAAGTGAAAATGTTCGACACACTTCTGTTTTTATTCAAAAATATCTTGAAAACTATTATTCCTTTCAATTGTTTCAGTACAGTAACCATTATTGACATCTAGAAGTACATGTAATAAAATTAAAAATGTGTATTATGAATGAAAGTAACAAAATTTATTTTGCTTAAAACTAAAATAACCAACAAAGGTATATACTTATGTAAAAAGGTAACTTTTTATTAATAATTACACACAGGGTGATCACAAATTGTTGAACAATGGTCATTGTTTGGCTGTATTACATTTAGCTGCAAATCATTATTTTTAACCCAACTACCTGGCTTATATTTAAAGCAACCCGTTTAGTTTTAGTAACAACAAACACATTGGTAAAACATAGCAAAAAAAAAATGGTTTATTATATGTAGTTACACATTCAAACAATGACCAGCGCCCAACAATGTTTGAGCACCCTTTATATTTGGTAGATGGCTTAAAAATATTTGAACGCAATGTATTATTGATAGTAACGCAGTTATTGTGTTGACAATATTATTTCCCTTATCAGCAGTAATTATATTTCTTTAAAAAATAACTTTAAGTTATAAATATATGACTTCTATAACCATCTCATTTAGGTTAAAAGACGAAACTTTAAACAACTTTTATGTATTTTGTTGCAAAAATAGCATTTGTGTCCCTAAAAATGAAATACATTTAGTTAAATTAAAATCAATTGCCAAATTATAGAAATTTCCGTGCTTTCGAATCAGACCAAAAAGTCCCAAAAGTGGCAATTGAATTTTTCTTCTAATTTTCCATTAAAGTCCACCAAAAAAACAAGTTGGCAAAATGTTCATATGTCATCAATAACTTACCTAAAAACTTTCTACCACAAAATGAAAAAAGCATATTAACTTTCCGTTTTCCCCGTCATTCTTAAGTAAACCGACTTTTCAAAAGAGAATCTAAATTTCAAATGAAGAATAATTTTCTTCCCTTTCTGCAGTTAGAATCTGAATTGAGATGTTACTCTCATCTCGATTGGCGCCAAGTTTGGCTAAATAACTCTGAAGAGGTCTGTCTGTCTTTTTTTAGGAGATATATGCAGATGCATATCGCACATTTTTATCCATACTTCCTCATTTCGAATTTGTCTTTATTATTCCGTTTTCATTTTCTTCCCTAATGCAAATAGAGAAGCCAGAGTTTCATGGCATTTGAAACTGCGCCCTGATTTTTTTGTTGTTTGTTTCAGTATCTCTATTAGGTTTTGAGATAACTCTATTTGTTGTTGAATTCTGGAGTCGTGTGCGTGAATTGTTTTTTTTGTAGATTGGAAGGTTGTGAAATGTTTGTTGAATTTAGGAGAACTATAAACGGCGTTTGGAATTTTAAATAACATTTCTTGATGAAAGCAGTGGAATACACTGCTTTCACCTATGGTATCTTCAGAGTTGAAAAATGGTAATAATATTGGCAAGTCACATACCAGTGGAATATCCTTTCTTTAATATGCATGTTCATTTTGTTAAAAATTTCATGTCTTTTATAGAATTTTTCAGTTTTAAAAAATACATACGGGTATGTTTAAGAATAATTTTTGCAAATTTAGCACGCAACAAAACCTAAAAGAAATAAGATAGCTGAGTTATGTTGCTTCGTACATATAACAGCAGCATATGTGGTTTTATTTATTTGTAGTTTTAAAAAAACTATTACAAATATTTTTTTTAAATGCTTACAAATATAACTTTATTTGTTGCTGTGACATGTACAAGCGACGTAACTTAGCAATATTATTCCCTTTAGGTTTTATTGCGTGGCAAAGCTAAAAAGATAATTACCATATACCCATCCTTAGGAGACAATTCAGTATGTTAATGGTTTTGGAAAAAAACTGCTTGTAAATAAAACTTCATGTTACATGTACAAGAGACATAACTTAGCTATCTTATTTCTTTTAGATTTTATTGAGTGTCAAAGTTGTAAAGACAATTCTTAAGCACTCTGTTATTTTTGAAAATATCGTGCTAAGGGAAAAGGTGTTTCATCTTTGACCAGTTGTACCTCTGGGCATTATGCGATAGATATAATGGATCTTTTTTAAACTATATTTGTCAAAGTTGAGATTTTAGATAGAAACTGTACAATTAAATTGTCAGCAAGGGTTATCCTCTTGCTGACAATGGCTAGAGATATGGCTAATCGAATGGCTTATATAATGTTCAGCATGAAAGGAAAACTAATTAACTGATTAAACGAAGCTTTAATAACCCCGTTAAATTTCAATGAAAATAGAAATTTACCATTTTTGAAGTATTATATGTACAATTGGGTAATAATATATATATATATATATATATATATATTATTTTTAGAGAAATAGTCTCTAAAAATAACCCCAACACACTTTAGATTTGAAAAATATTTCAACATGGAATATTTTTATGAATATAAAGTTTACGTAAGCATTGCTGGAAAACTGGAAATCCATTGACGTCAATAGTTGTCAAAGATGCTTAGAGGGATAGAGTGTATGTATGGTGTTTACTTAGTTTTGTTTTAGTCACATATCCTTTTAAGATACAATTGAAGAGCTTAGTGTCAGAACCTCGTAAATGTATTTTCGAAGTTTTACATTAGGATGAAAATTAACTGCTTTCTTTATGTGCAAATATATGTTAATGAAATAATTAGGTTACGTCAAAAATTGTCTTGCATATTTCTTACCTTCTACTAATTATACAGATGTGTACTACACTAAACTCTTCAATTGTACTAACAAAGTTATCATTTTTTTTAAATAAATGGATTATTTTACAGTAATCTAAATTGGTGTTGTATCATCATTTTAAATATTTTATTATGCATACAAAATGTAAGCAATTTTGGAACTAACGATAAAAATTGTGCATCGATAAAATAGTTTTTGTTATAAAAAATGTATGAAAGAAAAAAAATATTTAATGCATATTTGTTTAAAAAATAAAAATAAAAATATTTGAAGAATACATTTTTGTGGTGTAATTTTGAAATTATATCAAAATTCAATTTATTACTAACAAAACTTGACCTTGAATTCGAAATTGGCTAGAGTTAAGGGTGATTAATACGACAGCAAGCTTGTTAGAAATTTGTAAACACACATATCTATCACTCACTTTATTGTTCGTTTGTGAGTGAATTTTATTTTCCCCTAAAAATGGTAATTCCGATCATCAATAAATCTTTTCTTAAGAATTCAATCCTAATGACATGCCTTCCATGAAAATAGAAATGTACCATTTTTTCAGAGCAAATCTTCGTAGTTTCCGAATGATATTTTTCATAAATTCATCCCTTTAGATGCGGAGGTTTTATTGCTTAAGATTATTTTATTGAATATTTTAAGTATGCCAATCCATTATAGGAAGTATATATTACCTATTTAGCTTAATGCACAACCTGTTTTCTTGTAGTTTCATTGATGGTCATCTAGCTGATGGATTATTCAATGCATTTGTTATGAAAAGCAATAATAAGATACTATATTTCAATATGCCATTAAGGCCTAAATAAATTTGATGTAAAATTGTGTATGACTTTGATTAACACACCATTTTAAAGGTCTCCAAAATATTAAATAATGTAAATAAAATATCTTAAGCTTGGTGGAGAAAGTCACAAAGTCACAAATGGCTGTTTTTGAAATATTAGTGTTTTTGTTTTAACGGAGTTATAGAAGACTGTGTTAATCTCAATATGTAACAGTGTTTTATTTATAAACCACACTCGATATTGACTTATTCACTTTTCCTAACAATAGTTTATTTTAGTACTATATAGGCACATTAAAAATATAAAAATGGATAATGGACTTAGTGAGTTTGTCCATCAAATCTACTATATATTGGTTAACATTTAAAATATTTCGAAACATACAATTTCTATAGTTTATTTAATAGATTGTTAAAGGATAAGTATACTCTTTGTAGTTTGTATTTGGCTAGTTGATAGTTGAACCATTTGTGTGGAAAATAGCATGGAGTGAAAAGGAACGGTTTTACTCTTCGAGCATGAATGGACTGTAGTAGAGCGAATATGACGTCATAATCGTGAAACCAACATCTCAGGCCGAATGGCCTCAAACACGTGACTTCTGTTCAAAATTATGAATTAAAAAATACTCGCGATTGGCTGATGAATTGGGAAATGTGTAACAGTGAAAATTTATGAATGGAATGACGTAATTAACCACGTGTCTGAGGCCATACATGTTGGCCTCACTTTGATGTTAGCGAGATTACAAAGATGTTTTCTTTACTATGAAGGATTCATGCTCGAAGGTTTTAATATTAAGCTATATTTATCACCCTTACATTATTTTAATGTATATGCACTAACGAGTTCTCTAGCAACACGTGACGAAACAGCTATATATTACACTGTAAGAAAAATGT
Source organism: Troglohyphantes excavatus (assembly GCA_963932185.1). Lineage (NCBI taxonomy): Eukaryota > Metazoa > Arthropoda > Arachnida > Araneae > Linyphiidae > Troglohyphantes > Troglohyphantes excavatus. Next base: position 51,519,597 of record OZ010676.1, on the reverse strand, counting down.
GCCTAAAAATTAGTACATGGACGTGGACGTACTCGTTTTTTTTAGTACATTTGCTTTCGTAAATGAGCGATGATGTACTCAAATTTAAGTAATCGCACTTTCACAAAAATGAGCAGTATGGTTTAATATTAATAATTTCAGCTTCTGTTCAAGTCATCTTAACAAATCGAACTGACTTAAAATATAACAAACAAACTTAAAATATTTGTTCAGAAGATGGTTTTCCACATTATTTGATGTCGATTGCTTAAATGGAAACTGAGTTATTACGACTCAATTACCTTACTTCAAATTCTTTTAATATTACTTATGTTTATAACTTCTTTCCGTCGCTCTGGTAGTACAACTGATAAGGCCCTGGACTTCGGTGCGGACCATATCAGGTAGACGGATTGAGTTCGATTTCTGGTAAGTCCTGGTTGTAAATGTTGAAATTTATAGAAAGTGATTTATGAAGCAACTGCTCTTTTTATAAATTTTACTCATTTTTGAGTACATGTCTTTTTCAGAAATGAAACTTATGTATTCAGAGCTATGATAAGCATCGAATGTAATAAGAAATAAGTAAATTTTACTTATTTTTAAGTACCTGTTTTTAACAGTGAAAAAATAAATCAAACATCATTACTTTAAGGTTCATAATTAAATATATTACAAATCAACGTATTAAAAAAAATGAACACTAAAATCGTTTTTTAGTTTGTAAACAGCACACCAAAAATTTCATTAATAGATCAAGTCATCAAACATCTCATTCAACACTAAATTGATAACATTAATTAACATTCCGTTAAATATTTAATTGATAATATTAATAAACATCTAATAAAATCATCTATGTAATTAACACATAAAAGCACATAACGTACATTTTTTCGAAAATATAAACACTTAAATGATAAATATAATTCCAAGTAATTAAATGGATTTTGTTCTAGATGCGTAGTACTAAACATAAAAAGATCTTTTATCTTAAAAGTTAATGCGACGGAAGTCTTGAATGTTTCATAAGATGACTTATGCCACTTTTGTAACAAGACAATCTTATGTCATAAAGAAAGAAGAAATAGACGAGAGTTATATGCCCAGCATAAAGCAAAAATGGCATTAAACGTCCTAAAAGAAAACATGAAATTAAAAAACGCTTATTGGACAGAAATTCTGCATAAACATCCGAAATAAGCGTTTGCAGAATTACTGTACATCCGATTTAGATCATTATCCGTATAATAAGCTAGAAATAAGCACATCTGCTTGTCTTGGCATCCCAGTATCGCATGTTACGTAAGCAGTCATGAGAAAGTCATTAAAATCTCAGAGCATAGTCATGGCGTCGCCTAAAAGTCGACCAAGTTTTAAAAGTGCGTAGATTGCGAAATTAAATGGGTTTATTTTGTGACACGTTAAACCCGTCACTTCGGTTTGAAGGACAGATTTGTCATCCAAAGAGTTGGCTTTAGTGATGACAGGGATCTTAGTTTTATGCACTGGGTTTGTTTTCAGAGGAAATAGTTTTGTAAACTGTTTACTTCGTTATTTCGAAAATTAACAAACTTTTTGGACACTAGTTATAAGATATTCTATAGCAATTATATATTTGGTAGCTATGCAAAAACAAGTTAACTTATATGTATATTTAAGCGACGTCAGCATAATTATTTTCACTCTGAAAATTAAAGTGTGAATTTCGCCAACAATTTTTTCTTGATACTTTCTTATATGATAAGTTATTATATGATATTTATTTATATAATAAGTTAAAATAAAAATTATAAACTGAAAATACTTCATAAAAATTATATATACGTAGCGCATCTAATACAACTCTAAGTACGAATTATTTGTGAGTTTTCTATGCTGAATTTATGTCAAATGAAAGTAGCAAACAAAGTATATCCTTATAACTTTATAATGTTATTTATCATGGAAAACCTAGAAAAAAATATTTTTTTCAAGTATTTTATAGGAAGTGTTATGTGGTATCTTTTGAATATATTCATGAGATTCAACTTGTGAAGTATCCTTGATTGCATGAGATGTAGGAATTCAAGATTTCACAAGTTTCAATCAAGAGCTAGTAAAGCATTTTTTGCAAATTTAAGATTTATTTCTGGATTTTGTTTTGGTTGAGGGAACTTTAAGAAGATATTTTCAACTCAAATTTCATTCTTTTATAATAGATTTTAAAGTCAAAACCTACATTTAAATACTTTATTTTTCATGTCGCATGGGAACCTGCATTTGGAATAAAATATTTTATTATATACCTTGGCAGCAAATTTCTTAATTTTTTGAGTCACCTTTCAAAATGTTGAACAGTTTACAAGTGCAACCAATTTAAAATGAAAAAATAATGTAGCATAAAAAATTAATTAGTTAATTACAATTTTATTAGCTAATGAGAGTCTTTCAAGAACAGTTATTACAACACATTATTTCTAATTAGTTTAGAAATGTATTTTAAATTGTAAATGGAAGATAATAAATTATTATTACACTTGTGCCGTATAATCTTGTGTATTTTACTAAAATAGATTTATAATTATATTATTTTGCTTTAAAAGTATGTAAAAACGTACACTTTTTCAAAAATAGCAAGTTTCTAAAATATACAAAAACATTTAGCAGATACATTATATTTAGGGGATATTATTTTCTTCAAAATGCAATTGAAATTTTAAAATTTCGATTATTTAAACTAAAGTTAAACTAGTTGGGATTTATTTTTATATTTTTAAAATTAGTTACTTATAAAATCAGTTTAAAGTGTGCAATATTTGGTATTTGGTGCAAAAATGTATTTATATTTAAAAAATAAAAGATCTTAAAAATCTTTCTCTTAATTCTAATTCTGCAGAAACGATTCAAACATTTAAACAAAACGCCCCACATAATCCTAACGACCTCCTCACTTCCAGATGGAAAATGGTGAACATTGAAAAAGCTACAGTTTTTCTCATTTGTTTTATACATAAAAAGTGTTTCCCATTTAGGTTTTTTAAAAAGGCAGGAATTATAAATCAATCTTCGTTCCAAAAATTTGTGCTCGGATTCTTGAGTAGTTTTGAGATACCTTGAAGTTTTTTGCTGCATTGTTGGTAAATGACCGACACCCCCGCTTTGTTTATTAAAGTTTCATTTAATGAATCAATTGCTAATGACAGTAGCCAAGTTCTTCCGGGTCATTAGCTTGTTGGAAGCGAAATAATCGCATCTTTATGTAATTAATATGTACATTAGCAGTTAATTGTAAGGTTATTTAATCGTATGTGGTTGACTTGTTACTTTAATCGATGTCGAAATCAGTGGCACAATCTCATTTATTTTTCTTTGGTTCTGTAGTTAGAGAGTTGAGTAAGTATATGCTTTACTTATTTTTTTCTGTAGTTAATAGATAGTTATTCCACCAGAACTACTCCCATTATTATTGCGCTGCAAACTACATATATGATTAAAAATAACACAATATTTCCTATTCTATTTAAATGAAATTTACACACAAAATGTAAATTTAACACCACGTGTATCCATATTTTTGTATGACTATAATTCCTGAAATAATTGTCATGATCATCATAGAATTATAGTAAGATATTAAAAGCGCTAGTGAATTACAAATAAAGTTTATGAATTGCTGTTTAGCCCAGCGTTGCTGGGGAATCCGTTAAGACATATACATTTTTAAATAATGTTAGTAACCTTTGTCGCGACTTATTGCTACCAGTGCGCTACCGACCAAGTTACTAAGACACGTTCTAGCTAAATCTTGGAAATATCTTTTAAAGAGGTTTGTTTATGTAATAATTCTCTTAAAAGCATTTTTTAAACAAATCGTTTATGTTTATGAGATGAATGTACGATTCGTCAGTGCTCCTCTAACATAAACATATATTATAATTAATGCTTATAAATATTTAATTTATAATGATTTGTGGTACCATAAGGTATAAGGTCAAAATCAAAACTCATTAAAATTTTGTGGAAAGTCATGGAAAAAAATTTCGAGTTTGCCAAACATTAAGTATGCGCTATTTGGATTAAGTATGCGCTATTTGGATTAAGTATGCGCTATTTGGATTAAGTATGCGCTATTTGGATTAAATAGCTTTGATGTGATTGTCATTACATATGGAGCAGTTTTTTATCATGTAAAAACTACTGGGAAACTTGATCCTTTGATGAAATGACGCTTTATCGTGACATTGATCTCAGGAGTCATAGTCATACAATAGTATGGATAAAGTTTATGTTATTCACATTTTGGTAGAGCACGGCATTCCCTGACAGTTATTAAAGCTGCTGGCTTCCAAAACATCTGTGTTGTTAATTTTGAGCAGCATACTTTTGAGCTCCCTTTAATAAAACTTTTTAGGATAATTATTAATAAATAATTAAATCTTTGATTTTTCATTCAAACCTCCGTAACTGCTGGCTTCACTGTAAAAAATTTTCGTGTAAGATTACAGTACCGGGTTCTGGTAAAAGTAATACCTACTCTCTGTGCTGTATTTTTACAGTTTGCTGTAAAACAATTTCGCTGAACTTTTTAATCACACGTGCTGTATTTTTACATTTTGCAGTAAACTACTTTTGCTGTAGTTTTTTAACACGTATGCTGTAATTTTACAGCAGCTGTAAAATAATTTTGTGCTGTACTCTTTCATCACACATGCTGTATTTATAAAGTTTACAGTAAGCTATTTTTGCTGTAGTTTTTCATCACGTGTGCTGTAATTTTACAGTAGCTGTAAAATAATTGTGCTGTACTTTTTAATTGCACGTGCTGTATTTTTACAGTTTGTTATAAAATAATTTTTATGTAATGTTCCCTTGCTTGTGCAGTGTTTTTACAGTAGATAAAAACGTTTCTTTCATTTCTCTTGCATTTTTGCTGCATTTTTTTTAATTACAAAGCATTTTCTTTTTATAGCACACTTTTTAGTGTGCTATAAAAAAAGAAAATGCTTTATATTTAAATAAAATGTAGCAACCGGTCAAGAGAAATACAGCAATAGGCGAAAAAAGAATGAAATGTTTTGCAGTTATTGTAAAAGTTAGCGTGGTCTTTACTTTATGTGAGTTAAATAAAAATTACAAGCTGACACAATTTTGATCATATTCAGAGAACAGACAAACATTAATGGTTCGTTTATGAAAATATTTATTTTAAAAAGACATTTAAATAGACTGGTTGGTTGGTTTATTAATTAACGTCGCACTATAGCTGCCATAGCTGCACTATAGCTGCTATTGGCGACGGTTCGGGGTCTATCTCAAAGGAAATACCCGGGAACGCTACCTCGTATTTTTTAACCATGGTCAGGTGACGAGGAAACATCTGACCTGGCACCCAACGCCTTCAATAGACTTTGGACCTCGATCAGATTTATCGTGCACCAGTCCGTATACACGCCGATAAGTTTTTTGGATGTTCTGGACGACTTTTCTAGTATTTTATAGCGAAGCTGGCAACCTTCCGATCACAAGATCACTACTTTTTTACTTTTCTTTGTCAAGTCCGTCGCACAGGATCGAACTAAGAATCCTCTGATTCCCAGCTGACGCCTTTATCCACTGGGCCACGGAGGCCCTGCATTTAAACAGAGAAAACTATAAATTCAAAAGAGCTTCCAAGTCCAGTACTTAGATTACTCGAACCCCGATTATTTGGAAAGCGTAAGGAAGTCGCGTTATTTCCGTTTCAGACAGAAAGTTTTTTCAGAAAACCACATACAGAAGTATATGTGTGCTTTAAATTGGCTATATTAATAATAAATTGCTTGTCACTTACCGTAAATGTCGGGAAATGTCTTTATTTGATCCTATATTTACAGCACATACGATCTTTATTGTCAACACATAACAGAACACAATGTTTCAAAGCAGGTTCCTAAAAAAATTGTGCTTTCTGCGCATGCCAAAATCTTGTAATCGCCTGGTAGTAAACTTCACTGCAGTACTTTGTGACTTCAAGTAAGTGAAAGAGGGGGCCCTCAGTTGCCCAGTTGGTAAAGGCGTTCTGCTAGTAATCAGAGGATTACGAGTTCGAGCCCGACTGATGGACTTGACAAAGAAAAGTAAAAATGTAGTAATCTTGCGATCGGAGGATTGCCAGCTTCGCTGCTATACTAGGAAGTCTAAAATATCCAACAAATTATACTATACGTGACTTTTGCACGATAAATCTGATCGGAGTTCGATTTCCTGTCGCCTATTCAGGTTGTGTCAGTGTCAGCTCAGGTGTTGTCCTCGTCATCTGACCGTGGTTCAAATACGTGGCAGCGTTCCGGGTCTTTTCTTCGAGATAGGCCTCGAATCATCGCCAATAGCCTATGGTGCAGCTCTAGTGTGCGGTTATTTAATCAAACCGAACGAAGTTAGAGGGCGCCACTTACGCTTTGCCCAAGTGCACCTTCTTATAAATAAATAGTTCTTTGAAAGAACTTATCTCGAAGATGATTCGTTAATAATATCACATGGTAAGCGTCAGACAAGCTCTGAGAAATTTCGGAAACAGATTACATCACAATGCGCTGTAAATTGTATTTACAGAACGATCTGTAAAAAATTACAGGAACGTGCGCTGTATTTATGGAAAGATAAATGCTGTATTTTTACAGTGTACTTAATAATACCTGTATTGCAATATATGTTCTTATTGAATAAAATGCATAACTAACGATATTTTATAAGTATACACATTCCTTAAGGGTATCCCTTTAAGGAAGCACCTAACATCTCCCATAAGTTATTGAATTTTTAATAATTTGTAAGTCGATTAGTCGTTAAAATATTAAGTAATATTTATTTTTCCATTACGAATGTTTATTTTTTTTGTTTAAAACGGTATTACTAATACTATTTCTTTATATACATTAAAGGTTTGATGTTAATTATCATCTTTAATCCAATATCTAAATTTATTTTAATTACTAAAATATCTGGAATTGATTTTTTTTACTCATAGTAAATTGATGTGTTGTATTTCTTTAATTTATTGTATAATCAGTTTGGAATAGAGTATTTCTACCAAATGCATATAGATGTGCCAAATATATTCAAATTATTTTATAATCAGTTCGGAAGGAACATTCAATTCTTAACCATGATCACATTAAAAGCACAACACTTGAGATGGCACCCCTTTTTTGCCAAACTTCACACCATGAACAACGTAAGGCCATTTGGACCACGATAGATTTAACATACACCAGCTCACTTTACGCGGTGAATGTTTAATAATCTACTAGAAGCCAATTAACAGCCTTGCGATTACGATTGCGATGCTCTTCTAAAGGCGAGAATTGAACTCATGACCCTCAAGGCCATCGGCCATACCATGATGAACGGCCATAGCTGATGATGTATTACAGCACTTATTAGTTGTCTCAAATCCACTTCTGGTTGGACCTTTCTGGACCCTGACCTTGAATGTTTTTATGAAGATGAACTTTTTAATATTTTTTATTATAAAGTATTTTCGACTTCACTTTCTGTACTTTAATCTCTTATATATTTTTTAACTTTATGACCCTATAAAAGAGTTTCATACGATGCACTTCTTTTTTCTGAAAACCAGATATTGCTTTTCACGGTGCTGGAGTTTTTTTTTAAATATTTTACGCGACACCTGGCCCCTTGCATGGGGCCACTTCATTTTTAGCGAAGTGCATTTTTAGCATATGAGTGATAGAACGAGAGGTCATGGGTTTAAGTTAAACAAATCCCATTTTAATCGGGAAGGGAGAAAACACTATTTCTATAATAGGGTAATAGACAAATGGAACAACTTGCCAGTGAATATTGTTACTTATAAAGGAGTAACGGATTTTAAGAAGAAGTTAGATATGCATTGGGGGATAGTTAAGAGGTACTAGATGGACCAACCTTGTTGGGCCTTGAGCCTGTTGTTGGTCTTCAATATTTGTATTTGTATTTGTATATTCCCACTGTCTGTAAATGTTATGTATTGGAATTTTTTCAAATAAAGAATTTATACCGGTTCTCATCACATCACCGAAATCAAGCATCATCGGACGCGGTCAGTACTACGAAGGGTGACCGCCGCGAAAAACTGTGTGTTGTTGGCCTAAAAAATGGGCCCGGCGGCTCCGAGACACAGTATCCAGCTAGTAATCAGAGAAATGTTAGTCCTAATCGAAGCGGACTTGACAAAAGTTAAACTATAACAATCTTGAGATCGGAGAGTTATCAGATTCGCTATTAAATCACAAAAGTCGTCCAAAAATATTCTCAAGTTGCACCGGCGTGTAAACGGGACTGGTGCACGTTATATCTTACGAGTCCGATGTCCTCACGCCTATTGAGGTTGCATCGGGTACCAGCTAAGGTGTTGTCATCGTCATCTGACCATGGTTAAAAATTCGAGGCAGCGTTCCCTGATCTTTCCTTAGAGATAGACCCCGAACCGAAGCGAATATCCCACTGTGCATCTCTAGTGCGAAGTTTTTTCAGTCAACCAACTTATAACTCTCAAATTATAAGCTCGGTTCTTTGTCAACAAGTAGCCTGGTGGACTCAAGGTACTTCATTCGGCTAGCAATCAGAGGATGGCTAGTTCGAATCAGCATGAAGACTTGACAAATGTAAAGTTGCAGCTATCTCGTGATCCTAGGGCTGCCAAATTTGCTACTAAATTACAAAAGTCGTCTGAAATTATTCGTAATTGCCACCGTCGTGTATACGGAACTGGTGCACGTTAAATATATCATGACGAGGTTGTGTCGGGGCCAGCTCATTGAGGTTGCGTCAGGGGTCAGCTCAGATGTTATTATCGTCATCTGACCATCGTTCAATAATGCGCTCTACCGAAATGTAAATAACATAAACTTTATTCATACATTAAACATCATTATTACATCTTTTCATTAAACTCAGGAGTATGACTATGACTCCTGAGATCAATGTCACGATAAAGCGTCATTTCATCAAAGGATCAAGTTTCCGAGTAGTTTTTAAATGATAAAACACTGGTCCATATGTAATGACCATCACATTAAAGCTACTTAATCCAAATAGCGCATATGAATGTTTGGCAAACTCGAAATTGTTATTATCGTCTCATTGAGCTCAGATGTTATTATTGTCATCTGACCATCGTTCAATAATACGAGGCTGTGATTCGGGTTTTTCCTTCGAGATAGACCCCGAACGGTCACCACCATCCCACTGTACAGCTCTAGTGCGACGTTATTTAACCAACCAACCTTGTCAATAATGCCATCTCGTGCCTTTTACATGATGGAGACACTTCAACCAAATCAAGAATCAACACGACACAATAAGTTGAGACTTGTGGCACCATCTCTCACAAAAGGACGCATTTCCGATCCCGAATCAATAGCAAGCGATAGAGACACTCCTCATAACGCTTGTCGAGCTGATTAACGGAAGGCTTGTCTGGGAAATCACACCCCCCAACTCTCACTTACACCCGATCGAAATGTTTGCGAATCCGAATCGCAATCAAACCATAACCCATTCTCTTCTGTAGCATTAACCGCATTACCCGGGTCCCGGGGCACCTAAACCAGATGAAATCCGATCCCCAGCGGACATTCCATAAGCACGGGCATTCGAGGGAATGGCGTATTTCATTTCTGACAGGGCCAGGTGCGAGCCACCCATTTATTCGTCTGCGCCAAGCAGCGACTCTGCCTTAATTGAGAGCCCTTTGTCACTGGATACTCTCGAATGGATATCATCCAAGAGCGATTTATGCTGGAGAAGTGTTTGCCAGAGACGATTTATTGCTGAGTGCTGGAAAAGGAATGGAAATAAATTTGGAGGAATAGTGGCGATTTTTTTGTGGGGTTGTATTTGCTATTTGATTATTAAATTTTGTTTGTGCCAGAATCATGATATCTGTGCCTTTTTGCACTGATGTGTTATGTAAATTTTTCTTGAATTTGGGGTTAACATCCCATTTGAATCATCAAATTGTAATCCATATCCAGGGTGGTCACACATATTTTTTTACAAATGGTCAATGTTTCGTTGTTTGGCTAATTCACTTATATTTTAAACAAGTGGCTTGTTTAAAATATAATCGAAGTAGTTGAATAAAAATTACGTTTCATAAAAGTTGAATGAGGTAGAGCTAAACATTGACTATCTGTCAAAAATGTGTGACTACCCTGTAGTTCCTAATTGTGGTTGTTAAAATTATCCTTTTTAATTAGCATAAACCCTTGAAGATTGTTGTTTTTTATTATAGCTCATTACATTAACGTTTAAAAACTTCAAACGGATGTCCTGACAATTTGGTTAATTGCCATTTAGCACATATATATATTAGGAAACTGATATCTGAAATTACAAAGGGTAACCACACACGTCATGTATATTGATTTATTAGAACGTAATTTGTAGGAAGTAAACAAATATATATTATGTGTACACATTTTTTAAATCTTCTTTATTGAATATTTAAAAGAAATACCCTTGCACCACAAAATATTACACGGTGCATAGGCGTACATATATAAGTACAGTTATCTAATACATTGAACAATAGTGCTTATTAACATAAATCATTTGAAAACGAGTGAAATAGTTAACAAAAACAACTATATTACTAATAGTGATCAATAAAATTACAAAAAATCATTCAATGAATAGAACAAAAAATTTTAACACAATAATGCTTTTGTAAACTAATACTAACATAAGTTTCAACAAATCGCAGTAAAAAGCAAATGCTTTCATTTATCCCCACAATACTTTTTAATTTTTAAAATACTTTTATTATTAATTACATAATCACAAATAGTTTATTACAATTACGATTGTACATGGATTTGACTTATTCTGTTCATAGTGTACATTTAAAACTATTGTAACTGCTCCCCAATGTTGAATTTCTCTGGAATCTATTATTTTGTTTTCATTATTTTTTAACAGACGAATGAAGATTCATCTTCCGCATGTGATTTTGTCCCAGGCGAATACAAATCGGGGTTATGGGACTTTTCGTTCTTTGTGGAATAATAACGCCACAACGGACGCTATTCGCGTTCTGAACACCACCCAAATGGAATTCCCCACCAGTTGTGGTGTATAAATCTCATTTACAACGCGAATTCCTAGCGGAGAAACCATGTTTAAAATGCAGAAGGGGAGTTCTTATTATTTTCCTCATTGCCAAGCTATCCAGAAGAAAAAGAAAAAACCCCACAAACAACAATAAAAAAAAAATAATAACGATAATAATAAACAAGAGAGAGTTAAAGAATAGAGAAGGGGAATTGTGTGTTGGATTTGGTCACTGGGAGAAACTCGCGGAATCGTCCCTGACGGTTTTCACAACTAACAACTTCAATTTACCACACACGGATTCAGGCCAGCAATGTTAATTCGCATTCCAGATAATTCTGTGCACAGAATAGTAATTTGCAGTTACGAATAGCGCATCCGATTGTTGAATGCCGCTTGCTTTTCCATTCAATTGCGGGTTGCAAAAAGGGAATTTTATGGTTGCCTCGTTTGGGTGATTCCAAGACTGAAAATTCTTTTCTGGTTGGAAAAAAGGGGTGGGGAATGAGTTATTGTAAATCAAACGCTTCGTTGGTTTTCGATTAACTTAACGTGGGATGTCTTTTTTGTTCGCTTAATTTGTAAAAATTCTCTTTAGAAATCGGGGATTTACCAACACATTGGGTTCGTGGGAGGTGCTTAGAAAAATCTAAAACATTATGTGACAAGATGAGGGGAATTGAATCAATAAGCGTTCATGTAATTCTCTATATGTAGATCACGTGCTCTCTTTAAATGTTGCGTACCGATTTAAAAAATATACATGTAAACTACCTTGAATGTATACTTTGCAAATTAAAAAAAATATTAAAATTGTTTTTTTTAATTAATCAAAAATAATAAATTAAAAAAAATTATTAATAAATTAAAAAAAAAAAGAATTTATTTAAAAAATTGATTAATAAATTAAAAAAAATTATTTAAAAAAATGATTAACAAATTAAAAAAAAAAATGAAAAAATGAAAATTAAAACATTTTTACAATGTCAAAAATTGCAATACGAGTTATATTATTATAATTAAAGGGGAAAAAACAATTTTCGTGACAGGCTGCAAATGAATGTGGTGTGAGAACTATTACAGTAAGAATCAGAATTTAAACATCTGAAAATAATTAACAGGATATTATTACAGGCGAAATTTCAAACCATCCAAGAATCACTAAAATATTGGAATTTTTATTTTTCGTTAAAAATACAATTTAAAACTTCTGCTATCATGACTCACGTAATTAATATATTCTCTCGATATCCATCCATGTTTTATTTATTTATAAACGCTTAAGTTTTATTGATTTATAACTACTTGAGCTTTTAAACAGAGTTGATTTTTTACTGCAGTATCTCAATTAGTGATTATTTTATTTTTTTTGTTTTTTACTTTTTCAAATGTTCCAGGCGCGTTAATTTACTTGATACTTTTGCATAATATTTCAATCACTTCAATGCATAGAATATATGAACATATTCAAACGTATAAAAACATATTCCACATATAAAACATTTTAAACATTATTCAAACACTTTCTTGAAACATACTGTAGATATTTTTTGTAAAGTATCAAAATACAATCGAGTTTTTAAAAATATACATAAAATGCATTTTCATTCAAACTTCACAAAATTACTTTCAAGATTATTAAAACGTTTTTAAACGTTATTCAACGTATTCAAGGTTTCTTTATAATATTTCAAATGTATCTAAATATACAAAAAAAAAAAAAAATAATAAACACCCTCAGCATTATAAAATTTGTATATTTTTTTCATATCAAAAAATTATAATTAAAAATAACCTTAACGTTCTTTTTTCAAAAGTTGCTCATATTTATCATAAATATAAACTCTTTTGTTGAAAAAAATTAAAAGAATTGCTTTCAAAACACAAATTTAAGGGGACTCGGTACCCTTGGAATAATTTTTTTTATTAAATAATTTACATAGATATTTTACACATATTATTGAAGGTTATTATTATATAACATGATTTTAGCAACCAAAAAATTATTTTTATGAGTATATTTTTCAAAATTTAATTTTTTTTAAAAAAATTGAACTGTTTTAAAAATGGTTTTTCTCTTTCAGTTTTTATAATTTTATAAAGAATTTTTTTTCTTACATTCACTGTACTATACTTTATAACTTTAAGGATCGAATTTGAAATAACTGATTTAGTTCTTGAGAAAAAAAATAAAATGTCGATGTATATGCAAAAAAATGGAAAAAAAATGATTTATTCTACTTTTTAATTTTTAACTTTTTTTCTTTTCATTATTTTGCAAAACCCATCCTTGATTGTTTTAAATAGGTTATACAGGTATTTCAGAAAAAAAATCAAGTCATTTGAATAATATGTGAGAAAGTATTCCTATTTTAAATACCGTGGCATATGCAAAAAACACAAACTGAGATAAATCAGTTTAAACATTTCAAATTCAAATAACTCGAGGAGTACATTTGATATTTTCTTTACACATAATTAATTTTATAACTACTTGCATACATATAAAATTCCGGTTTTTATTATTTAATTGGAGTATATTAAATCACTATTGTGTACTCAGTTTTAAAATGATAATAAAACTAAATTTTGGAGAAAAATCTGTTAAAATCAAAATAATAGTGTTTAAAATATTGTTTTAGACTAATTTTGTGTTAGAAACCATACTAATACAACTGAATTCATTAAACATACATATTCCATACCATAAAAGACTTTAGAATATGCTTTGACAATAGCAAAAACATGTTATTACATTTGTTAAATACGTCGCCTTTGGCAAATACGTCTCCTTGTACCTTCAAATTTAAAATTATATCAAACCACGGTAAAAAAAAGTTAACAAACACGTGATGTGATAGATACAGTCACAGATAAACACGTTCAACTTGTTCTTAGCTGATTTTTCCTTAAATAAATGACGAAAAGCTGTTGCGTCAAAAATGTAAACATCGAAATGGACGTAGCATTTTAAGTGCTATGAGAGCAATGAAACGCATTTTAATTACATTTATAATTATCAGATCGTTTCAAAACTTTGTAATAATAAACTTTAGGTATAAGAGCATATTTTAAGCAAAAAACAATAAAAATTGATATTTTCATCGATTTTCTCAAATCAAAGGGTACCAAGTCCCCTTAAGTTTTGATAGTCCACTGTAACATTAAAAAAGTAACTGTATTAATATTTAACTCAAAATTAAATATAACTCAAACGTAACTGCACATTTAAAAATGCAGTTACTTTGGAGTTACATTTAATACTGTTACATTACATTTGAGATGTTACAGTTTTCAACTATACTCATCTCATTGAAACGAGAATATCAGATCTTATTAATTTTTTTTCTTATTAATTATTTTTTTAACTTTAATTTTTTTAAATAAACAATATCCCTTTTTAAATAAATCAAGTAATTCTTAATTTCGTGATTTTTAAAATTTATATTATTGGACTAAATGAACTCCAAGTTCTCTAACGTTGATGCAAAACTAACCGAAAATAAAAATAAAATAATAGCCATATTCTGTTTTTAATTCAGATATATTTCATAATTCCGAATTAAATATGAGAATAAAACCGAGACAAATTCCTTTTTCTCGCAAAATAAAATCTTATTTTGTGCCAGAAACAACCCCAAACTCTTATCCTATCTGCAACTGACTCTTTAGATATGTCGGAAACATCTTCGTTTCGAATATCTATACTTGGAAGAGAAATAATTATATCCTACTGCATCTGTCGCTTTCATTAATAACTCGTAAAACTTTCTCAAACATATCTACGATTCCTAATTACTTTATCATCTTTTACTACTCCCCTCCCCTCATCTTCGATGATGAATAAATGCAAAGGAGTATATATAGTATACTTTGTTGAAAACGGAAATATTCTAAAATAGGAATAACCATCTTTAATTTAGCGGGGATGAATATATTCGTTTTTGCGACAAACTTTTGAATCGCTTCAAATCCGTACTTTTAATGCATTTAAGCGAGTGGCAACGATGGGTATGTACGGATTTTAGTGCCTAACTACGGCCATTAAAATCACGCTGGGATATTTTTATTTCTTATTTATGTGCTGTTGAAAATTCAATTGAACTAGATGTAATTTTTGTTTAGTTTTTAAAATTGGGCGTGGTGTTTGTCACGTGGTGGAACATTTGAAAACTCTTAAATGTATATTAGTTTTTGACTTAATTGAGATATCTGGTTAGTAAAATATTGATGAATATTAAAGTAAATAATTTCGTAAATGTTTAGGGGAATCGGGTTAAGTAAATTAACGATATAAAAGTTTGTATGAATAATAAGAATATGATAATATTGTCGTATTTTTTAAATATATTAAGAAGCGTACAAATAAGAATTTTGACGTGAAATGTCTTTCAATTTGGTTTATAGGGTAAAACCGCAGGAAATGGAAGTATGTCACGGAAGTATGAAATGCGCTTGCGCAGATGGCATATACCAGTTAAGGAAATAAAAATTAATAATTATATTATAGTTATGAAACAACCAGGAATCAATATCCAAATGTTTTAAATAAAATTATTTTTGAATTGTGCTGTATTTTGCGCGTGGCTATCAAATATGTTGTCAAAATTTTAAGAAATATTTTCTAAGCAAAGTTTAAAATAGTTTAAACCAATGACATAATTTATAAATCTCCGAATTCTCATGATTTTCCGAAAAAATAAACTCTTTAAATAGACTCTTTCGCGAAATCGCACAACCAATCAGACAATCAGAGTTTGTTAAGCACTTACATATTCTAATCAATTGACAACCGTAAAGTAATTGCTCGCCGATATTGCGCCTAGAAATCAGATGCGAGAGTTCATTAGATGCGCATGCAACCTTAGAATAAGGGACTGGTGCACGTTAAATCTGATCGTGAATCAATGTCCTGAAGCCTATTTATGTTGTGTCGAGTGCCAACTCAGGTTATGACTCGCCATCTGACCATTGTTAAAAAATAAGAGGTAATGTTCCTGGGTTTTTCCTTCGCTATAAACCCCAAACCGTCGCCAATATACCACTGTGCAGCTCTATTGCGACGTATATTCTACAAACCAAGCCCCAAAACGTAATACGTTTTTTTTTATTGTGATACCCCTCGTAACTGATTAGACGTTTCACGTCAAAACTGATCATATTTAGCAAAATATACTGTAATAAAACGGATATTTTGAGTATATTATTCTCAGTAACATTACACCATTGGGCCATTCCAGCGTGACGTGTGTGAGATAATAATTTTAAGCACATTTGTAATATTTTGACTTTAAAAACAACTGAAATTTTGGAATCAACAAGTTGATATCTGTCATTAACGTCATGAGATAAAATTAATCTCTTTGAAAAATTCTTACGTTGCATGAATACAGAGATGTAATTTTTTAATTTTACGTGACATGTGTGGCCTATTTGTTTGTAAATGGGTCACGAAAAATCAAAAATGTATTATTTTATATTCATTCAACGTAAGAATTTCTAAATGGGATTAATTATATCTCAAGACATCAATGACATATATCAATTTTTTTTTCAAAATAGCAGTTGTTTTAAAGAAAAAATTGTTACAAGTGCCAAAATATTTTATCTGAATGTCACATACGTCACGCTAGAGTGCCTCATTTTGTTTCTTTAAACAATCAAAAAATTTACCCTACTTTCACCAACAAAAACTCCCCAAACAAACAAATACAACAATACACCCTCCCAACTAATCCACCCAACCCAACCCTTTTCACACACTTTCCCGACCTTTCTCCAAAAACAATCAATCCCGATCCTCGCAATCAGTCGAACCCAATCAATAGATCGGCACTCATCGTTTTAGATCTCATCAAAAACGGAGCCGTGTAATAGTCTCGTTATGGATCATCCGCTTAAGGACCTACCTTCCACCCTCCCTATAAAGACAACGATATCTCTCTCCTCCCATCATTGACGATAGCCGAGCATTTAGGTGAAGGTGATCATCAGTCGTTTCATCAGTTGAGTGATGGGGCTGGTGAGTAATGGTGATTGATGAATATTAGACTGGTATGGCGCCGCAACTACTTTTTCGGGACATGCTCATGAGGTTGGTGAAAACGTAAGGTTAGGGTGGTATTAAAAGATTAAGGATGATATTCTGAAGATTGGAGGATAGTTTTCGTTTTTATGGGTCAATTTGTATAACTATTTTTTATGTTAGTTTTTATTATTAAATTTTCGAGCATCTTTCCCAGAACCTTTGAGGTCCACTGCCCAGTGTTACTGGGCATCCCATTTCTATTGATATTGAACAGGTCCACAGTATTGTCTTACTTATTTATTAGGATTTTTACTTTTTGCGGTCCACTGTTCAGTGTTACTGGGAATGTAAATTATATTGACATTGAATACGTCCACAGTATTGTCTTACTTATTTTTTAGGATTTTTACTTTTTGCGGTCCACTGTTCAGTGTTACTGGGCATCCCATTTCTATTGACATTGAACAAGTCCACAGTCTTGCCCTACTTATTTTTTATGATTTTAACTATTTGCGGTCCAGTGATACTGGGAATGTCTGTTCTATTGACACTGAATTCGTCTTCTGTCTAGTGGTACTGGATTCATTCGAGATCGAACTGGTTCACTGTCCAATACCACTGTGAAAATTTTATTGTCATGCTTATAGGGATAACTTGGTTTTAGTACTTAACTTGAATAGCAATCTCATAAAATCAATAGACCGAAATGGGTTAAAATTTTGAATTTTATATAATGGTTAATATTATGTCTTATTAATTATTCGTAGTATTTGTGAACGATTTTAGGGTTTTATATTGAAAATAATTTTGGGGCAAAAATAATATATATTTACAAGGCTGTCTTAAAATTCTTTCGTTGTAAAAAAGAATTAAGTTAAAAAGAAATGTATTGAAATTTTTTCAAAATAAGTAATTTATTCAAAATCTTTTAGAAATTTAAAAATCTGTTTTAAGATGGTGTAGTGTCATAACACTAACGAATTGTAAGAATAAAAATTAATACTTATTGAATGTCAATTGCTTTATGCTTACAAAGTAGTATAAAATGCATAAACGCAGTTATAAATTAAAAGTGCCAAAATAATTATTAGAATAGTCAATAATACCCATAAATATTGGTTTATTATAATCTTTAGCCAATATTGAATACTTTTACCTTTTTTTAAAGCTTTGAGCATGGTACATTCGAGGCTGATCAAGAGATGATGAAGATATAATTTATCTCCTCTCTCCACGCCACAACTTTGTTGGTTGTTTCAATATAAATATTTACCAATAAATTTGTAGTAATTAGTCAGGACAATCGGCATTTCCTTAAAAGTTTTAATATTTCTTCAAATGACGTCATAGTATTCTACAGCTAAGGAGATGTTCAGTTAGTTCAGCTCAAAGTTTTCGTTAACTAAACTATCGGGTAGGTACAGGCTTTACTGTACCGATAGGTTTGGATCGTGAATGCGTTTAGACTCCACGTAGTACGAAGATCAGAGGGGGAGAATGGATAATGAACCAATCTGGTTGACGCAATCCACCTTTCTCTGCACGATGATAGGTCATTTATCCACAAAGATTTATTCCCAGTAGAAATATAGGGGCGGAAGCGCAGTAGGGGTTTATATTCCCCTTGTACGTTCCGGCAATGTACTATACCGATTTTATAGACGTATTCACGTCAAAGTGACCTCGGAATTCTTTTAACTTCAAAATATTGTGTGCATAAGGGCTTCATAAAAATTAATTTAATTTAGCCAAAAAACGAAATAGTTCATTAATGGTAATCAACCATTGAATTACATTTTAATTTTTGTGATAAAGTTTACATAAAATAATTTCATTTAGATGGAAAATACCATTATTATAGAAAATACAACATTTCTCTTTGGAGCATAATACACTAGGTATCCAACCCTACCTACACAAACATTAGTATTGAGTGATGAAAACGTGTCTTTATAATATATTCTAATCAGAATTTCAAATTGCAATCGGCAGAGAAAATCAGCGCATTTGGCCGCAGAAAATGCATTTCAATCACCTAATGCCATCCACAGACACCGTCGCTTGCCCCAATCTACTCAGAATTCATTTGTAGAGGGAAAGTTAGAGTCTATACTTTGTAACTAAAGGTGTTAAATATCTCACATTAAGCTGTTATGGTAGAGTATAAAGAATAATTGGTGCCTGTTACTGTATAAGTATGTCATTAGCGAAAACTCGGTGAATGAATGGAATTCTTCAATTTTAATGGTTTGAAATATCCGCGGATTTTGAATATTATACCGATGGATAAAATGCCTCATTAATTTGTAGTGACCATTGAGGGATATTAAGTATTGATGGAATTATTTATTTTACTAGTGTTGAATTACAAAACTAGTGTGTTGGCGTAACCAACGTTGATTTGCACTAAATGGATAAAATGTATGGATAGGGTATTGTAGGAGAAAATGGGTTTTAAAACTCAATTTTTGACTCAAATTTCTCTTTGGAGAAAAAAATTGTTTACAATTTTTTTATAAAAACGTTCAATTATTTCGTGAAAATATAATTGTAAATTTTTATTTAATTCTGAGTTTTTAAAAATATTTTTAATAATTAGTTTTCTTAAGGTCGATTTTCTAAGTCCTCGATTTATAAATGGGGTAAAAAAATTTTTTTGTGAGATTTGTGGAAAATTTTATGTAAAGGCATCATAATTTTTTTTTAATCAAATTAGTATTTTGTTTAAAATATAATATATAACAACTATTAATACTTAAAAACTCATTTTATTTGTTTATGACGGGACTGTTTTTTTATAGATTTCTAAATTTTTTTCTGTAATCCATCATTTTGAAAAATCGGTTATTTTGTTATTTATTATAATCGAAAAAGAGCTCTGCAACTATAATTTTTATTTATTTTTATTCATTAATTTTTGCTGTATTGACGTTATTTTTAATTTGTTCTGCAAACAATGTTTTACTTCATTTAAAACATTCTATATAACTTCTATTAAAACAAGCAAATGGCGACGATTTGGTTTTTGAAATATGTTCTTTTGTTGATACTTTAAAAAACAAAACAAGTACGTAACTTTATTATTCGATAATGTAAACAGTGTTAAATATATTGCAGTTAACTTTTAAATTTATAAGCTTCTAAATTCATACTTTCGTGAATAATTGCGCTTTTGCCGAAGATCGTTAAATTTGAACGAATTTTCCATTCTTTAGCATTAATAGTTACAGAACCTATTTTTCCCACTTTGCAAAACATTGAAAAAAGTTAAATAAATTAGAAAGTATCCTAACTTTTCATTGAAAAAAAAATTATTTAAAGATTTTTTTTTATACAAAATACAGCAATACTGGTAAATAGTTCGACTTTCTTGTTTTTATATAGAAGGTTTGATGCATCAAAATATCCCCCAAAAAATTTGTATACTCAAAACAAATCAACTGTTGGACTTGAATTAAATCTCCTAGAAATGTATTTTTTTATTAAAATGCATTTCATTAAACGAGGAATTTTTTAAAAAAAGAACGAAATGAGAATGTAAGTTTAACAATATGTAATTTAATATTTAATTTAAAAACCCCGTTTTTCCCCATGAACCATTTTTCCCTACCTTATATCATTCATATTGATAATTTTAATAAATTTAAAGAAATTTAAATAGAGATAAAGTTGATTGTTATTATTTATGTTTGTATTAATACAAGTTTTTGTTTTTATGTATGTTAATTATTATTATTTATGTTATTTGTTATTAATTATGGTATTTGCTATTATCTATATTATTTTCTATTATTGATGTTATTATTTATGTTATAGTTGAATGTTATAATTTATTATTATGTATGTTAGACAATAAAATTTTAAAGAAGAAGAAATAAATAATATGTTTTAATTGTTTTTAAATTAATATTTCTTTCAAAAAAGTTTAATTTAATTTATCATTATCTTTTATCTTTATCTTTTTAAAAAAATGTATTATTAAACGTAACTGTCGTCCATGTCATGTAGTTGACATAGTAAAACGCCCATTGGTCAAGAGTTCGAATACCGAGTAGGGTATGAATGTTTCCGTGTAAGTGTAGTTGACGATGATGGTGCGTATATCAAGTTTTCTCGTTTTATAGGGTACCAATTTTCACGAAACATGTAAAATAGACCATAATACATAATATAAAGTACTAATTAATGCAAATGTAAATGTATTGCAAATGCAAATGTAAATGTAAAAGTAAATATAAGTGTAAATATAAACGTGAAAGTAAATGTAATTTAAAAGTAAATGTAATTTAAAAGTAAATGTAATTTAAAAGTAAATGTAATTTAAAAGTAAATGTAATTTAAAAGTAAATGTAATTTAAAAGTAAATGTAATTTAAAAGTAAATGTAATTTAAAAGTAAATGTAATTTAAAAGTAAATGTAATTTAAAAGTAAATGTAATTTAAAAGTAAATGTAATTTAAAACTAAATGTAATTTAAAACTAAATGTAATTTAAAAGTAAATGTAATTTAAAAGTAAATGTAATTTAAAAGTAAATGTAATTTAAAAGTAAATGTAATTTAAAAGTAAATGTAAAAGTAAATGAAAATGCAAAAATAAAAGACAATAATAAATTCAGTATAAGTTAATGTTGAATTAACTGTAAAATTAAAGTATGTATATGTAAATATAAATTTTTTTGTAAATGAAAAAGTACATGTAAAAGTAAAGTAAATATAAATGTAAAAATAAATGTAAATGTAAATACAAATTTAATTGATGATATAAATGTAAAAATAAATTTTAAAAAGTAAATCTTACTGTAAAATAAATGTAAAAATGTAAAAATACATGTAAATGTAAATATATACTTAAAAGTAACAGTAAATGTAAACGTAATTGTAATGTAAATATTATTGTAAACGTAAATAACAACAACAAAGTTTATAAAATTAAAGCAACGTTAAATCCCATAGGGTATAAATAAATCTATTGTTACAGTATAAATCTATAACAATCAATTAAATAAGCAAACAAACAAAACAATCCCAAGCGTTAAAAATATTTGAGGTGCGAGCGGAGCAACACGAAAAACATTGATAACTAAATTACATCTCCCACCGCTGGAACACCTCTCTTTCAACAGCGAAAGCACTTTCTTCTGTGAACTAAGACTAAAAGATCCAAAGAATAAGGATAAAAGTATAATTGCTTCACTTGCACGAAAGAATCGCCACAGAAAGAAAGAATAATATGACGCTCTCTCCGTATCTGGCTGATGAGCACTCACTACTTCTAAGTAGCGATCAGAATGCTAAACAGAGATTTGGTGAATAATACAATTTGTGTTTTCTATTTACGGCCATTCCATTAAAAGACCCGACTAAATCGATGCAAACCCTTCTCAACTGTAATGATACGTAGTTAACGGATTATCGCAAAAACTACATCTTTTTTTATCCGTCTGCTTTCCGTAGAAAGTTTAAAGGTAATTAAGAAATGTATTTTCCCCTGCTATAGATTTAATTATTTGCTTGAATGGATAGCGAATAAGTTGAAATTACTTCATCAATAACAAGTTTCCAACATTTTTACTTTTGCGAATTTTTTTTCTGGGAGTTGCCATTATTATTTAGCCCGTTTTTTATGTGTGCTGTTTTATTGACAGTATTTAATTTAATTTTTTTTATTTCGCTTAATCTGAGGGTAATTAAGTGAAGTTAAAAATGTAGTCTTTCAATTAAATACGCATTCATTAGGAAAAACAGACCTGACATCATCAACCAGTTTAATGCTATTAAGTAAAAATAATTTCGCAAAAAAATGAAAAAGCATTAATAAATTAATTAATTAATGCATTTTTTGAGAAAATTCATTTAAGGCTATTAACGATCTTTGATTAATTGAAAAGACTAGATTTTAAATAAATAATAAAATATGTTCGTTTTCTGAGAAAAGTCAAAAATAAAAATGTGTAACTTCAAAAGCAAGCGAAAATAACAAAAACTTAGTTTTTATGGTAGTGTTATAAAAATTCTTCGAATATTAAGAAATAAATATATAGGTAAATTATTTTTTTAAACTAAAAAAAATCATTCATTCCCAAATTATTTTTTATACAAATTAGTATTCAGAAATTGACCATCCGACCGTATGTGGATAAAAAAATGTAGTATAGACTAAAAAACACTATAAACCAGAATAAAAATAATAGTAAAATAAAATCGCCGTTACTTTAAGATTGATCGATTTTTGAATATATATCTAATACTAAAAAACAAAACTTTGGGGGTGCTTCTGCAGCCGCATTCATTTATTTAGTCCAAATACCACATATTCGTAAACAAGCCTATATAAGCAATACTCTCATCTGTGAAACACACAAACTTCTCTTTAAGTGTTAAATTTCTTTTTCCTCCCGTCTGGCAAACGATTCAATATCCCCCCCTTCTCCCGCCAGTATTGAAATTCGATAACTACATATTTAAAATAAAAGAGAACATATGACCGATCAAGAATTTCCCCGTCTGCATACTTCAATATAAGAAACTCCAACTTTAAAATATCGCTATACATTACTTCGTCATTTATTTCTCAAAAAGCGAAATATGCCCGTGTTTCTTCCATGTTTCCATTCTGTCAAGAGTCAAATACCTTAATTATTCAGTTTAAAGACCAATTTGTTTCTGGGAAAGGGAAACAGCGCGCTAGGTGGGGAGAATGCTAACAAGGGCCATTTCTTTCGAGTAGTTCCGCCGTGTAACGTGACAGGATGTACGGAAAATAAAGCGGATGTTTTTTACGAAACCGTGTAATAACGACGAGATTTCGTTTTGTATTATGAAAATGGAGTGTTTTAAGTATGGGAGGGGTTATCAATTTGATGGCGGAGTAGTAAGTAACACGCGGTTAATCGTAATCAAGTTTGGGGGTTTTACTATGTAACATGTAATTTATACTTTGTGTTCAACAGTTCTTGTTCTTATAGTAGTGGCGTGTTAACGACTTATAAATATAAAATTTCCGTGTTTCTGCAGAAACTGATACTTCGATTGCTGTAGTGCTTAAACATGTAACAACTGCGTAAATCACTTAATCCAAATATGTTTTTATGATTGCTATTTTTTATTTTTTATTGATACTAATTGCCAACATTAGCGGCTTGTATTTCTTATGCATATAGTAACGACATGACACAGCCTTATGTATACAGGAATCACATAGTACAGTTTTTTGCATACTGTAGAGGTGTAGAACAGTTGTTGCACGGTTAAAAATGCTTTCTCAAATTTGACGAAAGTTTCCCTAAATATGCTCCGCTTGCATTTTTCGTTAAAAATCATTAATTAGTGCTTTAAAAGTCACGAAATATTTTGTTGTTTGAAAGAAACTGACAAAAATATTTCGCCATTTTTGGCGGAAAAATTCATACAGTCATATTTAGCGAAACTGTCGCCAAATATGAGTAATAATTTTTTACAGCGCATACATAGAGTAGCGACGTGGTACAGTTTTCTGCAAATTACAGAGGCGTGGCACAGTTTCTACACGTACAGTAGTAACGTGGTGCAGTTCCTTGCATACAAGAGCAACGTGGTACAGTTCTTTTACTTGTAATAGTAACGTGTAGCAGGTGTTATACATAGAATAGCGACGTTGTACTGATCTTGTGCATACTCTAGCTGTGAAACCCGTAACCCACTGACGCTCCCGCTATTTCGTCAATCGTAAAGTTGTTTTCATTGTTTGAACCATTAAATATTATTTCCTAGGGCTGCTCTTATATATTGTTACCAAAATTTTATTTCATTGTAAAGAGGTCGCTTTTAAGTTATACTTAAAAATTATATATTAAAAAATATCGTAAAATGGAGTATTTTTATGAGTTTAAAAACTGGATGCATTGATGGAAAAACTGGACATCCTTGTACGTGACATCACGTCCATGAGAAGCTTAATGAAAATCAGTATTTTGTATTTGTTGCAGCTTTTCTTGCGATTTATACGTCCTAGTGGACACTGAATGTGAATTTATTATCTTAATCTATCTTAATCTAAATAAGTTAACATGCTATTAAAGTGTATTCTTAATTTTATTCAAACGAAAAACAATTTTGGGTGTAAGTGTATCTTAAGAATAATGTCACGTTTCCAAAAATTCAGATAGTAACTTTAAAATACGCAGTATTGATTTGACTATTGATTTTTAATCAAGCTTTACGATTTTATTATTAGTTTTCAATGATTTTTTGTGCAACCTCTAACATACTTAAGTACATAATTATTTTGTTAGATACTTTACAATGAATGGTTTTAGAAAATTTCGTAATTGTGGTAATTAATATTTTGCTCAACAAGCATATAGGAGAATTCTCTACAGATATCTAACTAGTTCTAAACGGTAGGTGGGTACTTAACAACTCCCCACTCGTCATTTAAATGACAAAATATAATACATTTACCTGGCATAAAGATTATTCAAAAACGTCATTTCTGTAACGAAAATGAATAAGTTTTACGTAAAAGGTGTAACAATTTTAAAACGTGACAAAAAAATCGGACAACATAGTCATTATAATAGAGTAAGATTTAGTTCGTGAATGTTTTGTACGCGCACCTGCTCGACCTGATCCTCCTTCTGCCTTCGGTAAACCCTAGATCTTTCCGTACTTGTCATAATTTGATACTTCTGATATCGATTTGTTTATCGTGAACGAGTCTTTTAACCTGTTTGATGTTTCTATGCTCTAAATGAAATCTAGGGCGATAGTTTGGCTTCATAGTGTACTCTTCGACAAATAGTCACTTTTCACACTCCACACAATTTTCACACAAATGGTTTAAAATGTCAATTAATACATATAATTAGAGGACTTGCGTTTATTTTTTTCAATTTAAGCAATCGCTTGTCACGACCCGTTGATTATAATGGAAGTTAGAGTGGTTAAAAAGGCCAGCATATGCCCGAAATGTGACTCATGTGTGAATGTGACTCGCCGAACAAAGGTCAGCGGAGGCAATGAAATAATAGCCAGCTTGTTTTACATGGCATAGATTCCCCTACATAATGGTAGGTAATTTATCCCTATAGGCTGATTCCCTCCGGAGTTATGGTTCTTTGAAAAATCAACATTTGTTATGTTGCGCAAGTTTTTGCCGATTACAGCTGCACTCGGGCATATTTTAAAGACGTATTCGTGTCAAAACGCAAATTCCTTTAATATGACTGTCTTGTTAATGCAACAAACAAAGCGATGTCTGTGAAACTGCAGGCTTAAATGTTTTGAAATATTGCCAAAACGTTCATATCCCATTTTAGAGATAAGGTAAGATATCGACTACAGAAGACCAAAAATAAAATCAACATTTTTCTCCAAACAACTCATTGCGAACTCTTATTCCCGATTTCCTCAAAACTAACTCTCAGCCACAACAAAGAAAAATAAAACACCTAAAATTACCTCCCTCGGTAACAGATACATCAATACATTCTCCACGACTTCTTTATGAAAACTTCACACTATTCCTCACGGATGTATTAAGATTGGTTTGCCTTAATAGGGAAACTGATGATTGGCGGTGCAGTTGAGAAATTTAAGCGATATTAAGTTACCATTGATGTAACTTGATAAAAAAAGACGTACAACTCCGGGCAATTGTTCGTTATTTTAACGATTTCTATCATTAACTTCGTACTCGACACATCGGCCTAACTGGATTAGTAAAGGTTCAAAATGTTGCAAGTCGTTTGTTATTGTTGTAAGTGCATTAGGAATCAATTAGTTGTCTTACAAGTTTCTTCCCAAAATGTAATCCATTTATAAAGTGCTCAATAGCCCTTGGCAGTTGCAAATATAATTTATGAAACGCAAATAAAGGAATGCTTCCTTGTTTAAATATTGAGTAAAGAAACGTTTATCTTAAGAGCTGTTAAACTTGCCTGTAAGGCGGTATGGATATGTGTGTATAGTGATTTTTGTTGCCTTGTTTAAAGTGCAATTACTCGGTATTTGGATTTGTAAATTTACTGTGTTGCAATTTTATAAAAAATAAATATTTTTATTAAATAAAGCTGTCTTGTTAGTGTTTGTTGAAAATATTTGTACCTTTAGAATGAAAATCAGTTTTAACAATATATGAAAATTGAGTTTTAAATATTAAAGTTAATTCAAAAGAAAAAACGCTCAAAATAAATGTTAAATTATAAGGTGTATCGTCGGCTTCATTCGCAAACAACCAGGGCATATTTTAACATGGAATTGGTGGGGATTTTTCCCTACCAGTGTGTAAAATCCCCCACCAGTCATACAAAATTGCCCTCACCGGAGATATTTTTGTTTAATCCATTTTCCATAGTAAAACATAAACTTGAAGCTGTGGCATAGGAATGAATGATGCTGCCCCTTCTTGTAAAATGGCCCTATTTCGACGCTCAACATCCTGATCCCCATTTCTACAGATGCTCCTTATCTTAATGGAAAATTTATGGGGAAAACTATTGTACGTTTGACGAGGGAGAAATGCTTTCACATCCCTCTGCCCCCCCCTAGCTATTTTCCATCCACAAAAATCCTTTTGTTCAGAACCGAGATTTGCCTCATTAGAGGATAGGAAATGTCAAGTTTCACCCGACCTCTGACTTGCTGATAACGATAACACACAGACTCGAAATTTCCTTTCCGGAAGTTTCTGTGCTCGACCAGTTGATAATACATCCAGTGCCGTCACACAAAAAATATTTTGGGGGGTTGAAACAAGAAATTTCCCAACATAACGATTCTAAATTCCCAAATTAACCATTCGAAATTCCCAACTTAACGATTCGAAATTCTCAACTTAACTATTCGAAATTCCCAGTTCCAGCTTATCAACATTTTTCATCTTTTTTTATATATATTATATAATATTAAACAGTTCTCTTACAAGCTTTGATTTGTTGCATTCATATTCCACGGCAGTATCCGTTCTGAGGTCTAATTAAAATGTAATCCTACAAGTTGGGCAATTTCTAATCTTCTCTAGCTTTCATTTGTTAATAATATTAATTTTTTTCAGTCGTAAAGTTATCCAACTCGGGGATTTTTAAAAGTTTAAATTCCCAACTTAACTTTTGAGGTTTCCAAATAATTTGGGAGGGGGGGGGGATGCAACGGAGCTGAATACATCTCGAATTGCCTATTGTTCAAAATCGTTTTATTTCACCCCGCCAGCTCTTTTTTTTCGAGTAAGAAAGACTCCTGGCATGTATTTGAAGGGATTAGGGCAGAAATATGTGGCCTGGTGGTGGGGGGGGTGTTATAAGTGGGGGAAGGTGTTTCAATTGGATCCTTTTGGAATGGTTTTGTTGAAATGCTGCCATTACAAAAAAAACTCTTCACAAACAAGACGTTCCAGTATCATTGCAAGGATGAATTTTTACTTCAATTTTAATAGACATTTTTACCCATTATTTAACAGCTACAAAAAGTAAGTAAATAACTTTTATTTATTTTTTAAGTAGATTTTTTACGGTCTGTATTGTAACTAAATTTTTTTGTATAGTTAAAACATATTTATAATTCTTAGTTTTTGGGGAAAATATATTTCCCGATGTTAATAGCATTTTCAAGGGACTAGCATTTTCACTTCTAAATATGGAATTGTTTAAAATAATAAGTTATCGTAATACCTGGGTTTAGTTTCTCGAAAAGCAGCTTTCGCTACGGCTGATAAATCCATGGTTTTTGAGTTACAATAGATAAATCCGTGGTTTTTGAGTTACAATAGATAAATCCGTGGTTTTTGAGTTACAATAGATAAATTTGTGTTTTGAATCAAAAGTCATCCACTTAATTCGCAAACCACGTATCTTTTAAATATAGGATATCACGACCTGCATTTAATGCATTAATTGCGCCTCACTACACATATTTTTCAGTACTCATATTTAAATAATCTGTTAACATTTTTATAAATTGCTTCCAGCATATATACTTGTAGATGATGCCATTGTACTGCCCATGATTAGTAAAAATATAATATTTCATATTGACAATCAGTTTAGTTTGAAGAAGAATATGGATGATGAATAGACAGTTGTTATTACACATGGTCGGAAATTTGTGAAACCAAACTCTAACGTTCGCCTGTAAACTAACGTTTTGCCTGTCCATAATGGATTGTTGCAAATTAGTTTCCACATCTTTCATTTAGGATTATCATGAACCGTTGTCAATACCCTCTAATATTCATCTTTAGTATGACATTAATCACAATAAAATCAGATAAAACAATTCGTTTTTTAATGCATGGTTTTTAGCTTCGTGTAGGGTCATCGGAAGCTTATTTTATGAAGATAAATATGTATAAAAACAAATCATATGGAATATTTAATCACAAGATTTTAATTTTTATGCACCTAAATAAAATTACAACTCTTTTTTTTAAAACCAGTAAACATATTTCCAGTTGAATTCCAGAGATTTTATTTATATACCAACGCGGGTTACTTTACTCCATTTTTTTGCATTTCCCAACTTTATTAATTTGTTTGAGTGGAGTACAGTAGGAAGAAGGGGGGAGGAGGAGGAGTAGAGGGGAGGATACATTACTTAATTTTTTTTCAATAGTAAATCTTGGGTGGAGTACATAATAAAACCATTTGATTTTTAAAAAACAGCATTCAAAATGTATATTTTATTTTTTCTGTTCAAAACATCAGTTTCCAATACCAAAATAATCATTTAAATAACTATAAAAACTTTAAAAATGATTCCTAAAGTTTCCTTTCTTTCTTAACAATTGACGAATTCAGATTGATTTGTTCGTCTAATTTTTGCTCGTTTACTTTAGTGAGGTAAATAAAAATACATAAGCTATAAATTAATAGAAAACTCAAAAAATATATTAAAAATAATCATATTAAAAAAGTACACAGATTAACAAAAATAATCAAATTAAAAAAAAATCAAATTTTAATGCAAATTCTTTTCTAACGGCTAAACATGGCCCAACACAGCAAACATCTTATAAAGGCAGGTAACTTAAATTTCTTTGCTTGAGTAGTAAATTAGAAGAACATTAAGGTGTCTATTGAGGTTTACATTACTATTGTAAGGTTTAATTCACTTTAACTGGTGGAGTAAAGTATTCACGAACGTTGGATTGGAATGAGGTTGGTGAGCAAAATCATTTGTAACATAAACTAGAAACAATAAATCAGAAAAAAAAATTAGTACACTTTTAAATTGATTGCTACATACCACAATTGAGCACTTACCTTATTCAGGGTACACGTGGTTAATGTAAAATATGCCAGTTTTCCACTGGAAAAAAACACATGTTATACCTACACAACACTACTTTTACTTTGAGCTGTAACCTTCCCTAACAGAAAGTGAGGAAAAACCAGCCATTCAATTGGACAGCAGGGTTGCCAACCCTCACAAGAAAAATATTTTATTGACTTCTTTCATATTCCTACTTTTTTTCAAATGGGAAATTTTTTGCAACAGGTGGGGTAAAGTTACCACACAAGGAGTAAAGTAACCCCCGTTGACGGTATGTAGAGCAAGGTAGTATCACAAAATTTTAACTACTGTTTTTTATAGAAGATTAATTATTCCGTCTGAAACCGTTTCTTATTTTTTAAAACTGTGAATTTCATTAAAGAAAGGCATATATCACAACATTTCTAGAAAAATTCGAAACTATTTTAACTATTTTATTGTCTTAATAAGTTAATTTTAATTTAAACTATTAATTTATCAAAGTAATTTTAGAAAAGTCATTAGAAAGTCGCATTTTAATGAATTTAGTATGTCCTTTTGATGTCGCTGTTAAATTAACCTAATAATAGATAAATTACATTTCCCAAGCAATAATCACCCAACAATAATCAATCTCAATATTTTAATTAAGCAAGCCCCCTTTCGAAAATTGTAAACGCTCCCTAAGTTGTTCCCAAACAGAAGGAATGCTTCTTCCCCAGTAAGTATAAAACTTCCAAGTCCTTTTCTCTGGGAGCAATGGGACATGATTAATAGCAATTCTTTCCTCTCATCTAAGGACTGTTGTGCTGAAAAGCGACATGATATATGGTGTAAAATGATCCTCAACAAAACGACTTTAAAAAAAAAGTTCAGCCATTAATGTCCCTCCGGGGAAGCAAAGGAAAGTTTCACGTTACGCGACACTTTTTTGACTTCTTATGGATTTTAATTTTATAAACCGCCCCTGATTTCTGTATGGTAATTTGCGCGGAGACATTTGGGGCAAAAGGAGGGATTGGAACAGGTAAATAAATTAGATTGTTCGGAAGTTTCACACTTGGCACCCTTTTAGGAGTAAAGATTGAGTTTTTAGAGAAGGACGTTTCTGTTTTTTTTTTTATGGGCTTTTTAAATTCGAATGAAATTGCTTAATGTGGATTTCGATAAAGCGATTTCTCGATGGGAATTGAATTTTATTCCGAATCTTTTAAGCATTCAGGGAGATATGAGTTTTGTCTTGGTAAATAGAAGTGTTTTCGTGGCTGTTGTTATAGAATCGAATAAAATAGTCCCGAATTTTACGAATTTTTATATTATTATTTAATTTAATACTTTTAACAAAACCTTTATTTAGGCTAAAATTTATTTCCACAAGACAATAATGATACTTTTTTAATATGTAATAAAATGTCATATATAATACTAACTTTACTTGGCATAACATAAAAAGTTGCCATATAATATTTAAAAACAATTTGATACTCCAAAAAATATGCTTCATTGTAAACATATCAGCTACTAAATTAAATATTTTTCTCATCTAGTATAAATTTATATAGTCGGAATGGAGAATGAAATTTTTTCGGAACAAAATATACACATTTATGTCTGTGTAATTAGTTCGCACCTCTCTGATTCTTTTATTACATAAAAAATATATAAATATTTATTAAACTTTGAGACTGCATATGTTTTTCAAAAAGGCTATTCAAAGAGTATTTTGTAAATTATTTTCAGTTTTCTTTATTGAATTTCTTTTACAGCATTGCGTCTTGTCAAAGGTACGTTTTCTGGGTAATAACGCATGTATATTTTGATTTATAATGAATTATTTGATATTTTTTCTTAATTGAAAATGAGTTCAAGTATGACGACAGACTAAAATTAACAAATGAAATATATATTCGATGCATGGATCTTGATATTATTATTTTACTGTAGGTTTATATTGATTGAGATAAAATAAATTTTGATTATTTAGGCAATCTTATCTAAAACTAAAAAGTTATGTTTATAAGTTATTTTACTATAGAATAGTTTGAATTATGATGATGATAAAAATGAAAAGATGAAAAAAATAAACTTTCTATATAATACAAAAATGAGGAAAAATAAACTTGTATGTGTATTTTGTTTTTCCAGCTTTTAATTTTTAACTGTAATACTGGGAAATATTCCGTTCATCTTTTATATTATACAGTAATTGTAAATATAATGTAACAAATAAAGCCAAACCTTGTGATTTAATTTTTTTGAATAAGAATGAAAAGAAACAGGTGTAAAACTAAAGAAACATGTAATAATACATTAAAAATTGTCTCAGTAATCTTAATTATAAATATTGTATTTTTAACTCTCATAGTATTTATTTAAAATATATTAATAAATATCGACACGCTTTAAGCAAATGTGGTAAGTGGCAATTCACTAATTTTTCACGACAGGCATTTGAAAGTTTGTAGTATTATTTTAAGGAATGAGAAATAACAACCATCAGGGGTTTCTTCTAATAAAATATTTGCTTTTCAGCTATCACGATTTGGTAATATACAGATACACTAAGTGATAAAATATTATGACCATACCCATATCTCATACGCTGAAGTGTGCATAGCGCGCGTTCGAAGATTCTTTGAGAGGATCCTTTATGAAAATCTGCTGTGATTTGCTGTATTGCTGCACTTGGGATGTCAATTTAAAACTTCGACATTTTTCTTTAAGCTCAAACGTTCAGTAGTCGGTGTAGATTACAGGAGAAACATTGAGATATAGTTTTTGGCTAACAGTCCAGTCTTTAAACACTATGACTACAACTATTCTTGAATATTTCACAAATGCAGCAGTTTTGTGATTCTCACTACATGACTTCGAGCACTCACAATCATCTAGGTTCAAAGTCCGTCAAATCGCGTTTTTTACCTATACCTGTTGAAACAAAACGGTTCTGGTAACGCTGTAATCAAACATAGTTTTATATACCTCGCATGCCTTCTGGCAGAAACAATGCGACGTCAGACCACGTTCATTTAAAAACTTCAGGTGATCATAATATTTTGGCCACACAGTGTTATAATTCGAAGTTTAAAATTACCTCTTAACTACAAATTCTTGAAAAATGCACTTTACACAACTGCTCACTAAGGCATCAAAATGCAGTTTCTAGGAAATTGATTTAATTTTGTTACGACGAAAATATCGATTCAACAAGAAACATATAATCAATTCATAATTTTATTCAAATTTCTCAAAAACAATGCTTAGTTAGCCACAACGATGAATAATACAGCATAAGGTCCGATTCGAGAATAGCCATACACTGAGGTTACAATGACAATTTTAAATTACTATCAACAAAGCATAGACGATCTTTCTTCAAATAACACCAGCAACATATTTACATACATATCATTTCATTGTTTTCTAATTGTACATATGACTGAAATGAAATATGGAGAAATGTGACTCATGTTTGATTAAGTGCATTAGAAATTTATAGACGTTTAAATCTACAAAAGTGACATAGTATGCTGCTCTCATATTTGGGCTTAAGTTCGAGTCCCTGTCTTACAAGCGTGGTTGTTTGATATTGGTACGGTTCCAAGATTCTTTTAATGTTGTTGTTAAACACATGAAAAGGTTATAATCAAAACCACAATCTCTACGATCTTGCGACTTTGTAGTTTATACTTAAATGTAGTAGCTGGAAAATACTTCAAAAAATACTATACTTACTAATAAAACAAGTCCTATTTTAATAGGGCAGTTGTAGGTTAATTAAGCAGCCGTAAGTTTTGAATGGGCAGTCGCAAACTAAAAATGGGCTGTCGTAAATTTGGAATAAACAGTTGTAAATTTGGAATAGACAGTCATAAAATTGGAATGGACAGTTGTAGATTTGAAAAGGGTAATCGTAAATTTAAAATAGCTAGTAGTGAAACTTAACAAATTGTCGTTGATAAAATGAAGAAAAATTAAATTAAATTAATTAGAATTTTTTAATTTTTATTATGTTATTAATTTTTCTGTATTATTTACAGAGGTAGGTTTAGAGTCAATTTTTGCAATTCATTGGGGTCCCTATGCATGGAACGGAGATTTAGCTTTTATTGACAACTATATCAATTTTACAGGATCTCCTAGAGTATTTAGAAAACAATCTTCTTGTATAAAGATTTTAAAACCGAAGAAAATAGCAAAGCTATAACAGCTAAGTTAAAATAAAATTGTGTTTTACTATTTCTTTTTCGATTTCTGACCTTCAATTTGTTGCTCCAATCGGGAAGTCTTAAATTTCGTGAGCAATTGTGTAGTCCACAATGTTGCTTAGAATAGGCACCCGTCATACAAAACTCTAGAATGAAATAGTGAATGGAAACTACATATGGTGAGTTCAAATCCACTCACCTCCTTTTCAAATCAACTATTTAAGTTGGTTAACTTTTCCTATCAATATGGTTGGTGAATATGAAACTGTCCTTGGCATATAATTATTTGCTTTTAATATCTCTAGGTCTTGCAGATTTAGCAAAAGAGAGTGGAATTTTGATATTAACTTTTCCATAGAGAGCCCTTTTATAATATGAAGTAGTTAATAATGATGACTAAGATGTTGCAGCAAACTATACAACCTAACAAAAAGACTAATTTCAGCTTTACTCTAACAAATCCCTAAGGTTATTAGCAATGTAGAAATTATTTTAAGCCTTTTTTTATACAGTGGAGTGTGAATACAAAAATTGATATTTTATTATTTTTAAAATATCTTGCTTTGTATAGAAACCAATACAGGTTAAAAAGCAATCTAAGATAACTCAGTTTTCTTGCCAAATCGGGTGACCCTTTTTAACAACCCTGCAGGTAGAAAAAGAAGTTCTTTTTGATTGGCTATAAAACCAGATTTTATGGCCAAGGTTAGCGTAGCGAATATTGGAAAATTTAAAAAAACAACTCGCCAATGGTTACTGTTCATTGTATTTTAACCTTAATAACCTGACTAATGAATTATGATAATGACTTGAATAATGATAACTAACCTCAATAATTTTAACCTCAATGAACTTGACATTTCGTAAAGTAATTGTTTACAGTTTTTACTTTTGTTTATTTTTTGGAATTTGCTTACTCAGACATTCGTACTTAAGTTTATTACTAAGACCCATTCTACACGAAAGAGTAAAACGTGCGTGAGCTTCTCGGTGATTCGAGAATTCATACCACGTGGTATGAATTCTTCGATCACAGTGGAAGTATTCTTTAAGATTTTAACTAAACGCTTATTACCAATCTTTAATAAAAGGCAATTAGAAGTGTTTTCTAATGATTTCAATATTTTTTTTATCTTGTTTGAAATAAAACTTAAATACAATTACTTAACAAAACACAACGGGAAATTTTTCAGGTTTAAGAAATTCAATTGGGATTTTTAAATATCAAAACAACTTTGACAATAACAATGTATTGTATCAATTGTTGCAAATAAAGAGTTAAACTTAACGAAAGCTAATTTTATTTTGTAAATCACTCACGAGAGAGAGATATTCGTTTTATATGTATTTTTTGTTAAATACATAAACGTGTAGAACATACGGTAATCGCACATTGTATGACGGGACAAGTCATTTCATAAAATGTCTAAATATATCAGAATATCTTTAATAAATATTTATCAATTTCATGAAATACCTTATTACAGCATGAAGAAATGATAACAGGAGACGTTCAGAGGCGAGTTTTGAATCGGATCAAATGATATTAACTGTATATTATCTACAAAGCATTGCGTCCATGGGCAAATAGAACAACCCTGTACGAATCAAGATGGCGGTCGCGCCAATTTGGTTAGGGGCCGTATATTAATTGTTTAGATCTATTATTAAATGTGGTTTCTGGGGGAATCAAGATTTGTAGCTTGTCTTTCTTTTTTTCGACAACTTGGCGTAAAAGTATAAATTCCGCGGTTTTGATTTTAGCTTCACTGAATAATGCAGTTGGTTATTTTTTCTGTTATAATTTCTTTATGGATTACAGAAAGTGTCTACACAATGTACGATATCTGAATAGTTTGATGATTAAAATATCAAAGTGTTAGTATTCAACATTCGCATCACCACACACAAACATGCAACATTTTAACTTGATTTATTTAATTCTTTGAGCTTATAATTTGTAATGCTATGGTGGGTATACGTGTATTCTAATTATAAACTTACCATTTAGAACAACTCAAAAAAAATTAAAAAATTAATCTTAAGAAGTATATTTCGTTTGATTTCTGCTAAGTATTGTTAAATTCCTTTTGAGAACAAATCAATCTATCCAGAATGCGTACAGTGAACTGTCTAGTACTAATGGTACAATGGATAAGCCCAGGTACTCGACACTTGGATAGTTAAGCTGTACTTTTCGTATTGTAATATAAACTTTTTTTCCTTACACATGTACCGCAAATTTACAGCAAAATATTTTGTTTTGTTTTTGATCACACACATTGTTCAATCATATGAACAAAATTGCAATATTTATAAAACAAAAATCACTGCCGTTTCTGCATTATCATATCATTTGATTAGCATAAATAATTTATTTTTTGCAGTTAGAATAATGATGGTTGTCACATCATAGTTCCTAGGTTCGAATCCAGGTGAGACGTTGAATATTTATTTTGTGTTGTTTATGGTAATGATGAATAACCATAAAAAGGCTAATATCTTGTTACATAACTAGATTAATCTGTGTAAACGAATAAGTACATCAACATGTAAATAAAACAAATAAACACATAAACAAATATCAGTGTTATCTTTCGATTACCATAAACAGCATATATTTTCTTTATAAATAGTTAAATAACAAGTTGCATATGGCTTCCACACAGAATTTCTGTGACGAAAGTGTTCAATAATATAATAACAAAACAGCTTATGAAAAGTAGCAAACCATGGATTGCGCCATATACTTTACATATATACCAATGCAAAAACAGCCGAACTACAGTTCAATTACTAAGCTAAACGTCTTTTGAAGTTAGCACTTGAAATCCTTTCTGGTTTCAGAATGCATCCATATCTGACACGCAGCTGTTTTAATCTTGGAATTTGACATAGAATGTTCTTGAAGCTTCAAAAAAAGCTTGCATCTTCCACCTCCTCATTGTTCCATGGGTAGGGAAAAGTTTATTGTTTGCCTAAAGTTTAGAAAATAGATTGGAAGCTATCACAACAGCAACACCTATCCATCCTATCAAGACGCTCAGCGCAAGACTTGAGGCTGCATCTAGGGAAAAAAGGAGGGAATTAATTATATTATGTTATCTGTTTTATATTCTGATTATTACACACGGTGAACCAAAAGTCCCTGATACATTTAAAATTAATATAAAATCAAGTTATGGGTGTATGGTTTGGTTTGTTTTGGTTTGTTTAATTAACGTCACACTAGAGCTGCACAGTGGGCTGTTGGCGACGGTTCGGGGCCTATCTCGAAGGAAAGACCCGTGAACGATGCCTCGTATTTTTGAACCATGGTCAGATGACGAGGACAACACCTGAGCTCGCACCCGACGCAACCTCAGTAGGCGTCAGGACATTGGACCCCAATGTATTCCCGGGTCTTTCCTTCGAGATTGATCCCGAACCGTCGCCAATAGCCCACTGTGCAGCTCTAGTGCGACGTTACTTAACAAAAACCATTGGACCCCAATCAGATTTATCGTATACCAGTCCCGTATACACGCCAGTATAATTTGTTGGATGTTCTGACGACTTTCTAGTATTTTTGTAGCGAAGCTGGCAACCTTCCGATCGCAAGATCACTACTTTTTTACTTTTCTTTGTCAAGTCCATCGCACGGATTCGAACCACCAATCCTCTGATTAGTAGCTGAACGCCTTATCCACTGAGCAACACAATACAACATAAAATCTCGAGAAATCTGTTACAGCTGAACAATGGTCTATTATAATCAGTTACAAAGCATTTATTGTAAACTGTAAGGGTTAATTTGGTTTCAAAGTATCAACTTATGCAAGCAGCGTTTTTGCACAAAGATTTCGTCACATTTCTAAGTAACATCTACAAAACTAATTTCAAAACCACCAAAAACCCATGTATAAACCAAACATACGAACAAGTAGCAGTATTCTACTTAAAAATTAGTGTATCAATTTATTTAGGATTTTGATGATGACGAAGTAAATATTTAATTGTGCGCATTTTTTTTAATCAACGCTTTTTCCAGAAATATCAATACATCTTCAACTAGTCTGCCATATTGGACTTTTTAACGACATTGAGGACAATAATAAAAAAATTTATTTTAATAATTCTGAAAAAATTAGAACGTCTGCAAAATTTTATACAATTTCTCCCTGCCCTTTGGCTTTTGCATCGCAAATGTCAGCAACATTTAAAACCGCAATATTGATAGTTTTTAAGACTTTCGGTAAAATCTGAAATTAGTTATCGGCCTTTTCCAATTGCTTCATTTCATTTATAACTTTATATTAAGTAACTATAGTGAATAATAATTTTTCTCATACATTCATGCATATGTGCAAGCATTTCTGCTGCCATTTTTCATAAAACTTGACACTTCCCGATTTTTCATTGTCTGTTTGTATATTCAAGCTAGCCGCGCATCGGATATGCAACTAAACTATTTAGTTGCATGCAACTGGAAAACTCAAATTGTATCCGCTCACTCAGAAACTTTTTTAATTGGATAAAATATCCTACCGCGCTAACAGTTTTGACAAATAATCGATAACTTGGGCGATTTTATATGGATTGCGGTAATACAAGTTTGGCGATTTTTCACCTTCACCTTGGCGATTGCGAAATCAAATACCTGGCAACCCTGAGTGGAATGGAATTAAATAATCATAAAGAGTTGTAGTGTGATTTTTTAGTTGCTCAGTTGATTAAAAGTTGCAATAACATTGTTGCTAGTGAGTAGCTAGACTTATCACAATTTATAAAATCACAGTATGCCTTTCGTAAATTAATATTCTTCCCTACTTACTGCAGTATGGTCTAGCACTTCCTGACCAATTCGGATATTCCGGCACCCAAGATCCATTCCTGCAGATTAATGTGTCTGGCCCTCGCAACACCTTCGTGCTGTTACAACTGTAATGGACAACCGCTCCCTCTCTTGGCCGGTTCCAACAGGATTTCTCCTCTGTCATGTTATAAGTACCTGGGCCAGGTGACGGGGGGACTGGATCGCATCCATAATCTTTAACAGAGAAACAAGGAATTCAGCAGATAAACTATATCAGAAAAGTTATGACATTATACATACATATGAAAAAATATTTCTTACAAATAAACAGGATTAATATCGAAAATTGTTTCCCAGTAGATCTTCCTTAAAACTACCCTTTAATATAGCAATCTCTTCATTATTTCCCTTCATTACATCTCTACCTTATATAGAGGGTATGCTGTATATAAAAGAGCTGTAAAACTGCAGGTGTACATTAAATTCGAAAACAATTCTATTTCATATGTTGTATATATTTTTGAATATGCGGGAATTGAATTTGTTTTTTAGTTCCCCCTCAGTGTTCGTTAACAAAATACGTTCTTGACCGTTTATCACGCTGTAGTGTTAATCAAGTGGGGTGGGGGTTTTCAGTGGTAGGCTGATTCTACCTAAGTCTTTAAATGCAATTAAAATAAGTCATTAACATAATTTAAACCATTCTTGAATTTGAATACTGTTTCTTTGTACTGTCTTCTTGAAGGATAGGTGTTGGTTTTATTAATGAATAGTTCTGAAAACAGTACACCTCGAGACCCCAAAAAATATTAAAAATCTAAAAAACATATACGTCGATTTTAATGACTTCAAAAAACACTCATGCCAATTTGAAGAAAACAAAACAACTCGTTTGGTCATGACTGTGTAACAAGCACATTTACAAACGGATGGAATGCCGGAAGGTCGAGTTAAAACCGAGACCTCGCTAACCATCGGTCAATTAAGCAGACATTTTAATAAAAGTATATTATAATAATTTTAAACGGTATTTATTTGATAAAGACTATTTGACAGTAAAAATCAACCTTTATAGGAACTAACTATTTTATTTATGATGAAATGGCAGATTTTAATTAAACGGTGCAAATCACATTATAAAACGACAGTGCGTTGATTTATGTGGTTTTTAATTCAAATAATACTTGTGGCTAACCTTGTATTAGAATTCATATATTTACATTAATTTACATATACTTAATTTATTAGTGTAATTATGAGTCCTTTTCCTCCAAATAAAATATATCTTTAATTTAAAAAAAACATTTTAAAATATATACTAAGTATACTTGGCTAAATTTGTAATTGTATCTTTATAAAAATAAAGATAAAAAAACACATTCATCATGAAAAAAGGTCAAACTCTTAACGAGTATTTTTCTTTTCAGTAAATAGCCTTTCACAAAAAGATATCTTGAGAAAGAACTACATTACATTAAGAGCTTGAAACTTCATTCAAATCGCTACCTAATTTCCCCATTAATTTGTTTTCAATTAGATTCGAAACTTCTTTCATCGAACCTTCTATTTATTGCTGTTTGACTTTTCGTGAAAGAATAAGAAAAATTGTTATTTTTTACGCGCTACATTTATATCGACTACTACTTTCCAAAAAAAATGTTTTTTTTTTCCTTTTCCACCAGTGTCAAAATGATAAATGTGCCCCGTGTACGTTCTTATTCATTTCAATTCCTTCTATTAATAAAGTGGTACGAGTGGGGATGCCTGTGTTTTTCAGCGAAAAATAAAAGAAAAGTAAGGCGGAATCATAAACCATGGACAGGCTGTTTCGACTTCAATTTCCTACTCCATGCACTTGGATGAAAAATACGTTTCTTGGAGTCGAAACATTTCATTTCTTGGAAGAATTTTTCGAAATTGTGTTATGTGTAGAGTAGTCTAGTCCTGATTTAATCCATCGACATTCTAAATTATATGAATAATTTTAACTATAAAAATGGTAGGAAAATACAGTCACAAATTGTTGTGAGATGGTCATTGTTTTCTTCTATCATATTTATCTGTATTGACACAAAAAAATATTATTTTTGTCTAACTACTTCGCTTATAATTTAAACAAGTTGCTTAGTTTTACTAGCAATAAACAAATCGATAAAGTATAGCAAAATTAATGGTTTGTTATGTGTAGTTAAACAACCAAACCATGACCATCGCCTAACAATTTGTGACCACCCTGTTTGATAGTTGCCATTGTTATTATCAAAAATTGTGCATACGTTTATAGTTTGAGAGAGGGCAAAAAATAAAGCAGCAATTACAATTATTGAAATATTCGTTAAATATACTCTGGTTAAAATTTTTTATAAAAAAATAAATTTGTTACAAAATAAACAACATTCTTCGTTTTTGAATTTTATCTTAAATTGGTGAAAAAAAATTAAATATTATTCCGTCATTTTTGATGAAACTTTTCATAGAAAATTTGAGAAAACGTTATTAGCGGTGTAGCAACTGTACATAGTAGGGAGCAGTGGGGAGGTATGGGATGCTTTTTACAAAACCACTTAAATTTAAATATTTCACATTTATTCAAGAGTGTAACTGATCATATTATATTTTTATATGTTCTAATATACTAAAAAATATTATAAATATAGTTTAAATATTACCATTTATATTTTAAAATTTGCATTTAAAAATTGTGAAAATATTGACTTCCCTTTCTAATGTCCTGCTCCTCTTACATGTGAGAGAGGTGTGAGACATTAGAAAAAGGGGTCAGGGACATGCTTAATTAAAAAAATGGGTGATTTTTATTATTTGTCATGTCTAAATTGAAAACTAAATTGTATTGGACTTGAATTGTGACACAAATAATTCGTGGTTGTGAAAACTTCATTATAATTCATTTAAAAAAATCGTTCTACCGTTGCTTTCAAGTGGATATTAAAAAACAACTTTTTGATATTTTCTCATAAACTGCACATGATAAAAGTACATAAAATCAGTATATTTGTTTTAAATTCTCTCTATGTAACGAAGTACTAATCTCTATGTTAAAAATTTAATTACATTCTATTACCTGTGTTATTCAGTCATACATTTTATATACTATTATTCAATTATATTACTAGTAATTCAGCTGTCGGTGAATTTATTTCTTGTTCAAGATTGATTAAACCCACCCATATGTAAAATTCATTATCTGCAGAATCTTGGAAAAAGCTAATTATCAAATACAATATTTCTTTTTTTGTTTTTCATGTTTTTTTGACTTTGTATATTAAACCGAATTTTCTGTAACTTTCGGCTACTTTTTATTGAATATTTTCTCTCTGTTGATTAGAATTATCATTAGAGAGATATTTTTGTTCTCAACATTCTCTCTCCGATGATTAGAACTTTTGATCTTGAAGTTTTCTTCTTTTACTCGTAAAAAATAAAATAGATCTTTAGAATGAGGCCGAATATCTCAAAAGGGACTGTCGAAAAGATGTTGGCTCAGATGATGGGAAATGTGAACTTTTGTCTTGAAAAATTAACAGGTCTACTAAGTAGTTATTAACAGGAAGTTGTAGCCTGGAATAAGCTAAATTCATTCTTTTAGGCATAGGTCATAGCCCTTTAAAATTATATTAAAACTGTGTTAATATATCCTTATTTTAATAGATGTTATTGAAATAAAAGCGAAATTTGTAAACTTTGATAGATTTCTCATAAAATACATTACGATTTTGTTCAATATCTTCAAATATTATTTAGACCGCTTGATCACCATACTAAAATTTCGTTAATTATTTCAACAGAAAGCGTGCATACAGACAGAACCAATTGCTTTAATTCAAGTTGAATGACCAAAATTTAACTAAATATAAATACAGAATTTTTCTTATAAATACTGAATTCAAGTGAAATCAATGCAGTAGATTTAGAAAAAAAATTCAGAGGCTAAAATAAAGTATTAGGAAGCAATCCGCCAAGGCGTGTAAATTAATGTCGCCAAATATTATTTTAGTTGAAATTGGCAACCCTGCGTAATACTTGTGTAAAATGTTTACACGCATGCTAAACTAGTTGGGTAATTTTATTTTTAAAGCATCCACATATTAGAAACCTAATCGTAATGTCTTTAGTTTTTCAATCGCCATTTTGTTAATTGTAATTGAGCTAATTTGACCATCGCTAAAATGACGTCAAGTAAGTTTTTTTATTCCTTAACACTTATTGATTTAATCCCCTTGTTTACGTGATATCAATATCGGTATTGGAAATGGAAACCCTAAGTCTTCCACGCCAAAGTTGGCAATGAAAATGGATTTGGCGGTGTGCCCCCTTATTTGTTACTTTTACCAACCACTCCTAGTTTAAATCGAAGGTGGATAACTTTTATAATAAAAGTCTAGTAAATGACATAATGGTTTTGGCGGGTAGTAAAAGACCAATGTTTTATTTAGCAGTCATAAAAAATTATTTAAAAAAAACTTTAAAGATGTTTATTTACACAGAATCCCACAAAATACTACATTAATAAAACCTTAAAAAATATACTCCAGCAGTATATTCCCTGTATACTCCGTTTTCGTTAAGGAAATGTCAAGAAAACAGTTTATTTGCGTTATCTCTGAAGTAACGTTTCAACCACCAACATCAAGTACTTGAGATTATGATCGCTCAAATGAAGATGAATTGTTTTCAGTCTGTGAATGCAGTGATGAAATAAAATTCTCTCTAAGGCACTTAAGAAGGACCCGTAAAAGATGATCTTCCGTCCCAATTCAATTTAACAGAGAGCTCTGTTCTTCTGTAGCTGCATAGATTGCTCCCGAACAGCAGCGTTTAATTCGCTCCATTTTCATTGAAGACGCATTTTTTCATACACAGAAATCGCTAGTGGGCGTTTTATGTTTTTCTAGAAATCGGGTTTATGGGGGAGATATTCTGGAAATAGATTTATGGGTTGACGAACGTGATTTAGGTTGTGGAATCTGTGAATTTCTGGAGACCATCGGCAGTTTGTTTGAGGAAGCATTACATATTTAAGATGTGTTAAAAATGATTTATTATTTGGGAGATCGCTTGTATTTTCCGTTGGGCACGTTTGGGGCATTTGGAGAAATTATGAAATTGATTCTGCAGTCAGTAAATTTATTGCAGATAATTGTGATTATACAAAAGTGATTTGTTTGTTTATAACTTTTTCCATCTTTCTATTTCTGTACTATTAGGCCTCCGTGGCCGAGCGGTTAAGGCGTTCAGCTACTAATCCGAGGATTGGTGG
The DNA here is from genome assembly GCA_963932185.1 of Troglohyphantes excavatus. Classification (NCBI taxonomy): domain Eukaryota; kingdom Metazoa; phylum Arthropoda; class Arachnida; order Araneae; family Linyphiidae; genus Troglohyphantes; species Troglohyphantes excavatus. The sequence goes on along the minus strand of OZ010676.1, from coordinate 51,475,008 downwards.
TTCGAATCCGCGCGATGGACTTGACAAAAGAAAAGTAACAAAGTAGTGATCTTGTGATCGGAGGGTTGCAAGCTTTGCTACAAAATACTAGAAAAGTCGTCCAAACATCCGCAAAAATTAACGGCGTGTATACGGGACTGGTGCACGATAAATCTGATCGGGGTCCAAAGTCCGACGTCTATTGAAGGCGTTGGGTGCCAGTTCAGGTGCTTCCTCGTCATCTGACCATGGTTTTAAAATAACGAGGTGCATGTATGAATGTGTGTGTGAATGTGTATGTGTTCCCTGGTCTTTCCTTCGAGATAGACCCCGAACCGTCGCCAATAGCCCACTGTGCAGCTCTAGTGCGACGTTATTTAACCAAACCAAACTATTTCTGTACTCATATAAGAGACTAAACACAGCCAATTAGCGCATCGTAATTTTTGAACCAGATGATGTGGTCAACACTTGAGCTGGCACCCGACGCAACCTCAAAATGCCCTTCTACACGAAGTTTGAATTTGTAAGTAATTTTTTCAACGAATCTGGTAACCCTCTGGTCACAATTTCGCTATAAAATAGTCAAGTTCACTTGGATATTCGAACTCGCGATCCTCCGACTACGAACCGGGTACTTTAATACTGAAAATATGCGACTCTACGTAAATGGTAGTACATTACAGTATTTAAAAAAAATATTCATTATAAATTATCTATAACTTTGCAATTAAATTTAAAAATATTAATATTATAAACAATATTAAAAATCCAATTTTGCAGTGTAATTGCAAAAGGCCAATTTTACAATGTATTAATTTATTTATTTTTAAAAATTCAGCTTATTATGTTTGAGTTCTTTAAAAATTATGATAATGAAAGTAATTAAGTTCAATTTTAATAAAGCAAAAATTAAATATAATCTTATTTTAAAATATTGAATATAATAAAATGAATACATAAAGAAATGAAACAATACTTTGACTGCAAATTAAAAAAATATTCTTAAAAATATTTTTTAATTCGTGTAGATTTCAAAGTAATCCATAATCACATAATATAAATTATTTAGTTAAACTTAAATTTAAAAACATCCTTGATACACATTACAGACAAACGAGTTTAATCACGAATTATAATTTTTAAATCTGATTTCTTTAATAATTTTTTTTATAAGTTTAATGAATTTTAAATTAAAAAAAAATTCATTTAAATTAGTTAACATTTTGAGTCAAATGCTGATATTACTTATCTTCAACACAGCCACGTCCTATTTTGTTTACCTTTACTTGTGCTATTCCTTTAAATCAAATGTTTTTTTTTGTACAATTGGAGGTTTATTATGGTGTACGGGACTCTCAGTGTAATGTAATGACAGTATTGCAGTACGGCACTTAACTTCCTCTTATCATAATTTCTATTATAAATGTAAAATTTATAGTAGTCCATTTAACTTATTAGCCTGATTATGAAAACCCGATTATATTATATTCTGTAACCCTTTAAGTGTTCTGGACATCAATAATCGGAAATGGATCTGCAGTTCTTCCAGCAATGCTTATAAAGTTTAAAATCATGATTGAAACCTTTTTCAGATATAAAGCACTAAAGCCGTATTTAAAATCTATCTCTATTACAATGTCATTCGTTTCATATCTGCTTTGACGATTAATGATGGAACGTAAAGCTTTCTTCCGAAAAAACGCAGCGTAATGCCGGTTGGGTCACCTTTATGTTCGCACAGAGGTATTTTTTTTTCTCTTCTGGAAGGACGGCTGGTACTACCACAAGAAAATTGAGAAGATTCGGAGTTGGCCCCCCAAAAAAATTGAAATTCCAACTTTAACATTTCATATATAATAAAGTGTTCCGAAACGATTTTGGTCTGTACATTTTATCATTAAGATGAACAAATTAATTTGATTTTGCTATTGTAAATACTACTCATAATTAATTTTCATAATACTAATAATTAACACTGATACTAATACTACATGCATCTCGCAAACAAAATCGTCTCGTAGACGAATACTTTTTCAGCTCTCAGACAGTAAATAACACTCACATCTAAACCGTGCTTTATAATACAGTATTTCAGATAATGAAATGAATGTATTATTGAAGATTTTCTCGAAAGGCATTTCTTTGCGTGAGTGTGAACGCTAATCGTGAGAATTCTAATTTTGAATAACTATGAAAGACAATACGTTTTTCCCCGTCAATTGACTTCAATAACTTTAATTCGAGGTATTTGTAAGAAAATCCACTCACACCTAGCGTACGGAGTACTTTTCGCCACCTTTCCAAAAGTAAAAACTTTTGAGAAAAGCCCAAAACAAACTTTTTCTTTGTCCGTTTTCTTAAGTTGGCTTCAATTTAATAACAGAAGTTTACTAGGGCATGGAGAGACAGAAAAAAAAATCGAAAAATTTTCGCCCGGAAAGATCCCGATGAATCTTGCCTTCCTATTGTTCGTAACTTGACAAAAGGGGTATTAAATTACTGCAACGCTCCCATAAACAATACAAGTACAGGCCTCTTAAGTCTTTTTTAAAAAAGCCAGAAACGTGATTTTTCGAAAGTTATCTTGACTCCTGCGCCTCGTTAAAAAGGGGTTGACAAATTATGGTATTTGCAGAAAAAGTTTGGAATAAAGCACCATGGAAAAATGTCAAGTTTGTTCTTTACGGGTTTAAGACTTTATCGCCAATTGCGGAAAACTGTGTAAAAGTAGCTCTTAAACTTTTATCCACTGGGGCTCTAGGCCTTGTTTTAGATTAGGAAGAACAGCTCTATCATTAATAATATTTTTGGGGTTCTTTTGAATGCGATGACTAATAATGAATGTTTGCAACATTTTCGTACTTGTATTTTATATATTAACACGTTAGTTCTTGCTTATAATCTTAGGTACTTAAAATTGAATAAAATTTCTAGGTTTTATTTATTGCTAACAATACTTCGGTGTACTTATGTTCAATTTTTAAGAAATATGTATTAATTTTTCGTTTCCAAAATCTGATCAAAGCCAAGTAAGGAAACGTAAGATCATAGACAGTACTCGATCTCCACCTTAGGTTACCAAAAATTCTCCAACAGGAAAATAATTTGATTGTTTGTATAATAATCAATGTTTTACTATTAAAGCACCAGAGCTATTTTCATAGTATTTCTGTTTTGTGTGCACCCCGCAAAGTTTTGTTTTTTATTTTATTATATGTAACTGTGGTTATTTTATGTGTAACTTAAAATAATTCCAATATTTTTTAAAAAATTGGGTAAATTTTATGTTAATTAACATATAATAAAATAAAAATAAGACATTTCGGTGGAGACACGATACGAAGAAATAACTTGAAATTGGCCAAAATGATATTTAAATAGTACAATTATTTTCGAATATTGCATTCATAATTATATACTAACTCATTTTCGAAAACACAAAGTGGATTATATGTAATTATGCTTACTTTATATTATGTATGTGTTGTTACTTATATTTTAGGAATTTTATGCGTGATCAAATTGTACTTAAACATAAAAGAAAAGATTAAATTCCATTTTTAAATAATAAAAATACTTAAAAACTAATATTTAAAAATTTAATATATATATATATATATATATATATATATATATATATGTATATTAAATTTCAATTCGATAGAAGAAGAAAATTGAAAAAATGAAAATATACATGTTTAGTATTAATATATGTTATTTTTAGTTCTGGATTTGGAGTGTTTATTAAAGATACCAAAAAAAATTGCATTTTAAAACAAACATATTCGTTGATTTTAATGACTTCAAGCAACAGTAATGATAAATTTGAAGAACATCGAACAACATGTTTGGTCGTAACTGCGCAAAAAACAAATTTACCAACCTCTATATATATAGTGAAACTTTTGTGAAACAACTTTATTTAATTATATAACTATTTGAATATTAAAAAAATAATTACTAAAATTTTGAATATTTACATTAAAAAAAATGAAATAGGTCCAAACATAAAATTTAAAAAAACATATGAAAAATTAAATTATTAAAATATTTCGAAGAGAATGTAAACTTTTTAGAAAAGGTTTTATGGCAACATATTCAAAAAATAACTAAGGAATAATAAATGTAAATTTATTTATTTCAGGTTGAAAAATATAACTGACTGATTGGCAAATATGTGTCCGATACATAAATATCGAACTTGATTTATAATAATCAAATATATAAAAAATTTAAATCATTCAATTATTAATTATAAATAATAATTTTAAAATAATAAAAAAAATCTGTGTGTTCTTCATATTTTAAGTAAAAAAAACTTAAATAATATTATTTTCATAAAGAATAGTAAAACTTTGAAAAATAAAATATGGTGAATGCATTTATATATATTATAAATGTTTATTTACAAACTACTGAAATTAAAGCATTTTTATATATAAAATTTGTATATTGGATAAATGTATTCATTCATCGTTTCTTCAAAAGATTCACCTAAATTTGCCGTGATGGAATTATCATTAGTTTTTACAGAATATATACAATTTTTAATTTCGCAAAAATACTCTATATTTGAATATTATTAAAATCCTTTTAAATAATTTATAAATAAAAGCTGTATCTAATAAAATAAACAATATATTTAATTTTTAATTAAAGCATACATCTTGAAAATAGAAAACAATTTTACGATTCCGTTATTTCGCCGAATCCGCGGATTTTTAGGATTCAACAATTTCCAGGATATAACAATTACTAATATTTCGCAATATTTAAAGAAAATCCATTTTTGTCAGAAAAAATCCAATGCTAGAGAAATTAATAATTCTCCTCTTCCAAAAAAAAGAATCTTGCGACAGTCATTAAATAGGGGAGGTTTAATCGGGCAAGAAAAAATGGCGTCTAGCAGAGCGGGAAAAATGGTGTTTATATAGATTTATCTCCCAAGCAGGTGAAGATAAAGAGGGAACAAATTGTTGTCATCCTTTACCTCCCATGCTTAAGCGAACGGAACATTCTCTTGATTAACCCTTCCCACAAGGCACCTTGATTTGCGACTTCACTAATACTCAGAAAGATTGGGGGCATCGGCTAGTCGGGGGTATCTAATGAAGGTGAAGTTGTTCTCGTTGTGACGTGTTAAATCATGTGGAATGCCTTTATTAATACTCAAATACAGTCGGCTAACCAAGACATTTGGTAGACTGTATTTTGTAGATAGTTTAAAATAAGTATATCTGCTTATAAATTATATATAATAAATAATATAAATTTGCTATAAATTTTAAAACTAAATACATTAAACGTGGTTTAAGTATGGGACTAAAATTTAGTTTCTTATACAAAACAATATTAAAAGTATATTTGTACATTTATTGTACTTAATTTAAAGATAAAAATCTTAAATATAATTTATTTAGAAATTTTAAAAAGAGTAATTATGAAAATTAGCATATAGGCATTTTTAATACATTTTTTCGAGCTCAGTAATTAAATAACTCATATTTTTATATTTCAACTGTAAATGAAAAAACGTTAATAAAATACTTTTCTTAACGTTAATATGTAAACTTGAACAAGAATCTAAACGTTTTTTTTCTATACTTGAGCTTGTGTTCAAATGGGTCATACTATTTTAAGTGATTCAAATTATTCAATTAGCTAGACGTGACTTTTTTGTGAACCGGCTCATGACTGAAAACATCTGAGACTTTCAGATCAATTCCAAGTAAATCTAAGCAAACTCAATATGTAATGAGGTAAATGGCCTTGACGATCGCAGAATGCTAAAAAATTATATTGTTATTTCTTAGGTTTGGCTTGGTTTCATTAATCAACGTCGCGCTAGAGCTGCACAGTGGGCTATTGGCGACGGTTCGGGGCCTATCTCGAAGGAAAGACCCGGGAGCGATACCTCGTATTTTTGAACCATGGTCAGATGACGAGGAAACACCTGAACTGACACCCAACGCCTTCAATAGACGTCGGGACTTTGGACCCCGATCAGATTTATCGTGCACCAGTCCCGTATACACGCCGTTAATTTTTGCGGATGTTCTGGACGACTTTTCTAGTACTTTTGTAGCGAATGTTATTTCTGAGAGTGTGTTGGAAAAAAAGCGCATGGTGTACTCCGTGCAAAATGACTTTTTAACAGACTCCAATCACAGCTACAGGTAGATTTGATTGAGCAGCCACCAGCCTTCATTGAACAACATATAGCAGCTCACGATCTAACGCCTGAACTCACCTATTTGACCCAATGTACAGTAACTGCTTCGGCTCGCTGCTGCGCCAGGTAATGAGAGGCCTCCGTGGCCGAGCGGTTAAGGCGTTCAGCTACTAATCCCAGGATCGGTGGTTCGAACCCGTGCGACGGACTTGATAAAGAAAAGTAAAAAAGTAGTGATCTTGTGATCGGAGGGTTGCCAGCTTCGCTACAAAATACTAGAAAAGTCGTCCAGAACATCCGCAAAAATTAACAGCGTTTATACGGGACTGATGAACGATAAATCTGATCGGGGTCCAAAGTCCCGACGTCTATTGAAGGCGTTGGGTGCCAGTTCAGGTGTTTCCTCGTCATCTGACCACTGACCACGGTTCTAAAATAACGGAGCCCCAGTTGCTCAGTTGGTAAGGCGTTCAGCTACTAATCAGAGGATTGGTGGTTCGAACCCGTGAAATGGACTTGACATAGAAAAGTAAAACAGTAGTGATCTTGCGATCGGAGGGTTGCCAGCTTCGCTACAAAAATACTAGAAAGTCGTCCAGAATATTCAACAAATTATACTGGCGTATATACGGGACTGGTGCACGATAAATCTGATCGGGGTCCAAAGTCCCGACGTCTATTGAAGGCGTTGGATGCCAGTTCAGGTGTTTCCTCGTCATCTGACCATGGTTCTAAAATAACGAGGTGCATGTATGAATGTGTGTGTGAATGTGTTCCCGGGTCTTTCCTTCGAGATTGACCCCGAACCGTCGCCAATAGCCCACTGTGCAGCTCTAGTGCGACGTTTATAACCAACCAACAAACCAACCAACCAACCATCTAAAATAACGAGGTGCATGTATGAATGTGTGTGTGAATGTGTATGTGTTCCCGGGCCTTTCCTTCGAGATAGACCCCGAACCGTCGCCAATAGCCCACTGTGCAGCTCTAGTGCAACGTTAATTAACTAAACCAAGCGCCAGGTAATGATCTCAGTGTGAAGCTAGCCTTACTAAGCATTGTGTCCGGAAATTTCCTTCTGATGCATCCGGAACCTTTCCAAATGGCGATTCTAGTGTGCATTAATCCTACCAACTGAAGTTTAATTAGTTAGGAGCCATTTGACATTGAATTTTTTTATTATTTATTGATCAATTAATCAAGACCTATTATTTTCCCGATTGGACAAAGCTTGGTAATATAAATGTTCTTGTAGAAAAAAATTAGGATACGAATAGCAAATATCATACTCATAATTAATCCCGTCTAAATAATCTTTTACACGATAAGCTATAGAGAATCAATTCTTTTCTGTAAAATAAGAACTTAGCACTAAGACTTTCCTCCAAATATTTGAACTTCAAAAAATGAAGTTCGGCTCCCCAGATAGAAGAAAGCGTCTTATTAATGCCCACTTTACCACTAGGGTTTTCAGGAAAAAATTGGGCATCTTTTCAAATTGGCAGTAGAACTAAAGTTTTCGTGTCAAATGTAATTAGCGCTAATTTTTTTTTTTCTATTTCGCTATACTAGCTATTATGATCAGGAGACTGAAATTAATAGGATGTGTTTTCTTGGCAAGTGACACGCTGAAGAATGAAAATAAGTAACGAATTGAGACTGCGGGAAATGAATGCTTTGGAGCTGTGAAAAATAAATAGAAAAGCTATTATTTATATTTGTAATTTTGAAAGTTTCCAGACTCCTCCTCACGATGGGATATTGAGAGAAAAAATGTAGCTTCACAAATTATAATTTTCTCTATTAATATTACCACTATATAATTAATCCACTATTATTATATAGTGGTAAAATTATTTTTATCCCACTATATAATTAAATACAATATTGTTTAAAACGTTTAATAATGTGCTCAATTTAACTATAACGAACTCAATTTTAAGTAAGCGTACTTTCCCAAAAATGAGCAGTGGGATTAAATATTGCTAACATCAGCTTCTGTTCAAGCTATCTTAATAAAACGATCTGACAAACTTAAAATAGTTGTTCAGAAAATGGATTTTCGCATTATTTTATGTCGATAGTTTAAATGGAAACTGAGTTATTACAACTCAATTATTTTACTTCCCATTCTTTTGGCACACCTTTTTTTACAATTCTTCTGTTTATAACCTCTTCATTTCTCCCTGGTAGCTTAATAGATAAGACTCTGGACTGCGGTACCTGAGGATCTAGGTTTAATTCCATATAAGTCTTGGTTGTAATTGTCGATATTTATTGTAAGTAGTTTATGAAAGCAGCCTATGTAGGTTAGCATCTACTCTTTTTATTCATTGTACTCATTTTTGAATACATGTCTTTTCCGAAATTAAAAGTTAGGTTTTCGGAGCCATTATAAGCATCGAATGTACTCAAAAAATGAGTACAGTTTACTTATTTTTGAATACCTATTTTAAACAAGGTATAGATAAAATAATTTATATAATGTAAAATTGATCCGCAAGTTTCAAATTACGTATATTGTTGCAAAAGTGTTTGGAATATATCTACAATGTGGTCATGATGGTTCGGTGGATTTTACTACAGTTCTAATTGTATTTATTTATTGTAATGTTTCACACAACATTAATTATGTAATATTCCACTTCCGCCATGTGTCTGCGGCGCATTTGCGACAGATGTTGTAATTTTCTAATGTTTTAGACTAAGTTTTAATAAAGACAGTGACATGATCTCTTTCACCTGTGCTGACCCTTAGGGGTCCCACCCCGCTGGTCTTTACGGTGGCCGAAGTTTGGCTGGAGGTGGATTACGTAACCTCGGACCCTCGGCTGCAAACGCAGTCCTGCACAACCATGTAACATGTAAAGGCATGTGTAAACCTTCTGGTCGCATGATCGATATGTCTTCTCACCCGTCCCTCTCTATTTCTCTCTATATTTATATATCTCTCTTTAACTCTCTCTATCTTTTTATCTCTCTATATTCATCTCTCTATCTTTATCTCTCTATTTAACTCTCTCTATTTCTCTCTCTTTATCGCTCTATATTCATCTCTCTATCTTTATCTCTCTATTTAACTCTCTCTATTTCTCTCTCTTTATCGCTCTATATTCATCTCTCTATCTCTATTTCTTTCTACCTTTTTCTCTCTATATTCATCTCTCTATCTTTATCTCTCTTTTTATATCTTTCTATTTCTCTCTATATTTTTCTCTCTCTTTATTTCTCTATATTTATCTCTCTTTATATTTCTCTATTTCTCTCTATATTTTTCTCTTTTTTTAACTCTCTCTATATTTTTCTCTTTTTTTAACTCTCTCTATTTCTCTCTACCTTTTTCTCTCTCTATTTCTCTCTACCTTTTTCTCTCTCTTTATCTCTCTATATCCATATCTCTATTTAACTCTCTCTATTTCTCTCTACCTTTTTCTCTCTATGTATCTCTCTGTATTCATCTCTCTATCTTTATCTCTCTATATTAATCTTCTATCTTTATATCTCTATCTTTATCTCTCTCTATATTCATATCTCTATCTTTATCTCTCTATTTAACTCTTTCTATTTCTCTCTACCTTTTTCTCTCACTTTATCTCTCTATATTCATCTATCTCTCTTTATATCTCTCTATTTATCTCTTTGATTTATTTTTCTCTATATTTTTCTCTCTCTTTATCTCTCTATATTTATCTCTCCCTATTTATCTCACTTCGTCTCTCTCTCTGTCGAGTATATGGGTTTTCTTAACGAGAATCAAACTTGTAACATCTCATTCCGAGTCTGGTGCTAAGCTTACCAAGCTATCACGGTCTCGTTGTGTGAAGCAACAATGTAACATTTCTTTACTAATTAATAAATTAGTTTTTACATTTCAGAATGCGGTTCAATAGTTATGAGTTGTTAGCTTTCAAATTTAGAAAGAATTGAGATTCAGTATTTTTAGATATTTAGGGAGGATAATCATTTGCTAAATTTTAAAATAAAAAAAACATCTTTACTCTTAATTTTTTATGAACTATATATTCCAGTTTCATAATGATTTAAATTTTATTTATAACCTGATCATTAAAAGTAATTATTGAAAAACTCCTGATCCAATTTTCGAAAATTAATTTTTATCCTAAAATAGTTCTTGATTTTTTCGATTTTTAAAGATAACTTTTGAAATATAATTTACTTCTGATACCATTAAATTTTGGTAGGCTGTATTATTCTACAAAATTAAATTAAATAATTTGTTACACATTTCAAACGCTTGAGATAATAAAGTTTTATGTGAAAATGTATAAATAAAATTTTAGTTTTCACCTTGATTCTTAAGAGCTTTTTCAATTAAGTAATCTTCTTTTGAAATAATCAATTTGAAACTTAATTCATTCATAACTCTCTCCTAAGTATTCTACAACAAAAATTATCATTCAAAGCTTCAAAATAACACCCCTTTACATAACTAAATACCTATACAAAATAAACTTCAAAAATAAATACTTTATCTCAACTGCCATACTTTCCTCGGTAACAGGATTTCTCAATAACTAAAGCATAGCTGACAAAAAGGGTGACATCTAAAACTTCCTATTCTTCTCACTCGTATCCTGCATATCAATTCACGCTACCAAATGCAAACACACGAGTAAAAAATTAATTTTCTTGGGATCAAAATCGGCCGAGTATAAAACCCTCGACACGTCAAATATAAACAGAACAGACTTTTCGAAACAAATTACAAAAGAAAACATCTTTTCGAATAAAAGGCCCCTTCCTGTAGAAGGTGCTTACGGTTGACACGTTTTAACATGCGCGAAGTATTTTCATACGACGAGTGTTATTACAATGGAATCACTAACCGGCATATTTTCTCTGTTATTTTTTAGAGTAAGGTGAGTTATTAAAGAAATTCAACATTGCAAATTACTTTCGCTAATCGTAGTTATGAATCGTCGTTGGGAATCATATAGGTGAATGGATTTTTCATTGCATGAATTCGTTTTTCATTTTCAGGGAATAATAGCTAGAGATAAAGAATAGAATTAAAAGTTATTTCTCTTTTTATTCCTGATACCTTCGGGTCTAAAGTCATATTTTTTAGGGGGATCTTTTTTTTCTGGGTAGAAGGGTATTCTTATTAAGTTTGTGCTTAAAATAACTCTACAATACCGGTTTATTGTTGATACTTTAGTATTGTGTAAGTGATGTCGTATAATTGTTATCACTAAACCTTTTTAAAAGAGCCGATTCTTTCGCTTGTAAAGAAAATTTTAAAAGAATTATATGAATGTACATTTTAAAAATATAGTAGTACGTGTAAATGGAATTCATTGCAATATAGTTTAGCAATTTTGATGATTTCTATACATTATAGTCCTACAATTATTTCCATAATTTTATATATGTTTGTCATTTTATTTAGTAGCATGTCGCCTAGTTCAAAGCGTGATGACTTCGCGATCGTAGGGTAGCGAGATCTTTCATCGTCGTATAACCGCAGAACGCCTTATAGAAGAGATGTGCATATGTTAAGTCTGCCACTGCCCAAATGTCAACACGCATGTAGTATGAATGTGTTTGGAGATTGAGGGGGGGGGGGGGGGAACCTCAGGGGTTGCTTTTGTAATATGAGCATAGTTCAAACTGATTTTACAGTATTCATGGGTCTTTTCTTCGGGATAGATTCCGAGCCGTTGCCGATAGCTCATTGTGTAGATCTAGGGTAAAGTTAGATCAACCAACCAATTATGGAGAATTATTAAAAAATTTATTGCAATTCGCTAAATTTTATTGCGTTACTTTAAACATTTCAGGAGGAAGAATTTCAAACAGAATTATATTTCACAATTGTTTTGATAATTAATTTATATTTGATTAGAAAAATAAACACAATCATCATTCTTTTTGGAATTATAAATAAAATTTAGTCTAAAATATTTCTTCTAAGAAAATTGAAAATATATTTAAAATATTATGTAAAAATTCAATTTAAGATGTTAGTTTTTTGAATATCGACAGGCTAGACGAGTGTAAATGGAGTATGATGTTATTTATGGTAATTCTTTAAATATAAAAATTTAGATGAAATTATATGAATATACATGCTAATCATATTTCCTTAGTATATTTTTTTCTGGATAATAAGTATTCGCATATAGCTCTGTTAATTTAGCAGACATAAAATTTGATTAAAGTAATTGCTTTACTACAAAAATTCAATTGAAACTTTTCCTATTTGGATTTATACACAAAAGTTTCTAATATTTAATAAAATATTCAATGTATAGACAAACATATTTGGTGAAGATTACTGAAATATATCTTTAAACTATTTTATAAAATTTTATAAAATTGAATAATACAAATTTATTCCAGGCTTAGACGGTGACCCAATTCATCTCACGGTTTAGAGGGTAAATCCGAAATGATTGAATAAATTAAATTTTCTATTTGTGTCTTCAGACATCTGTTGATCAACTAAACAGTGTTTCTGTAATATATTAACATTCGCCTTCGCCTTTGGGAAATACTGAAAAAGTTGATTTTCTAATTTTGTCTAGTTAAATAAATTGTTTTCATATTCTTGTGAATCTGTTAATCAAAATAAAATTAAATAAACAGCATCTTTTAAAAGTGTTTCTGCATTACATAGTTTGTTACATTAGTTATTTAAAATTATGTAGTACAAATAAAGAAGTGAGTGAGCCTCATATGTATACCGGATAAGCAATGTAATGTTAGCGTTTATAACAATATATGTCTTAGAATAGGAATTAGTTTAATATTTTAAGGTGCCTTACGATTTAACGTACTTTCATAGATTTTGACTTTCTCTTGTTAAATATAAATGTTATAAAAAAAGAAACACATTTAAAGTACAAGCATATTCTACTCAAATACCTCCAATGATATGTATCTCAAATACCTTTGATGTATTGAAATACCATTTGCTATTCGAATGACAACACTATTTGAAGAACTGGAACATTTTAATTATAATTTTAAATGTGATATCATGTCAATACCTATTATTTCTTTAAAAATTTTAAATTTCAACTGTACTGCATTTTTCAAACAAATTTGATCTAAAATTTTTGTCAGCTGCATGTAATATTTAATGATTATCTCTCATAAACTATGTTATATTTCAGTGGTGTTATGTTATTATATGATTTTATTGTGATGTTTTATTTCTTTCAACTTTTTGCTTCATGCAAGGTTTAAGGTTTAGAAGTGTCATAGATTATAAAACATACTTATGAAACAAATGCTATAAAATCAATGTTCTGGATTTGTTCCACAATACTTTATCTGCGAAAACCTAACAAATAAATCTGGTTTTATAACAAAATGTTTTTAAAAAATCCCAATTTATTATATAGCAAATTTAAAAAAAGATAATATATATATATATATATATATATATATATATATATATATACATATAGTAGATTGTTTGATTAAAACCACGAAGGTGAAATGATTATTTCGATCTACAATAGATAACAGGAAATATATAAAGGTTGGCCATAAAATAACATTCTCTATTTAGAGGCATATGTAGTTAAAACTAATGAATTGAATTACACCAAATTTTATATTAAGGATATTAAAGGCATGGGGAGAAAATTTCCCAGTCGGATAACGCTTGTCAAAACTGATTTCTGCGAATTTACAACGAGTTTGGTCGCAAACTTTAACCTGTTAAGGCAAGTTAACTGATTAAAACCCTGTAAAAAAAGTTAATGCAACAACAGCTAAATAGTAAGATCCACACACTACATCCTGTCTACTGAAATATAAGACGCACAACTTACCTCCAAACAATCTGTACGTAATCCCACGCCTCCAAGATGTACCATCAATAACAAAGAAGCATCGTAGAGAGATATTCGTGTAACTGGTCCAGTCCCGAATGAAATACTGATTTGTGAGGGTGATTTCATAGGTGTGGTTCCGAAGAGTGACTATTCGGTCGAAAGGGACACTGGTCAGAGAAGTTCTTGTGTCTTCGTTATAGACGCCACATGAAGCAGATGGCTTGGGGAAGAGTCCGACACAGTGCATGTTGATGGTGTCAGTGCATGTGTCCATGTCCATGTGGGTTGTCCAAACATTTTCCTGACAGGCGTCTGAAAAATAAATGAAATTAGTATCGAAAACCAAAGACTTCACTAAATTTCACAGAAACACATGGAATTTTCTTAAAATTAGTGCTAAAATAGTTATGTCTGTTACTGACATGTGGTGCTGTAGATGTCTCAGATTTGCTTCCTGTCACAATATCGCCAGTATTTGTAGTTTCGAACTTTAACTTTCCACCATGACGAAGCAGTTTATCTTTACGATTTTAAGTTTACTTGTAAGTGTAAAACTATTTGAAGTTACATGTGTATAGAGATAAACACAAGTAAAGCGCCACCTATCGGTGGAATATGTAACTGTAATTTTATTTTTATTAAAAAATCCCATGTGTTTCTGTGCATATATACGGCATACCACATCGTGCTAGTATTTATACTTTTCGAATTATTGATTTTTTTTTTTTTTTTTTGTATATTTGGATCACTTGGTAGTGGACTTGTATGAAAAACTCACTGTAATTCGTGTCTGGTTTGAAGTAATGGGTTTGCATTGAGGATGATTGATTGAAGTCTCTTTTTGTTCTAAATATCTAACATATTTTTTATGCTTATGTGCCTCAGATATTACTGAGTTAGTAAGTTTTATCTAACAATTGATTCCTTTACAACTCCGCAGGCACATTAACAACAAATAATTGAAAAAAAAATACGTAGGTTTATTTTCATCATGAAGTTTTAGTGTGAAGTATTTGCATTCATTGAGATCTTAATCTGCAAAAGTTATTCGGTGATATTACAAATTTTGTGATTTAGATAATCATAGATTTAAATTAAGAATAGTAGTTTAAAATTACTGTAAAGGTACATCTTATTTTGATTTTTTATGAAGATCGTATATGAATTACTTCCCCAAGTATATGAAACACTTAAAATGGCCATTTTAATTTTCCGTGGATATTGACCACTTTGTACGTCAATTACCAAGTACTAAAAGGTATTAACCAAAGAACTTTGTAGAGGCCTTGTAATAAAACCGAAATTATAAGGCAATACATTATTATTTGAATACTGCGAATATTTTTTTTATCATATTTAGAAAACATTTCGAATTTAAATTGTAAACTTTCCTTTATGTTATGATATTTAAAACAAATTTTAAAAATGTGTTGACAAAATTTTATAACCATTTCAAAATAACTAAGAAAATGTTGGAGACTTGTTTATACTTCTGTTTAATGCAATAGTGATAAGCATACCCTGTAGGCTTTCAGTAAGTTAAACTGAAGCTGCCATCTTGTCTAGAAAACTGTCTGCAAAGTACCTGACACTTTCTGTCATTTATCTTTAGTCATGAGCATCGACTTCCAAATATATGACATAAGTAAAAAACTTCTAGTGAATGATATTTACTGCAGAGTCTGTATATACTACCCGTATAATATCTTTTATTTCTTCGAAGAAATCTAATCAGTTGACGGAAATGTCAAATAATAGATATTCTAGTAAATAATTCAGAACATCACTCAGATTGAATGATCTATTGGAATAAAGGACTTCTATTGCAAATAATGCAATTTATGGTTCTATTCTAGCGATTCTTTAAATCTGGATGAAAATGCCTATTTTGTTAGATTTCCTATCTAATAATTCCTAACCATTTCGTTCATTATTTTAATTGAAGGCATTTTGTCTTTTTAATGTTGCTTTTCTTAATTATGTGCGTGAATTGAAGTTAACTTAAATTACAGAATTTTGAAAAAAGCTCCACCAATGTATAATAAAATTAATATGAATATTGAAAGATACTAAGATTATATTGTAAGATCTTAGGGGCAAAATCTAAGACACTTGTTTGGTATAATAGACATATTTTGATCATTAATCATCATTTCATCAAAAAACCATTTCAGTCAAATTATTTTTTTTGACAGACTTGCAGCAACACATTCTCGCCACATTGTTGTTGACGACTTGTACAGTCTATCGCTCCTCTATTATAATTGAACACATTTCAAAATACAATCTTCTTGTTGTATTACTGGAATAATTAGCATCACAATACTCTTCTGGAGTACCAAGATGAAACCACATTATACCATTTGTGTCAATGCATGTATGAGATAACTTAGTAAGGCCTAGTGATAATTTAGCGATGTATAATGATTTTTTTAATGATGCATAGTTATAGTTTAGTGATGCATAGTAATAGTTTAGTGATATATTGTTATAGTTTAGTGATACATAATAACATAATTATAATTTAGTGATGCATAATGATAATTTAGTGACGCGCAATGATAAATTAATGATAATTGAGCGATGCATATTTATAGTATAGATAAATACATGAAAATGTTTAGGGATGTATTGCTGTTTTAGTAGTATGTATAGTGATAATTTTGTCATAGCTGTCTGGTAGGAAAATGGAATATTCGATATTTATACAACTATTTGTTCATTGATCCAAAATCTTTTGAAGGTTGAAAAACACAGATTTAGTATAAGTAAACAACCACTTACCCACAATCACAATCAACTGGAAATCAGTATTAGCTGACATCTCATTAGTCTGCACCACACACCGATAGTTCCCCTCCATCTCCATGTGAGCCTGCCTTATGATAATCACAGTCGGGTCAGTATTGGAGACATCTGTCCTACCAAAGAAGATCTCTCTGGCCACTGGTCTCCTGTTCGGTCTCCAGACATACACTTCAGTGCTCTCCTCGGATCCCCTACGCTTCCACTCCCATCTCACAGAAGACACAGTTTCGTCCTGGGCTGTCTGGTAATTGCAATGCAACGAGGCCACTTCGCCTTGCAGGGCGTAATCGGTCCTATTCGATTCCGTCATCAAGGTGATATTGGAAACAATCACCCCGGAAGTACCTATGGGGAAGAAAAAAGAAATGTTGTTAGAGTTAGAGGACTGGTTGTTAGAGTTAGTGACTCGGAAAGGGAGTTTAGAGACGTTTTCGGGGATTGGTGTTGTCTTAAAGTTTGTTTCGATGTTGATTGTTTTTGGAGTGGGATAAGTGGGTTGGTTGATTGTTTGTTGGATTTGGGCCAAAGTGAAGTAGGGCCATTAATTATATCACGTTTGGGGTTATGGGTTATCGATACTTTACCTTTGGGTTTGGTTATACTGGGTAGATTTTTAGCGAAAAGAATTAATGCAGCATATCTCTAAGATCGTTATGAAGGTAACTGTACTTTCTTATAGCTCCATTTAAGGTATTGAAGATAAAGAAAGAACTAATTGGTTAATGTTAAGGAACGTTTTCAAATTGCTGTTTTAAGGAATTAGTATTATTGAAACAGTACAGTTTAGATTTCGGGATTTATAATATGTGTTACTTGAATTACTTTTAAGTGTTATTGATTGTTTTTTAAAGTTAGATAAAAGAACTTTTTAATTTTTTTTAATAATTGTAAAACTTATATAATTAAGTTATTTTACTTTTACATTTTGACTATAGATGTAACTACAGCTCTTAATCTGAAACTGTAATTTTATTTTTCATTGTGAAATTAGCTTTCATAAAAGCAGAATGTAAAATATATTCTAATAATTTCTATACATTTTTTTTTGACGAAAAACACATATGTGATATTACCATGCTTTAAACAATATTTTTTAAGTAAATATAAAACTATTTAACATAAACAAATTATTAAAGATTTTTATAACTATTAACTTTTTAAATATTTTAGAATATTTTTAATCTCATTTTCTTACAAGCAAAACAATTGTACCTACAATTATTTATAATTACATATATTATTCTGAAATTTTGCATTAATATCAATATTTTAATCAATCAAGGCTTTTATTTTAGGATTTTTCTTAAATTTGTTCACTAAATGTATTTTATAATCAAGCACTTTATTTTTTTATTAAAAATTATGTTCTTTTAAAAATCCTTTACGAAGTGCGATAAATTAATTTCATAAGGATATTTTAAACAAATATCTTTAATTGATATCGTATTTTAATATTGCTTTTACAATTTTTAATAAATTATAACTTTTAAAAATTGTTTTCGCCTTGTCCTTTTTTCATTTATTCTACACTCATACGTATGGGGCTGACTGCCAAAAGTCACAAAAATACGAAAATGAACCAACACTTTTTTCCACTACTAGGCATCTGTATCTATCATTTTCCAAATTGCGTGAGTCCTAGTTCAATCGGTTGCCCAATAACTAGTTGAGTGTCATTTCACTTAAACTTATAGTCAAGGCAAGTTGCAAACTTTAAACTGCATTGTCTTGAAGCACTGTTTTCTGACTTACTTTACTTGGCAGCTAACCCGCTTGGTATTAAAAAATGGTTAAATTCTCGTAAAGAAAAGTAATTATAATTTGGTCACAGCCCTATTGATTCAAGCCATATTTAAAGTAACCTGTTTAAATGAAAAAAAATTGTAATATCCCAATTTTCACTCCCGAAACAGAGAAAACGTAATACCCCACATATTGGGCATTTTCGATTTACAGCACCCCTATTTCCTGATTTATGTCCCACAAACCCAAGCACATAATCACGAGAAGATATTAAAGTCTCGAATAAGATGCTATCGCCATTGAAAATTGAAACGATCTAGTAGGCAGCATTTTGCTGGGGAATACTCATTAGCTTGCAGTGGATGATGTTCCTAAAAATGTTCATCCATAATATGCGGTCATTAAAATAATGTGGATATCATAATAAACAGCAAGGACGGCTTTTGCAAAATTCGTGCTTAGCCAACCGTGCATGCCCTTAAAAAACCCTATCGGCAATACAGGAATATAATAAGGAATAGGAGCATTAGAGGATTTTGGCTTGCTGTTCCTATCTCGTTTGATTAATAAGATGGGGAATTTGCATAGATAAATCAATGAGTTTGTCGTTAGGAGTATTTTTGTTTTATGAAGTGAATTTATATTTACTTAATATGTAGTAATATCAGTCAGTTATTTCAAAGTTTAAAAATGTTTTACAGTAAGATTGGGTATAGTATTAAAAATCGTTTTCTAAAGTTTTGGAGAAAGTGACCGCAAATATGCAGTGATTAAATTATTTGAATAAATTAACTATTTATACTTCTTTTTATCAATATTCTTTGGTTAGTAAAAATAAGTTTATTCGAAAGCTATTTTAAACATATCCTAATACCATATAAACCCAAAGGCAATATAAAAGTAAAAAATTAATAATTTGTAAAGTATAGATATTAGTACATATATTAGTATAGATATTTTAAAAACGAAAAAAATAATGTCAGAATAGTTACATTTTCCATCGATAGGTACATTTCTGTGAAATTCGCATCGTGGTATTATCTATATTTTAAATATTATGGAATTTTTACTTTTTCTGTTACTTTTAGATCACCTTGTAAATCTTCTAATAAACAAATCAAACAAAACGATCAATTACTGTACCATTAACAAATGAGGAGCAAACATTTAAAACGTGTTTTGTCCCATTGACCCTAAGACGCTCTTGGACGTGATATCACGTCTAGGGTTCTCCAGTTTTCCTAGTAATGCACCAAATTTTTTAATTCATAAAAATAATAAATTTTACAATATTTATTATATATTATATTATATTAATTATATATATATATATATATATAAGTGGCAAATTTTAATTTCCCATACTTATTTATTACTGTTAAGTTTCATAAGACACCAGTTCGTTTTAGATTTATTACGTGTGGTACTAATACATACAGCCAGGGGGCTTCCGAAATACTTCAGAGAAACCTAAAAGTTATAATAGATTATTTGGTTATCCAGGAAGATAATTTTGTTTTGTTGAACAATCAGAAAGTTATAAATATCCTTAATAGTGACATTAACATTAAAAAAATTGACACTTATGATTTTGAAAGTTTATTCACAAATATACCACATCAGAATATTTTGGAGGTTTTTGATTGTATTTATGAAAAATTTAGAAATATATTAAAATGCACTAAAGATAAATGGATTGGTTTAATTAAGTTTTGTGTTTTTAACAATGTATTATATAATGGACAAACATATTTCTTGCAGAGGAAGGGTATCCCCATGAGTAGCAGTTTTTGCAGTTCTTTTGCAAGCATATTTTTATATTTTTATGAAATCAAAGCTATAGAAAAGTACAATATTAAAGCAGTCCGATATATAGACGATTTGTGTGTATTTGATGAAAATAGGTTCAACGAAATTTGGAAAGATATATATCCTGAAGAATTGAAATTAATTAAAACTAATACAAACAGTAATAGAGTTAATTACCTAGATCTTGATATATCAATTGTTAAAAATGACAGGATTATTATTGGATTATTTGATAAAAGAAAAGAATTTTGCTTTAATGTTATTTCTTTGACGGACTGGTCCTCAAACATAAGTAATAGGGTACATAGAAATATTATTATTTCTTATTTAAATCGAATTCATAAAATTTGCAACTCCAAACAGGGTTTGATTTCAGAGATCGACATTCTTAAAAATAAACTAAAATTAAATGGTTTTCCTAGTGGCTTTGTAATTTCAATCCTTGATCCTTTTATGCTTTCGATCATTGATCCTTGTGTAGCGAAGGCAAATGCCTTGGTTTGTTAAATTTTTGTTTTATGTCTTGTTAAAAATTTTTGTTTTACGTCATGTTAACTTGTTTATGTTTATTCTTATTACAATTTTATGTTTGCTGTCTTTTATTTTGCATTTTGGCAACGTGTGTCTTCTCTTGTTGGGTGTTTGCTTTTTGATTGTTATCTGAATTCGTAGTTCATTTTTCATTTTTGCTCTTCTGCTTCAGTAGGCGTCGGAGGTCTGGCTAAGTTTCGGATATTTTACGCTTAGCCATCAGAAACGCCTGCTAGCCTTTGTTGTTCTTCTCGGCCTCCTTGACGAAGAGAGGGGAACACTTTGGCATGTATTCTTTTTTGTATTTCATACTCTTGCTTATCTTTCAGTATTTTTACTTGTATTTATATATATATATATATATATATATATATATATATATATATATATATATATATATTAAATAATATAAAATGACATGTCCAGGAAAAATGATTTAAATTTACCAGCAGTGGGAACAACTTTACAATTTCAAAAATCGTGTAAAAGGAAATTTGTAAGAAGACATTAACAACTTTTCCCAATGCATTGACTCCTATACATATTCCAATAATTGCAAGTTTTGGGACAAAAAGTGTCTTGGACATAAATTAAATAGATCAGATCAATAGAAAATTTGGAGGCAAATTTAGTGACGTAACGCTAAAATTAAAAAAAAAAGCTGAACAAAACACGTTTTGAATATTTTCTCTTGAAATATCAAAAACACACTAAAACGCAAATATGTTTACCCAATGCATTGGCTGCTATATAGATTCCAATAGTTTCTTTGAATATTTTCTCTTGAAATATCAAAAACACACTAAAACGCAAATACTTTTACCCAATGCATTGACTGCTATACAGATGCCAATAGTTTCAAGTTTTGGGACAAAAAGGATTTTGAATTATTTGGACTTCCTTTTCATATCCACCCCTAAAATTCCAAGTCAATAAATTTTCCGAATTACAACACCACCATAAAAAATCCTACACAACCCAATTTCGACTGATCCAACCTTTTACCAATTATTAAATCATTACCAGAAGCTTCCCAGGTGAACGTCCCTATGTACAAAGACGGTCTGCCACTCCAAATGCGAATTTCCATATCCCCATTACAGCAAATTGAAGAGTACAACGGCAACTTATCATCCACCAAACGCTACGAGCCGCGGTATAGATATATCCATAAGCCTATGACAAGACGTCAAACGATAAAGGGGAGCAGACAGGGATAGGCTGTTAAAAGATAAATGCTAACACCCCAATATCAATTACAATCCTCGGCACTCGTTGCTAATTTAATGGAATGTTGTATCCTGTGACAGCGTTGTGGTCATAGTTGGCTTTAGATTAAAAGTGTTTCAGAAAAGAGGGTCGTACAATAATAATGTGGTGCGGTTGTACATAAAAAAGGGGATATCTCGTTGCGTTTGTGAGATAGCACTGATTCAAAGATGCGGATGTCGGAATTTCGGATGTCGGAATTTCGGATGTCGAAATTTTGGATGTTGAAATTTGATTTAAGTGTAATATTTAATTATGTATACCAATGAATGGTATACAGCAGAATTTATATTGTTTTTATCAATTCACGTTCTTGTTATAATTTATTCATTTAGGATAATCAATCACTGTTTAGTACAAAAGCACGTTAATACACTATATTTTTAAAAAAATATTATTAGTAAATAAATATCATATTTTTAAAAGAGAATTCTAAATTTATTTAGTATTGATTATAAAGTTTTGTTTTAATGTTTTTAAATTAAAAAAAAAAAATTCTAAGAAATTTATCTTCGATATCTTAGATCTTCTATATAACGACTCTCACTGGATGATCTAGATGCTCATTATAACAAAACGTCATTGTGACGAGTTAAAAATACTGCTTTGTACACCTTAAGTAGCAAGTTCGTATTCCATGCCGTTCGTTTTGTACGCGAGGGATTACTCGTCTTGCTACGGATCACGAGATCACACGATCAAATTCAGCACGCGTACATCTCCAGCAATATCATAATCAAATAAATCAAAATAAAATGTACGATAACTTTAAAAAGGTTGGATCTCGTTGTGTTTGTGATATAGCCCTAATTCAAAGATAAGGTTTTCAAAACGTTTGCCTGATTTAAGTGTTACGTATATCAAATAATTATATAGAATACTTAACTCTCTATTTATAATGAATTCGTATCGGATAATCAATCACTGTTCAGTACAAGAGCAGATTGATATACTGTATATTTGAAGAGCAAACATTCAAACGTGTTTCATCACATTGAGGTGATTAGTGAGAATAACTTTTCCTAAATGGCTAGTTACATACTTTTGTATATATTCTTGTATACATTCATTGAATAATTCATTGATGTAATAATCTAATTGTTTGAAATTTTGGATAAAACACATTTTGAATGGTTACTCATCCTTTAAATCAGAAAATATAAAAAAAGGGATATGTTACGTAGACTTAACATAGCACATATCCCCTTTTTACAATTTCCGATTCATTTCTGAGAAACAATTTCATTAAATAAATTCCACGTTATACAAATCTTGCGATTTTTAATCGAATTTGCTTATGCTTGTAAAATATATTACACAACTATTTGCGTTAAAGTTTACGAAATTTTAACATTTAAAATATATATATATATACTTAAAAGTATATAACCTATTAAAGTTAGGCTACAATAACTATTCACACGGATTTTGTATAGAAATTTTAATATAAAATTTTATTATAAATATCTGATTTTGAAATAACCTAGACTTCTTTTGATATCTCTCTATACAAAAACGAAAGCCCCTATTCGCCCATTCAATCAATCATCACTAATTCTTTTACTTCCAGGAAGATAAATTTTGACAGTTATTCCTTATACTGCAACAACAACAAAAACGTATTTTTTTCCGATTGTATGTTTTTATAGGTTGGAAACCCTTTAACGAGCTATCTAAACAGTAAAACTTAAACTATTTATTATGCTTTAATATGTATTAAGTTATATCGTCGGGTCAGTAATATAACATGACGACTACAAATCATCTGTCGATGTAAATCTCCATACAAACCTCAACCTAAGTTAAAGCAATTTTGTAGTTATCGAGTCGTTGTACTGACCCGACGATATGTCATTCATTATATCCTGTATTGTATTGCCTTTAATTGTATGATTAAATAATTTATATACCTACAAGGATTCAACCCTGAATATGAACCTTGTTATCAAAGGTAATCCTTTAAAGAAGGAAAATCTGATGAAAAAGTAAAGACCGTATATGAATAAGGAGTTATAAAATTAATTACCAGTTTCTTCTCAAATTTTTAAAATGTGATATTAGGAAGCTTATATAAAATCACACGTAAATGAAAGTTTATTGAAAAAAAATATAACGATACATTTATTTCTAAAAAATATAAACAAAAAAAACAAATATTAATAAATTTAGATTTAAATTTTAGAAAAACATTTCCAACGTACTAAATAAGTACTACATATTTTCAAATTAATACTTTATAGAGTATTTTCATTTAATTACACACCCTACAGTGTACAATAAAGAAAGTGTCAAATACATCAAAAAAAAAATTATGAAATAAAAAATTTTATTAAACAAAACTTGAGTTTTCAAAATATAAAAAAGGGGGATAAATCACAAACATTACATTCAACAGCATTTCTTATCCTTTGTGTAGTAACATCGTCTATGACATATGAATATAAGTAAAGGAAAGTTACTAATGTATAACATATTTTATAGTTGAAAATGTCTTCTAGGCGTATTTTCTGTAAGAGAGTTCTATCAACAGCCATCTCTTTCCTGTTAGGAAAAATGACAAAGCCAGAAATGCGAAATAGGCCTATTCCAGTCGAAAATGGATTAGAGTACGGTATTGAATCAACGGAAAACATATTTTGGCAGTTCTTAGGAGAATATACTTTTTGGATATTTTTGATGGGAAATGAAATGCAATACTTATTTAAGAATATCAAATGTGAATGAATAACATTGCTGGATTTTAGTTTATTTATTTTAAAAACATATTTTTACAATGGATTTTAAAGTCGTTTTATACAGTATTTTGTCCAGATTTAAACGTGTTTATAATATCATTTGTACTTTGGCTAGGAACCACCAACGCTCAAGTAATTTTCGCAATTGTAAAGTTGATTTCAATGTTTAAATAATTTAAATAATTTTTTATATGTATGTTTTAGTTATATTTAAAAAAAATCTTAATAAATAGCTTGAAAGGTGCACTTTAAACCATGAGATTAAAACATATTCTAAACTGAAGTATTTTACAATTTGGAAAACTGGATATACTAAGACGTATTTAAATGCGGCCTTGAACTTCAGTGGGTAAATGTTTCTTATAAAAAGTAGACCTTTTTTTTACAACAACATTGCAATATACAGACCCCTTTTCTATAACAACCGCTACTTAGGTCAATTAGTTTGTATACACTTTTTTTAAACTATTTTAACGAACTTTCGTTGCAGCAATCTTTTGTTATAACGACATTTCATTATAACGATCAACTCGTAATGATTCATTGACAAGTCTATATACCGAGGGTCTATTGTATTTATTAAATGTAGCATGCTGAAAAAATAATTTTAAGAAATTACGTAAGGAATATTATTATTAAAAGTATCTCAAATTAACTTCTACTTTCAACTAACTTTTTTAGAACTAACATCAGGGCCTGATTTACCATTAGGAATGTTAGGCCTGGGACTTAGTCCCCAAGGCTTTAGTCCTAACTTTTATTAAATTGTACAAAAGTTGTCTAATACCTTGACAAATATGTTATTATTATTGAATTTTTTAAAAACAACTTTTTGGCAATTTTGTCCAAACACGTTATATAATTTTATTTTTTTAGGTGCTACTATACACATATGTCGTACATCGATGTTTATACACTTAATATGTATGCTATGTTTTTAATTCTTTTACGAGGAGGGCTCCCATTACTGACGTTGTACCTATTGTACTAAACTTTCTAAATCAGGCCCTGACTAACATATATATATAGATGTTTTTTAACACTGCTTCAGTATAATATTAAAAATAATAATTAAGCCAGTATAATAAACACAAACCAATATGCCTTTGTCCAAAAATATTTTATTCACAATATCATTAAAACTAATTAAGGTAAAGCATGTTTTTGAAAAATTCGCCCGCAGTTTACTTTTTATATCAATTCAACCATAATTAACATTTTTAGGAAATTTAATTTTATAATATAAATATCAGGCCATATATAAATAATTGAAAAATCGCAACATAGAACAAAAAATTGAAGTTTTGAATAGAAATTTAAAACTTATCAAGAAAGTGTTTTAAAATTTCTTCTTCAGACTCTTATCCTTCTAATTACGAAAGTTTTCTAAAGAATGTTCGCGAATGATGTATTTAGTATCTTCCCACATGTCGATAAAATTTGCTTCATCGGGCTAACACGAGAAGTTGCTTTTCTTTCTTACGTTTCTTAATGACACGGCCATTTAAGTCAACAAAAATCAACGTACTTTGATTGTTAAGGCTTTTTACAGACCTCATATACTTTTAGTATAATTTTGGTGGTATCCAAAATACATGTTCTTCTTACTGGGCTAATTAAAACGGAACACCATAGACGCATATAAACATATATAAATAATTTTCATAAACAGTCTAGCGCGAAATATACTTTTTGGTACAGTATATTACTTTAAAAAAATAATTTTTCTATAATGACAAAGATTTTATCCTTTTCGATGTTTTCATAAATTTTAACGATTAGTTTATTATTTATCATCTGTAACGATATTATATATCAGCTCTTTAATTTAAAAATATTGTTCTATGTACAGAAATATCACGCTTTAGGAAAATTTAAGTATTGAATATTTTTGAAAGATTAGTTGGGTTTTTTAAGATATTCTTTTCTGCAAAAATCTATGTAAATTTGCCAAGGAAATTTTTTAAACAGGTGACAAAAGAGCAAAAATTTACATTTTTTAATCGAGCTTTAGCAAGTTCCCTGTTTTAACTCTATCATTTGGCATTTCGTCAGTTTGTCTGTAAATTTGTTCGTTTGTTTGTTATGCAGTTAGGGCTAAACGCGTATTTAGATTTATTTCAAATTTGGCATACATTTTCCTGAAGTCATTAAAAACAACGTATGTGCTTTTTTTAAAGATTTTTTTGAGTTACAAGGCTTACTATTACGTAAGAAATCAAATGAATTCATAATTATACAAAGGGGTCACAAATTATTGACGGATGGTCATTGTTTGACTGTATTACATTTAGCTGTATTGGCATAATAAAACAATATTTTTAAAAAAGTGACTTGTTTAAAATATAAGCGAAGTAGCTTGGAAAATATAATGTTTTATTATTGCATTACACAGAAATGTGATAAGACATACACGACAAACACTGACTACCGTCAACAATTTATGACCATCCTGTACTTTAAGAAGCACTTATTATACGTACAACTACACATTTATAATTCGATGAAAATAAAAAATAATAGACCATGCACAGGCCACTCCACGCTACACTATTATATAAATGCGTTAAAAACAATATGTTTATAATTCATTACTTTTATTCATTTCTTATTAAAAATAGGCTTTTGTATGCGATGAATGTAAAATGCTGGTAAATATTCAACCCACCAAATCCATGAATAATGCAATTCAGATAAATTTAAATTTCCTTTTTTTTTTATTTGATTGCATTCTATATTTTCTTTGGTTAAAATTGAAGTTCCTATTCTTTGGCACAGCATCGTTGGTTGAAACAGTTTTCTGTTTAGATCTTCACATAAATCAGATGTTTCAAACCCAAAACACACAATTGAATGGGTCATTTTGAACCAGCTGTCATTTGGCATGATTGGTTAAGGAACTGGCTTTTCCGTTCTTCTGTAATTTGACAAGAAGATCACGATTCCTGGTCTCAGATTACATTCAGATATTTAACATCGGATACGTCACTTTTGTAGGTAAGTAGAGAAAATCAGTTTGCTAGTTCATAGTTTGAACAAGCTCATACTAGAGTTACACATTGGCTTATTGGCGACGGTTCGGGATATATTTCAAGTAAATACCCAGGAACACTGCCTCGTAATTTGGAACCAATGGATTGCTATTTCTCAGGTGCTATATTGAATACGATTGTTTACTAGTGTAACGCAGGCTAATGAATATAAGAAAGTGATAAATTTTATGATATTAGAAAGTTCATTACAAAGACTGCTTTTCTACTTCTATACTCTTCTTTCTTTTCTACGCCATCTTCTATATAAATATCCATAGTTTAGATAAAAAACAAATATTGTGTTGTTGAATTTAAATCTTCATATTCATGACATCTTCATGTTGGCCATCTGTAAGCAAAAGAAAAGGCAAGTTGTAGAATTATTGAACTAAGTTTTCAAAAGCATAAATTCATTTTATAGCATAGAATTGTAAAATTAAGTTTTTGTAATATGTTACAAATATTTACTTACCTATAATAGTGCCTTGGTTTGAATTCAGCTGTCAGCTAAATTATGAAGCTAGCACAAGCTGTCGAGGTACCGCGAGGTTACTAGCGAAACAAAATGCAGTTCAATAGCTTACCTTTAGTAAATCAATCATCCAATTATTATCAATTTATATTTTAATATGGATAGTGGTTAATGACTGAGTATTTGATGTATGTTCAATTGAAGACTTTAATGTTAAAATTGCATATGTACATTTGCTGTACTTGTTTATATGATTCCGCTAGGTGACTTGCCTCATTTTGGTTTCAATACAGCGATGTCAAAACCGGTTCTCAACTATTTTTTTCACCAATTCATTATCTAGAATTTTGGTTTCGACATTTTTTTTAAGCCAAAGATGAGGCAAGTGAAAACATTGCCAAGCGGAATCATATAAACAAGTACGAGAAATGTACTTACATACTTTTGGCATGAAAGTCTTAAATTCAAGCTTAATGATATTTTCTATAAACTTAATTTCTTTTTGCTAAATTAAAGTATATAAAATATGCAATATTAGTATACACTTTAGAATAATTTCGTAAAAAAGTATTTTTGTCATAGAATATACCAATAACTATAATTAAAACACTAATTTTACATTAATTACGTTTAAATTTTCATATATAAATTATTTGCATTTAAAATTGTTACAGTCTCATTATTACATTATATTTACAATAAGAGTATATTAAAGCCAATTACCATACATTGATACCACTTGATTCAAAGTTTGATAATTTTATATCATAGAATATTTTTTTTTAAAACAGATGTTCTTCAAATATTACATTTTCCCAATCGTTGCCAAATTGTCATTCAATTTATGAAGTATCCTCAGTTGAAACTTACCTTTTTACTAGTCTTACTACTTCAAGTATAAGACTGTTTAATAATTCCGATAAATACATCAATAATATTCTATATTTTTATTTATAAAATTGGAATGTTTATTAAAATAATAAAGCGTTAACACAGATCCACCATTGTTATTTTTTGTAACTAAGCTTAATAACACCGTAATTATAGGAAACAATATGTAAACAATTAGCTGTTCGTATTTTTAATAATGAGAGATTAATCAGTAAATCATTTTGTTAGACATACTCCTAATTATATATAAGTATATTTACTAAATTAATTATATGAAGTTTTAAATTTAAAAGATGTTTGTGCCTTTCCAAGTCCTTAACCTTTTCTCCAACAAGGAGATCTTAATAAAATGGATCTTGTGTTATTTTAATGTGTATATCATATTTTTTAAAGCATATTTGCAACGAGCAGGTCTTTGAATTGAGATATTTTAAGTTTCCTCTGTTAAAATAATTTTTAAAAATACATTCAATGAAATTAATTACAATTTAAAAACTTACTAAGAAAATATCTACACTTAAAATAAGCTTAAAGTACACTTTCCACGTACCAACACAGACCCCACCCCTGCACTCCTTAATTTTATTAGTGCAGACTCCACCGAAAAATAAATTCCATCCCACCCATAGCACATACAAAAAAAACATCAAACTACTTTTTTTTAAACCAGTATAAACTACAACTTTTTCCAACCAGTTCAATTTTCACTGCGTTTCCAATTTATTCCTCGTAAACCCTGCATCTCTATATTCGCCCCAACAAGACTTAAAAAGCGCTTCGTTTTCTAACAATAGAGCTTCGTTATATCGAATGCATCCGCAGCCACTGTTCCCTTCTTTAAGCTCTTAGGGTGAGAAGCGCTACTTCTTGTTAGGAAATATTCCCGTTTTATTCTTGGGCGCTAATCGCATTTCGCTTCCCTTACGGCCACCCTTATTTGTTTCCTTCGCGCCGTGATTTCCTGCATCTTTGACCTACAGCTAGGCATGGCCCTGTGCTTAAATGCCTGCTCTACCATCATATCAAGCAAGGGGGTCGGGTAGAAAGCTAGGTTTGAAATGTTCTGATATTTCGAAATTGAATTAAAATTGTAGGCTTCTATGAAACGTTTTGCTCCATTGGGATTCTAGAGAATCAACAATCCACACCAACTGGACGAACGTTACTCTCTTTTTCTTCCATTTTTTCTATGTCTGTTTCTCTTAGGACCCGCAATGGCATGGTTTGGAAAAGTGGCGAACTCGTAATCTGAAAGTTGCGAGTTCGACTCTCGTTGCCAAACGAAGATTCGCTGTATTTATGAGGCTGGTGTGCATTAAACAACCAAAATGTTATTTAAAAAATAGTAGTTTTGTTATGTTTGTCTCAGAACCTCTGTTTTTTTAAACGTTTGACAAATGCCATAAATCATTAAACATATATTTGGTAAACTAAGATTAATATTCAGCCTGACGACTAACTTTTTATTTTTTATAATTATGAACCATAAACGTAAAAAAGAACTCGCTAAAAAATACCTCTTTAAAAGTAAGAATTTAACTGTTCCTTAAAATTAACGTAAGCATCAAACATGTACGTTTGTCTCAGAACCCCTGTTTTTTTAAAGGTTTGACAAATGCCATAAATCATTAAACATATATTTGGTAAACTAAGATAAATATTCAGCCTCAGGACTAACTTTTTATTTTTTTAATTATCAACCATAAACGTAAAAAAGAACTCGCTAAAAAATTCCTGTTTAAAAGACAGGATTTAACTGTTCCTTAAAATGAACGTAAGCATCAACCATGTCCGTAGAGTGCAAAGGGATAACTCAAACAGCACATGAAAAATAATCGTTTCCATAAAGTGTGTACAATCTTCTCTATTGTGCTAAAACTACTCAATTTAACAAATACCACGATGACACAAATCAAACTTATAAATCTCACCAGAAATCCGCTTCATTTGTGAAATCAATCCCTCCTAACTATAACTACGCTATGGAAACTACTATAAATGTATGCAGCAGCAACTAACTACTCTTGGGGAACAAGTGATCGGAACTGTCATCTGAGAATTGCGACTGAGATTACATTGCGCGGGGTGGATTAAATATTTTGAGCTCGCAAATTGCATTGACCCATCACACTGTAATAGTGCTGGGAATGCAATTGTTAATTACACTATAATCCCTAGCGCAAAATTTACATACCAGAATGTTGATATAGTGTTATTATAAAACTCAGTTATGCACTGTATGAAAACGTCGCAACTACTTTCGGATTAAGAAGGAAGGATAGTTAGTATGGATTATACTGGTTAAGAAAGTATATCTACCGAGAAGTATATTAAATTTAACATTAAAACTGCTTTCACAGATACATTGTTAGAGAGGAGTTTAAAATATAATTCTAATCGAATATTTGTAAGTGGTCAATTTTGTTTGTCAAATAATGCATTTATTAAGTAAATTATAGTAAATATTTTTTAAACAACATTCATAGCAATTTGTTTAGCTGACATGAGTTTGTTAAAAAGAGATATGTTAAAAATATATATGTAAATTTTAACCGAGTTTGATTAAATTTCAAGTGGGATAAAATTTCGGTTTGGGAATAATTTTGTTTATTAAATTGAAATAATGAAAATATACATTTATTATAGTATTTTTTTGTATTTGTTATCCCTTCCCCTCCTCTTACTCCATTATTTTAAAATTGTTCTTTATTATGGTCATCACGAAACTGACAAGTAATGATACAGAGAACATATTTGAGAGTTTAAATACACAAGTATTTGTATTTCATCTATTAAGCAACTAGTAAAAATACATGTGCTTCGCACATGGTTAATAAAAAAGAGCACCATATAAATAAGCGTATGCTCTAATTATTTGAAAATGAGTAGTTATTAAATAAATGCTTAAATTAAATTAAATGAATAGTCCCATTTATATAAAGATAGATAAAAATAGTTTTTATAGTGGTTTACTTTTCTTTAATTTCTTTTTGAAAAATATTGATTCCAATGAAAAATCTATGGGATGGGATCAAAATGGGATCGAATTCAATAATTAAAATAAAATATTAAAATTTGTACACACAATAAGAGTTATACCCGTACAAAGATTAAAAGAATGTGAAGTAAAAGAAGTTGATAAAACTAAATTAATTTTAATATATGAAATTCGGCCAAACAGAACTGACATTTTCGAGAACAATACTTATAACTCAACCTCAAATTAAAGTCTTGCAAAAATATAAAAGAAAATTCTTAATTTTATCCAGTCTCATCAAAATCGAATCATTAGCTTCGAGGACACATGCAAACAAACACGTACCCTACCACCTGCAATTTTACTAATAAAGATTTATTTAAGAAATATTTTATTTAGACAATAAATGGACAATATTGGTAGCATTACATTATGCATAAGCTATTAAATTAAGTAAAAGGATAAAAATTTCTTTGGTGGAAAATATGTCAATTTCTACTTTATATGAATCCTTTTTAAAGCAAGAAAACAAACATACTGAGCTGGAATTTTCCCAACTTTAAAGAATGATTTCGACATTATGAATATTTAATTGCAAAAATGATAAATTTTGTGTGTTTTAGATTTTAGTGGCTTCAATGAACTTAATGACATGATATTGTTTCCCACGATAAAAATATCACTCTTAATGGCCTTTTAATACACTATTCAGCAAGCACTTGGATTTGACTGAAAGTACATACATTAGAGTTACTTTATCTAAAAAAACATAATAGCAATGGAATGTTCATAGATTAATTTACAGCATATTTATCACTTAAAACATTTCAGTGAACTATCTCATGAGGAAATGATGAATTGTAGTTTTTCCATGACATCTCTCAGTTTCAAGCTATTTCAAAACCATTTCTTATGTTTTTAAGGACTAAAATAAGGAATTAATCAAAGGAAAAGTGGATTGGTCTTAAGACAGACAGCAAGATGAATGTGACAAACACGATAATTTTATGGATTAATCATGGATGTTTTCAAAAGACGGCAGAAAGTATTACGCTTATCTTGCATTTCAATCAATCACTTAACATATACGTTTAAACCCATTTTGAGTTTTAGAACTATGCAATCAAATTGAAGTTATTTATTTTTAAGAAATACGAACTACAAAATGCGTTATTGTTTTAAATTTGTAGATATTATAAATATTTTCATGTATAATTTCAATAATAATTTATCTCCGCTATTTATATTACTTATATTATTTTTAATTTATAATTTTTTTTTTATTTTAGATAATCTTTTGCATGTAATTTTAGAATAAGGTTTTAAATTATATATGAATAGAGATATTTCCCGAAATATCTCCATGTTTAAAAATATATTACTGTATATACATGTATAAACAGTATTTATGCCAAATAATATATCTTTAATTGTATTTTTAGCCAATTTAATTTTTTTTAAATAGACTTGCAGTCGTATATTTTAATATATACTCGGGCATATTTAAAATCATATTTTAAATGTTCAAAATCAAAACATGGAGTTGAATTTTTACAGCTACATCTCAAGTCCCAGTGGCACCATTTGGAACCATGAGTTTCTTAGTGATTATCAGTATTTTTTTAATTAGTTATAATGTATACATAATTAATTTACACATAT
This sequence comes from Troglohyphantes excavatus, assembly GCA_963932185.1. Taxonomy (NCBI): domain Eukaryota; kingdom Metazoa; phylum Arthropoda; class Arachnida; order Araneae; family Linyphiidae; genus Troglohyphantes; species Troglohyphantes excavatus. The sequence goes on along the minus strand of OZ010676.1, from coordinate 51,441,117 downwards.
TACAGTTTCAGAAAAAAAAACACAGACCCTTGGTAACAGAAAAAGTAAGAGTAATAATTTTTTTTCGGAACCATCTTTTCACTTTTTGATTCAGAGCTTGTTCCTATTAAAAATGTATTTCCTAACTAAATATAGTTGTAGCATTTATTATTAAATATAAAAAATACTCGTGTATTAACAGAAAAGGAACCTTTTTAATGGTTCCAATGGAACTTACGAGAATTTATGTTTCAATGGAATTTTTTTGTAAGTTAGTGGTGTCAAATGGTACCACTAATTTACAAAAAAATTCCATTGAAACATAAATTCTCGTAAGTTCCATTTGGAACCATTAAAAAGGTTCATTTTCTGTCAATGGAACTTACGAGAATTTATGTTTCAATGGAATTTTTTTTTGTAAATTAGTGGTGCCATTTGACACCACTGGACCCCAAAGGGTCAATAGAGTGGTCCCTAGCAACGTCCAATACAAAATCCAATTACCATTTCTATTGTCCATTGTAATGATAGCCACAGACACTTTTGAAGTTTTCCAAGTTTTAATTAATATATATCTTCAGGGGTGATTACTGATTGGTTGATTCAACGTTTCCTCAAATATTTTTCAACTCGCATTGTTTCTAGTGAACCCCAAGGCTAATTTAGCCCTTTACTTGGTTACGACAAAAGTGTACGTTACAACATTACTTGAAAATTAATCGCATAAATTGAAATAAATAAAGACAAAATTTCATAATTAACCTTTTACTTATAATTTTTTTCTTTAGTTTTATTTATAAATTTCATTTTACTTAGAATTTAAAAATCGCTATTGCAGTAGCAATCGAATTATGGTAATTTATTGGGTTTTGAGACCTTTTGAAACCGACTGGAGATGTGGTCTCTACCTATCTAGTTGAACTTGACTTACTGGAGGGTATTGTGATTTACTATTAAAAAATTGTACTGCTATTAATATAGTATACTACTTAACGTACTATTGTACTATTTAACGTACTATTGTACTATTTAACGTACTATTGTACTATTTAACGTACTATTGTACTATTTAACGTAATATTGTACAATTAAAATATTTTAGTATTTAACGTAATATTGTTCTCTTAAAGTATTACGCTATTTAACGTACTATTGTACCATTAAAATATTGTATTATTATAGTTATATGGTATTATTTAACGCACTATTGTACTATTATTATATTGTGATTTTTTATTAAAAAAAAATCACTTATTTGTATCTGTTTTTTGTATATGAATGTATTATTGATGTCAAATAGTATATATTTAATAGTATTATAGTTTATTTAAACTAAAAGTGCATACATTTTAATATCCGCGTAAGAATTAATGTTTAAAAATGCGAGTTTAATACAATTTAACGTTTCAAACAATTACTTATATTATGATTTAATGCTGAGAAATCACAATTTTTGTATGAGATAATGTATTTGCATGCATTATTGGTGTTAAATAATATGTATTTCAGTAATTTTAAATAAAAATGTTTTTTTAACGCTAGAATTAACGTTTGAAACACTTCAATTGTGGTTTACTCCTAAAAAAACACAAAACATTTTTTCAATTTTAAATCCAGGTACTACCAACTTTTCAAACTGTATTACGATATAAAGAAATTTTACTGTTAATCAAACATGATTGATGATAAGTTTCTTTGTAATTTAATTATATGCCATAAAATAAAAACAACCAGCTTAATTTTAACAAAAATATCAAAATTAGAAATCAAAGCGAATCGCTAAAAAATCCACAAAAAAAACAAAATAAATAATTTCGAAAGTAGACTGAAATGCCATCGATCAATGTCAAGTGAAGAGAAACTAAATTAAAATTGAACTCTGGGCTGGAGTTTATAGTACCATAAGTAATACGACTAATGTACTAAGTTCCAATGAAGCATAATACAATGATAATGAACTTTACATTTTTGATCGTAAAATTTAGTTTTTTAGAAGAATTTAGTTTTTTATGGGTTTTTATTAAATGCAGAGAAAATGTGAAGTTTTTATATGTGTGGAGTTTACGATTAGTGTAAGGCTAAATCCACTCAATTTGAGGTAATACATGTAAAAAAAGTTACGATATACACGCAAATTAGGTCTCCAGAACCACATAGCCTATTTTCAATGTACTGACTTTTTATGTTATAACAAATTGCATCCGATGTACATCCAGATTCTGACAAATAAATGATTATTTCCTTTGAGTTTAATTACTAAATTGATTTGTGTGTCTAACATATTTTTTTGGCATATATTTTACTTATTTTCTATTCAGACAGCGCAAAAATGCTCTCTTTCGGGGATTTTTGAAACTAATTTAGGAAATATTCTCCCCATACCTTCAATATTCTTAAAATAAATTTCGTTCTAATTCCGTTCATTAGTTTTAGCTGCAGGTGCTTCTAAACAGGGAAAGTTATTTAATAGGCATCCTGTATAATATTTAATTAAGATAATTATATAATTTTTTTAAAATATATAAGGAATTTATAATAATAATTTTGCTAGTATATGAAATACCTAAAATTTCTTTATTTTATTTTTGATAGATCTGAAAAATTATGGAACAGAAATTCTAAGAATGAATTGATTTGCCATTGATAGAAATTTTTACACACTTTTTAAGTTTAACCCTCTGAAGAATGTGAAAACCGACCAGGTCATCATCGCAAAACCACGCCATATCGGCTATGTCTCATACATGGACAGACATAAGCCATCGATTATTTTTAATCGTCATTGTTTGTCTACGTAATCGTTATTGAAAAAACCTCACATTTTTGTAGCTGTTGCATGCTGTTATAATATGCTATAATTAAATGATATTATCTATACTTAGAGCTTCTATTTTTTTTAGGTTTATAATTATTCTAACTACAAGAATTAATTTTAACCTAAAGTTAAATCAAGTACTTCAACGACGTTATAAGTTTAATTTGTATTTTTAACTCATTCATCTTAAAAAAATATTCCAGTAAAGAAGAATTAAAAGTTTCCACAATGATTTAAATTTAAAAAAATGTTCAAAATTAAAAGATTGATTATACATTTTTAAATTATATGTATTACTGGAAAAAATGCCCATACACGAATGGATACATTTTCGAATCCCTTAAATGTATTAAATAGAATTCTAATAACACGCCTAGTAATGCCATATAATGATGTGAAAGCTAAGAATCTATCAATACAGAGTAGGTGTGTAGTGTATCTCCGATATACGGGCGTTTGGGTCACACCTTTCAGAACTAACTGGTTCCGAATCAACAAATGGGTTAGGATGAGTTAACAAATTGACTTATATTCTGTAAATAACATAGCATCACAGTTGCCATTTTGTCATAGCCGCGCTGTATTTTATATGATATCTGGTTTTCCCTGATTCCCCCGTTTTATCAATCTCCTTCTCGATACTTTTGTTTGTAACTTCAAATTATTCTAATAAAATAATTTTTAACTAAATTTAAAAATGCTTAAAAATTTAAAAATTCTTATAAATTTAAAAATTCTTATAAATTTAAAAATTCTTATAAATTTAAAAATTCTTATAAATTTAAAAATTCTTATAAATTTAAAATTTTTTATAAATTTAAAAATTCTTATAAATTTAAAAATTCTTATAAATTTAAAAATTCTTATAAATTTAAAAATTCTTATAAATTTAAAAATTCTTATAAATTTAAAAATTCTTATAAATTTAAAAATTCTTATAAATTTAAAAATTCTTATAAATTTAAAAATTCTTATAAATTTAAAAATTCTTATAAATTTAAAAATTCTTATAAATTTAAAAATTCTTATAAATTTAAAAATTCTTATAAATTTAAAAATTCTTATAAATTTAAAAAAAATTATAAATTTAAATTTTTTTATAAATTTAAAAATTCTTTTAAATTTAAAAATGCTTTTAACTTTAAAAATATATTTTACTTTCCGATTTACCCATATACAATATATTTTCAAAATTTTCTTAACTCTTAGGACTTTGCTAAACACAATACAAAGTTGTTTTGTTCCTAATTCTTAAGACTTTGACGTCTTCTTTGAGACCCTTTCAATGATATTTTAAACTGTCGAGCGTTTGTGCGATAAGATTTGTTATTTTGAAATCCATACAAAAAAAAACTTACTTCAGTGAAATTCTGAATATTCTTTTTGCTTAAAAACACTCTGTTTGCTTACTGAAAAAAATCGATTCCTTTTTACTTGTCTCAACTTTCAGAATTTATAGGTGGCGGCGTTTCTAGAGAAAATGCTATTTCAAAATTGATCGACAAAAAAGAAATATTTTAGTTCAAATAAATTTTCTTTGTATGTTTAGGAAGTTGACAATATCTCTTATAAATTTAACTAACGTTATTGTTTTTATATTTCAATTGTACTCGTGTTTCTTATTAAACTGTGTAATACAAACTAGTTTATTTGCACAATTATTTTTTACTTTTTTCTAACTTTTATTAATTTTTGTATCTTTACTAATTTGTACATTTCCTTTTGTTAATATAATATAATAATGTGCATTACTGAAAATGAAATTGAAATTCATTACATTTTCGTGAATATGGGACAGTTTGAGTACAGAAATTTAAACTGTTTTCGAATACTTTTTATACAAAGAAGAATTTTACTATTGCCAGCTATAAAAGAGCATGCTTTTAAATAATTCTTCAATTTTATGTGGGTAAGATATTTAAAATTATTTAAATGCATATTTATAAAATGTACTATTATAAGGTGTAATTATGTTATCAGATTATTCAAGAATATCATAGAAAGATATCTTTGAAAGATACAGTGAAACATATATTCTTTTTTATATTAATTTCAAAGGGGACTCGAATTTTATAGAATAAAATTCACTAGCTAAATTAATTAATTATAGAATTTTTTATTAAAAAATGTGTTATTACCAAACCTTATATCAATATAATAAATAGTACAAAACAAATATTAAACGAGTATCAATGAGTTCATCCCGTTTCCAACATAATGAGTAAACATATTGATTGAACGTTCTAAAATAAGTACTTTAATACGTTGATTGTTTTGTAAAAATTGATTATCTTTATTAAGTAAGCTCAAATAAATTTTCCTTTATGTACAGTGCGGTACATGAAAATATGTACGTATGTAAGATACCGTTCAGTAAAAAATTTAAATTCTGTATTACTAAAGACATATCATACATAAACTTTTATACAGGAACTATAATGTTATCAACAAAATCGGCATAAAGATAAGTAACACAAAACGTATTACTAAAGGTATATCAAGCATAAACTTTTATATAGGAACTGTAATGTTATCGTCAAAAACGGCATAAAGATAAGTAACACAAAGAAAGTACAACATAAAACGAACAACAACAAATAAGTAGAAAACGAGTATTAATAATGGGTTCATTCCATTTCCAACATGTTGCGTAATCTAGGAATTGAACGTTCCCAGCTAAGCACTTTGATACGTCAATTGTCTTGCAAAATTTATTTCCGATCCAAGCCAATTTAAATGTATTTTCCTGAAATGGTCAAAATATATGGTCCCTGAAAATCGCAACATCTGTAAGATACAGTATAACCGAAAACTTTTAATAGAAAGTTATACAGAATTAAGTGTTACAAAATTCAACACTTCTAAATAAACCTTTATACAGAAGCAGTAATGCCTGTTAATGAAAATGGTATAAAGGTAAGCAACACAAAAACAGTTGAAAACGAGAAACAATTCCGCTTTCAACAATTATCTTGTAATCTAGTAATTGAACGTTCTCAAGTAAGCATTTTGATACGCGTCAATTGTTTTGCAAAACTCCTGCCCAAAGCACATACAAATCTCCCCTCCAAATTTCAACTAAGAAAACAGTAGCAAATTTTCAGGCAAATCTCTACCTCTGTAGGGTTCCGTGTAACATAAAGCCTATCCCACCTTTCATAGAAAGTAAAAATAAATTATGAAACAAAATTGAACATATATAATTACATGAAAACTATGATTCTATCAATAAAGATAAGCAAAACAAAACAAGTAGAAAACGAGTATCAATAATGATCCCATTCATTTCCAACATTTTGCATAACCTAGCGATTAAACGTTCTCAATAAGCACTTTGATACGTCATGCAAAACTATCTTCCTTCTAAAAGCATAAACCCCCCTTTAATTTCCCAACCAAAACAACCTCCAGCACGGTATCAGACAAACATCTACTTTTGCAAGAGATATCGAGTAACATAAAATCTTTCCTATCTTTCATAGAAATTTAATTAAGATTATGTTTGTATTAAAATTGAACATTTATAAAATCCTCTCATAAGGCAACAGTAATGTTATCACCGAAAACGGCATAAAGAAAAGAAATATAGAGAAAGTATAAAAGGGGTATTAATATTGAGCTCATTCAATTTCCATCATTTTGCGTAATCAAACGATTAAACATTCTCAACTAAGCACTTTGATTCGTCGATTGCCTTGCGAAACTACCTCCCTCCTCTAAGCACAAACAAATCCCCTTTCCATTTCCGAACCAAGAAAACCGGGTCTCAGGCAAACCTCTACCTCGCTAAGATACCGTGTAATAGAAACCCCTTACTTGGAGTGTCTAATAGAATTATGTACCTTGTCCCCACCCACGATATGATCGATAGCTGCCAAGTCTAGTCTAATGACCTGTTCATTAGGCTGGCCAATGACGCTAATGTACCGGCTACACCTGGTAATTTGTCTCAGAGAAGCCGCTCCCGACTTTTAGTCATACATTATTTGTTGATTTTCAAATTACACAATTTGCCTACTTTTCTTTATGGTATCGGTCGCCAGGGAGTTCGGGTTTATAGAAGGCTGAGTTTCGATGGTTTGGGTTATGAATGAAGCTATTCACAGTTTGTGGGTTGTTTCTGATCCATGAGGACTAACTTGGTGACTGTATTTTGATTTATTAAAAGTCTGTGTTTATTTGTAGTGTTTTCTCACCAGCGTGTTTCCTTGAAAGTTACACTTAGTTATATTTTAGTTTTTTCTGGAAAAATAGGGAGATTTTTTTTGCGCAAAAGTTAAGTATTTCGGATTTTAGTAAATTATGTAACAAATAGTGGAAACAGAGGAAAAGAAAAGGATCGAAATTATATATTCATATGTATGATAAAGGATTGTAATATATTAACCATAACGATTATTTATCTATTTACTATGTACTGTTATCACACTGTAACAGTTATATACATGTTTGTAATGTGTTCCAGAAATGAAATCTTACTGATTTAAGTAATGTCTCAGATAACTTTTTTATTACAATTTTTTAATAGTATTTTATGAGAAATATAGAGTTTGGTGATATACATTTATTTGATGTTGGAATAAGTTGCTTTGCTTCTCATACAGTATTATTATTAAATGCATTTATGGTAAATCATGCATCGTATCAATCAATAATTTTCATGCATCGGAACGTTTAAACAACATTGACGAAAACGATGTGTGTTTGGCTTATATGTAAATATATGTGTGAATGTAGTAGATTTATTTCGTTATAAAGAAATTTATGCGTTACAACGAAATATTTTCGTTATAACAAAATGTTAGAATGAAATAAGTTCGCTCTAACAAAACATATTGTTTATAACGAAATATATTCTAAAAACCGAAACTCGTTATACAGAAATATATTCATTAAAATGAAATTTGTTATAACGAAATTCGTACTACGAAATAATTTCGTTATAGAAAAAATGGTCGATAAATATGCATTTTTTTTTAAATATATGTTTCACAATGTTCAAATTTTACCGTTTAAAATCGGATATAATACTGGTAACACAAAAACCAGCATTTATTTCAGTGTTTTCAAGTACACAAATTTGAGTTTTGTTTAACAGAAAAATACTAATTTCGTTATAAAACTACACTTTTCTCTGTTTCATACAGATAAACAATACATCAGTAATTTTTTAAAAAACGGACATTTTAGCAGTATATTTTATTTTATTTCTGAAGGTATGCAATGTTAATTTTTTGGAATTATTAATACTAGGAGATTAAAATTCGTTAATTTTATTCTTTAAAATTAGGAAAATATTTTAGAATAGAAAGTATATTTTCTCAGTGTAGAAGAATTTTAGATATTTCGACTTTCATCACAAGATTAACAACTCGTAAATAAACTTGTTTAACGCACAGACGGAATTAAACATGCGTTAAGCAAACGCCCCCACCCATATTTATGCTCGAATACCTTATCTACCCAAACAAAACAGACAACCACTTCGCTACCGAAACATATTACCACATTTATAAAGCGCCACATAATTTACTTTGAATACAAATAGCCAACTATTTTCTAATGACTTAGCGCGCGGTGGAAATACTCCAAACTCCACGCAAGGCTTCACAATACTAAGTCACGCTTCGAATAGTTGGAGAAATCATCGCAAATTGATCCAACAAATGGGTGGATAACAAATCCAACTTTCAGCAATTAAGCTCATTAAAGCAACTCAAGAGCAACGATTACATGGTTCGAAAGTATAAGTGCACTTCTCGCAACGTCTTCAAAGCAGGATCCATCATTGTGTACTTGTACGTGTTGCTTGGGAGCCCCATTGGCGAGACGGAAGCATTGGCGCCTGGCTTCACCTTTCAGCACGCTGTCCCCTATCCACCCAAATATAACTCAGTCAGCAGAAATCGGGGTAGAGTTGAGTTCCCTAAGGCGTTCTTTTTTTTAAGGGAGAATCTTCTTCATAATTTTCTGTTAAGTCTTTTCACCGAGAGTATTGTTTTTTGGTTGTGGTTTTTTTTATTGTATTTTTTTTTCGCTCGACGCTTGGGTAGTTTTTTTTAGGGAATAAGTTGTTGAAGCGAGTCGGGTTTTTAGGGGGCTTTCGGTTAATGGGCGGGTGATCCAACGCTGAGAATCACAATGCTGTCTTGATGGATTACTCTAAAGAGAATTCTGCTTCGGTGAGGATTACTACGGTGGGTATTCTGCTTTGTAAGAGTTATTAAGAGTGAAAGATTCTCGCATGTTTCTTTTAACCGTTAATTTAATTATTCTTTATATTACTTTTTGATATATATTCCCATTGTCTTATGCCCAAACCATTTATTAGAAATCTTTTTGATTAAAATAAAACAAATTTCAAAACTTTGTTCGCTGTGTAATAATAATAAAAAGATTAAAATTAAATAAATTATTCTCCGCGGCAACCTTTTAACGAGCAATCATATTCAAACTTTTACAGTTTAATCCATAGATAGAAAATTATTTTAGGTTTAAATAAAATAGTTTAAAATATATTATTTAAGAGAAAGTAGAAAGCGTTGAGAGAAATTCGAGTTTTTCCAAATTTCTTAATGGACAACGTAAGTGTATTATTTCAAGTATAGTTTCTAGCAAAATGATGAGTTACAATTCAACCAACCGCTTACAATAAAAAAAAGTATTTTTTATTAAACATTTTTAAATTGATTTTTTTAATCGTGTTCTTTTTATTGTCAGTTTTTCATCCGTGGAGTTCTTACAGTATTGGTTTAGAAAAAAAAATCATGTTTTTGAAGAAATTATTTTTACTAATGGAAGAGTGATTCAGCTACGTGAATTACAATGTTGACTTTATGGATTACTCTGAAGAGTTCTATTTTTATATGTAGACCATTCTGATAGTTATTTTGCTTTTGTAATGGAAAAATTGTTTTTCACGTGTTTCTTTATACAGCATTAGCTGTTAGCAAAAACAAATTTAGGAAGCAAAAGCAGAAGAAACAGTTATAATCCTAGAAAAATAATTTTTAATGGCATACGGTAAAAAAATTATTCGCTAACAGGCTATTAGTAAACACAAAGAGCTTAAAGTTGTATTTATACCGATGGTTGAATTAAAAAAGATATAAGAGGAAAATGAGGTAGAAATTATATATAAACTGAGTTTACAGTTAAAATAATTACAATCTATACAACTAAAAATGAACTGTTTACCGTTTCTGACAATACAGAGTGATGATAACTATTAAACTGATAAAACTGTCAACAAAATATTTGATTTAACTATGTAATACTGGTATTTACTGCAATATAAAATTTAAGTTTTTTGTGCAACACAAAATTTGTTAATTTGGATAGTTCTAATTGGATCTTATACATATCTCAATATATATTACCAAAAAATAAGTTATATTATTATTGTAGATTTGTAATAAATACTTTTCAATGTTTTCCTAAAAATTGATTTAGTAAACATTCTGTGTGAAAAAAATGTGACGTTTATTATATGTAGGATTTTATCTTAAGAATAAGGAATTTGTTTGGAAACTAATTTCCAATTTTTTTCATTAACATTTTACAAGATGGTGTCGTCTTCAAATAAAGCGATTTACATCAATAAAGTAAAGCGAATTATCCGGAACTATTTTTCAAATATAAATATATAATTTTGATTGTAGTTTTTACATGTGGATTTTTTAATGAGCTTATATATAATTATAAATATTGATCTTAATTTACCAATTAATTGAATCATTAGTTTGCATAAAATTTAAAATATAATTATTTAATTATTTGTACTTCATAAATATTTTATATTTTATTAAAATTACTTTTTCTATACTTGGTACTTCTAAGTACTTTAACAATTTTATTTCAATACAGTTTTAGCATCACTAATAAACATTCAAGTATAATTATGTAATCATTCATAACAAAATTTGTACTCAGAAGTTTTAAAACTTAGTTCATAACTCGGAGAAAAGTAGTTTTACTTCAAGAAAGGTAGGATATTAAAAACTTTTTTATCGTAAATTGTAGTGAAGCTTTCAAATTAAAAAAAGTTTTCATGGAAAACATTTTTCAGAGCAATTAAGTCACCTGAATACTGTTTTGTGTTACCTTATGCACGAAATCTGAGTAATTTTTGAGATATATATCTTACAAAAACAGCAAACTCCAAAAATAGCGTCATTTTCTTTATGAAGTTAAAAAGAGATGCCTTACAAGTATTATAAATATAACTATTAAAATTAAAATGTATAAAAGTTTCAAAACATTAATTCAATTGTCTTTAATTATTATAACATTATTAGATTTCGAACTCGAATGCATATTGGTTCATGAGTTGAAACATAATAATTACATACTTAGTACTTACTTTAATTGTTAAAAAGTTTAACAATAAATAAAATACTTTATAAGTAAACATTTATATTTGTAAAGTTATAAATACAGTGTCATATTCAAATGTGCATTTATGAATATACTATGAACAATCTGGTATTAATGTTATTCATATTCAAAAAGTATAATAACTAAAAATATTCATTCTAATAGAGTATAAGGAAACATCTGTTTTAACTATACCCTAAAATGTATCAAACTGTAATATTTTGTAACTTTTTTAAAATTAATAATTGTCATTGATGAGTTGCGTTTATGTAAATATATGATCAGACTATGGAGTTTGTAATATTAGCTTAAACAATGTAGAAATGGAAACTGTTTTAAAAATATTTCTATCTCAATCAATGTTAGTTTATTATTAAATTTCAGATAAATTAATCTAAAGTCTTAAGAAATTTCCTTCCTGTGTTTCAACAAGATGAAATCAAGCTACCCTCCCAATTCCAGCTTTAACGTTAAAGCATTTTTTCTCAACAGACCCAGTCCATTGGAGCCAAGCACTAAACTACGATTAATCCTACCGTCTTTTCTAGACAACTTCAAACCGGAAGAACTGTCAATGTCATGAAACAGATCACTTTTCCAGATAGTCGACTTTTTACGGACGCCGCGTCAAACTACAAGATTGATAGCTCTAATAGAAAGTTTATGCCTCTTCAAACAAAGACGAATAGGCTGCATACTTAAGCAGACAGCTGAGTGCTGGAAGTTGGACTCTCCACAGCTCATAACAATGCAAGGGACTCTCCACAGCTAGCAACAGTGCAGGGGAGGAGGAATAACAGTGAAAGGGGAAAATCATTTATGATTAGACTAAAAATCAAGTGCCAGTTCCGATGTCCAATCAAGCTGAAATTTTAGCGTCGCGTGTGCTTTTCTACTAGTTGGACGTATCCATAGAATACGAAGTCGGTAGAAGAGCTGTAGATTTATTGTTTCTGGACACAGCGACGCGGGACATTTAACATGGATCACATGAAGCCAAAGCGCAACGGAATGGAGGACTAGTGGACTAGAAAAGGGGACGTCAGTTATGTTGACGACTTAATCAATTTTCGCTGTTTTATGCATTCTGGGTCAGGAAGTTAGACACGAAAATTGTTGGATATGTATTTGTCATGAATATATTTGCATTTGAATTTTTATGTTGTGCAATCGTGCTTTCAGAGAATTGTTAAGTTTGAGTCATGCAAACGCATAAAAGGGAGATTTAAATGTATTTGGGAGGAAATGGGTATTTCTCTTAAAATAAAATTAACCACTCATCCAAGTTAGTCGTCTCATTATTGAACAATTATATTTTCACAAAATAGGGGAAATTCACCAATTACCAATCACTCACCAGTTACCGACTTCTTGGAAAACAATTTAAACTAAGAGCATACCATTATGTTTTTAAAAATAAAAATCCCTTCAATAAATGTTACTTAAAGGTTTTCAAAACAAATTTAAATTTACTGTCTAATGTGAGTTCAGTAGCAACAAGTTTGGAACTGGTGGGAAATTGGTTTTAATTGGTCGGAAATTGGAAAATTTACCTTATATTCCCATATAAACATCAACGTTTGCGTACATTTTTATATAATCAGATTTTTAAGGATATATTTACTGTTCTGTTAGATTCTTACTACATCACAAAGCGAAAAATACCGAATAAGTATTTACAATCCAGTTGAAATTAATTTTAAACTCTATTCATAGATAACTCTTTTAGATTTCAATTAAAGAAAAGCTTAATAAGTGTACTTTTAGTGCATTAATATTGGTAACTATTGAAAATGTAGTTTTCATAACATTATGAATATTTCAATAAAAATTAACATACAGTGTAATCTAAATAAAATAATTTATTTAGATAATATTGTGTTGATCAAAATGTGTAATTTAGTCGTATGTGTAGAACTATAAGTAAATATGTATTTATAAAACTGGGATATTAATTAATGTATATAATCATACAAGAAAATGAATTTAAAATGCTAATAAATCTAGTTTAGAGAAAAAGATAAAAAAAAAATAGTAAAATATAAGGCGGATAAACAAATCAAACTCAATAAACTTATTGTATTACAGACAGTGTTAATAATTTTATACGTAAATAATTATTTTACAAAGAGACTGCGTATTTCAAGAAAAAGTTATTTATACACTTTTATGTGAACAATTTCCATAATGCAAACCATGTTTGTCTCAACAATATTTGCACTAGCAATATTTTCTACAAGAAAATACCTATGGTTGAACAGCGTTCCATTTTAAAAGCAAACACTGAAAACCTACAACTTTAGAAACAATGTGTGATAAGGCAAAAAACGTTAAAAGCAGGAATTCAAAAAAATCAAAATACTTTAAAATAACCTTTAAAAAACCCTAAAGTCCAACGCAAAAAAGGGTTAAAAAGCAACATAAAAAGCCACTTTTCACCGGTAATGTTTGGCATATTTCTTACAAAGCAGAAAGAAAATCGATTCTAGCGCAACATAAATCAAACTTTTTTCCGAGCTCTAAGCATGATCAAACATTATACAGCTTTACATTTATGCATATCGGTGTCTACACCCGCGTTTTATCCCCCAAAATTATTTCAACCCTTTCTTTTAAAAAGAAGTTTAATTAACAATTAAAGAGATTACTATCCTCTTTCTCTAATCCTCATACATATTCATCAGCCCATTTAGGAACTTATCCCATGTCATCGTAGATAACGGCGCAAACGGAAATTATTTCAAATTGTGTAAAAATTATTTAAAATCTTGTCATTAGTTTAATATTTTCTGTCTTGTAACAGCAAATTTATACTATTAGAAATGCTGATGGAAAGTGTATTTGTTTCTATTACCTTTTATGCGGAATTATAAAGTTTTTTTATTTTCAATTGTTTAGATTTAAAGTATTAGTAGGACAATCTATCTCTTGTATTTTAAGGAAGCGTTTTTGCTGTTAATTTTGTATGTAATATTTCTAAAGATGAGTTTTGTTAGAGTTGTGATGTTTGATTAATTAAGCGTATAAATATTTGAACAAATCCAAAAACATTTTATCTGGTAAGTATATCTCTTAATAAAATGAGTGTCAATTATAATTATTATTGGGCTTAGGTAGCATATTTTTAGTGTAATAAAACTTAAATATAAGTATAATATTTATAATAACCACAGCCACATTTCCCACGTCTTCCCTCATTTAAATTATATTTTGGTAGTAATAGGTACTTTATGAACTTCGGCTTCAATTTTAAAATATAATAAAGAAGCAAATAACAAATTATTTTTAAAAAATAAGTTTCTCAGAAACAAAAGTAGCTATATCCTTGCTAATCAAGATTTATACAGATGCAAATGCAGTTATACCCAGCAAACGTGAAATATTAACGTCAGGTTGGTTTGTTTAATAACATCGCACTAGAGCTGCACAGTGGGCTATTTGCGACGGTTCGGGCCTATCTCGAAGGAAAAATCCGGGAACGATGCCATATTTTTGAACCATGGTCAGATGACGAGGACAACACCTGAGATGGCACCCGACGCAACCTCAATAGGCGTCAGGACATTGGACCCCGATCAGATTTATCGTGCATCAGTCCCGTATACACGCCAGTATAATTTGATGGATGTTCTGGACGACTTTCTAGTATTTTTGTGGCGAAGCTGGCAACCCACCTATCGCAAGATCACTACTCTTTTACTTTTCTTTGTCTAGTCCATCGCACGGATTCGAACTACCAATCCTCTGATTAGTAGCTGAACGCCTTATCCACTGAGCAACTGGGCTCTTTATTAGCGTCAGAGAACGTGATTTCTGATAGGTTGGAATGTGGATATAGCTGCTTTTGCTTCTTGAAAAAACAAAATGGTGGTGCAAACACTTGCGGAATGAGTTAAATCCTTGTTTCAGTTGAAAAACAAGTTATTTTAAAATTAAATTTTAGATTATAAATTATTCAGTAATCTGAGAAGTTACACATTTTAGTAAAAAAAAATATTGTATTTTTTGTCAGTTTTACAAAAAAGAATATTATTGTACTAACAATAGTTAAGTTTTGACAGTTTCTCGCGATTTACTCAAAAACGCTTTTCGTGCATATAGCTGCTTCTGCATTTGGACTACTCATATGACATCATTATTAATAAAAGTTCATTAACATAAAATTCCACCTTTCGAAGTATACCAAAAATGAAACACCTCACATAAATATATTTGTAACCTTACATTTCTTTAATAAGGAAGTCATCTCTCTAGTCAAAAATACTAATCCCATAACTCTCCAACAAGTGCCAGAACATTCCAGTCAACAACCTTTTCCATTTTATGCCCACACTTATCCATTACCCCCCCCCCCCCCCCCACACACACACATTATCTGCATTCCTGCGGGCACCAAAAAAAGTCTTATCGCACCCACCGGCTAACACCCTTCACCTGTGGACTTCTTTGTGTGAATTATGAACAACGGACTTTTCGGGGTTTTAACAATGGCTTTTTGATACGCAACAGCTATGTGGGATTCTTGGTACCTGGATAAGAGAAAACGTTAGTATGTTCTTTGAATAGAGAATGTGATGAGGTTAAAATGTCATGACTCGTTGCTTTGACATATTTTAATATTTTGACGTATAATGTCTTTCAGATTGATTAATAGGTTAAATCACATGTAACGGAAGTGTGTAGTGCGCTGGTCCAAATGGCACCGTTGTTGCGCCACATAGCATGCCGAGCTCAATTTAGCCGCATATATAAAATTTTCCTAGCACTTGATTTCCCATAGACGGTGGCGCGCTTCAGTGGTTGATATCGGTACTAAGCGTTGCAAAGTAAAAATAAAAAATGCGGTCTTTCTAGCAGGATCGTACCGTACTATTAAATATGGATGAGCATTTTTTTTATTAATCTCGGAAGGAAATATTACTACTTTATGGATGAATATATACTTCTTATTAAAATATTTAGTTTTTAATTACGAGATAAAATGACTTGAAAGTAGAACTTGAATTCACCGAATTAGCAACTGCGATTTTACCGCTTTAAAGTCCAGTCCATCCAAAATACTAATGAAACAACTATTAATATCTGTACATAATATTATCAAGGAATAAAATCTGCATTGGAGAAATAAATTTTGTTTAATTATTGCAATCGAGCAAGAAAGACATTGACTTTAAAGTGACCCGTCATTCGCTACGCACGATGTCAACTTCTTAGTCTTCCATCCGAAATTCTATTAAAGTAGCGTTTACTAGCTTCATAAATCCTACAAACCAATTAAATATTTATCAAAATATATACTTTTTATTAAGTTAAACTGATTATTTATGTGAGTAGTTAAATTTTGCGTTACGATTACGCCGCGATGCGCAGAACTGTCTTCAGTCAGCACGTGACGCACATTCTCGATCTCGGAAATGTGTCATCGCAATTTCAGAAGAATCCGCTAATTTCAACTACTCTCCTTTTCCCATTTTAGGTAAATTATATTAGAAATTTTAATGACCCGCGTATAAGCCGACCCCCCTACTTTTTGATGAAAATTTTGATTTAAATTTCTCGGTTTATACGCGAATATATACGGTAATTGCAAATACATTTTAATGGTTAATTTTGAAAACAATTAGTAACATATTAATAAGTTAAAATTTTCAATGTATCAAAAACAAGAATTGTGAGGGATTTCAATCTGAAGAAAGTTTTAGATTGGCAGCATACTTGGTACATCTAGATGACAAAAATATTTTTTATTAAAGTTAGTGAAAGAAAACTCAAGAATATGTTGTTCTCTGACATTTTGAAGAACAGAGAAAAAAATAACGCGTCGTTATTTTGGCGACTTAAAGGCGACACTCGAGTGCAAAGAATTAAAAAAATATGTTGATACTCAAGTGATGCCATGCTTTTAAATGGAGTTAGATAGCGAACAAGCTAACGAAAGAAAAACGTTTTTTATGTTCAAGAACATGCAGTTTTTGTTTAATTGGAAGAACTGGAAACAAAAGAACAGATCGTTATTTTGGTGACTGAGAGTCGCCACTCGAGTTCAAAGGTTTAAGTACATAGAAAAACATATGTACTAAACACATATGTGCAATTAGGTATGGACAGGATATTTGAATTTTAAGAATACGAATTAAAGTATAATTGGATTCTACAAATTTGGGTATCTCATACAGTTTGTTTATTATTTTTATTTAAGGCTTCCAATATCTGTACAATAGAAAAAACGGAGCAAAATAAATATCAAATTTTTTATTCGTTTGTTCGGCACTTTGACTGTTTTGATAACTTATTGAAAGATGTAAATGAATAAAAAAAAGTATCTTTCTAACAATAACTAAAGAAAAAGTATTATAATGAAATAGAGTTTAAGAGAGACTATATTTAAATTTTATTTTAGATATATTTTCACACATAAATCATTAGGTTGAGAGCCACACATTGAAAGTAATCTAACTGTATTCCGTCTAACTATAACTATTTCCCCCAAATTTTAATAATAATATAATAAACAAGGTGTAATAGGCAAAAGAATGCGGCCTCACATTTTTTTTCATATTTTAAATCCTAATAGTTATTGCCCTTCAAAATATCTATATATCATTAAAATTCTGGTTTAATTCTAACAGGCCATTTTTTTAAAATTATAAATACGAAAATGACCATTTTATAGTAAAAATTTGGTAGATTTTTAATTCACAATTGTCCAGAAATTTTGAATTAATAAACCTCCAAAATCCCAAATAAAATATATATATAGTAGCATATAATAAATTACATTAACTTTTATATGCGCATTGTGCCAAAAGCTTACAATCTGAAATTATTGAA
Organism: Troglohyphantes excavatus; assembly: GCA_963932185.1. Classification (NCBI taxonomy): domain Eukaryota; kingdom Metazoa; phylum Arthropoda; class Arachnida; order Araneae; family Linyphiidae; genus Troglohyphantes; species Troglohyphantes excavatus. Next base: position 51,423,116 of record OZ010676.1, on the reverse strand, counting down.
CTTTATAATTATAATAGAAGATAAAATTATACATATCGAAACGTTTAGAAAACACACAAGTTTTAAACAGGATCCTTTTGAAAAATATAAGAAAAACAGGAATTCGTAAAAATTTATTGGAAACTACAGACATCATTTAAAGCTAAATGACAATTATTCTGGGCATATGTAAATTCTACTTAGAATAAACCTGGACCAGTTCAATTCAAAACGCAATACAAACTTCATCAACAAGTGTCAAAATCACCCTATCCATTTATTCTCAGAATGTCAACATTTCCATAAATTAAAAAAAAAAAAGAAACTTACCACTTCTGTCGGCTGCTACCCTCTTAGCTTTACAACCCACATTATGAATGATAGCCTATGGCTTTTGAAGATCCCCATCCAAAGGCTTTATAATCTCATTGATGCACGCAGCTCTTCATTTATACAAGAAGTTACAGCCACGTAACCAATAATACAGTATCCCCCTACCTCTCACTTGTCATGAGAGGCAGCGGGATACCGTAATGTATCCTTTACAAATGAATATGAATAAGTTAGGACCACAGAGAAGGTGGGCATGTTTAAATGCGTCATCGGCAGGCGAGATGTCGGTATTGTGTGAAACCTGGAGGTCCATATTCACGGAGTTAGGTGTTGCGAAAAGTGGTTTGGCCAGTGGCGTGCTCAGTGGCGCATTTACATGTTGCTGGATGCGATGGACTGGGACTTTCAATATCGGGGTTCCTATTCATAATGTTTTGGGTTTTGATCTGGTGTGGGATGTGGTGATTTAATCGGTGTTTTGTTTTAGTTTACAGGTGTAAAGCGATTCAGTGAGATGGATTGATGCTGATTGTGTGTGTGTTAATGTATTTTGTGTTGATTGTGTGTAATAATTTATGTTGTGTGTTTTCATATATATATATATATATATATATATATTATGTATCTGTATATATGATTTAATATAACGTTCCTTAAGCCGTGATACTACGCAAGTAAACAATGTAAACAAACCTAATTTTACACCATTTTGTTCAGATAACAAAGGAAGACATTGAGTGTAGTTATTAAGTATTACGAAACGCACCATAAAGAGGTCTCAATTTATCTCTCTCTCTCTCTTCGACATACAGTTCTAATTGTAGTTACTATACAAACATAGACAGTTTTTTCCCCTTCATGGAAAGTAGTAATTTTAAACTTACGTTGTATCATGTCTTATGCAAAGATGATAAGCCATTGGACAATGGTGTATTTAGATGGAAAATATATTTTTGTGTGATATTATGAACCTAGTGTTCTGTTAATTAATAGCAATGACAAAGTTAAAATAATTATTTAACTATCTTAAAATAAAGTATGGATTGTAATTCAATGATGATTTTAGATAATTAGAAAAAAATATTATTTTGTAATATTTGGTATAAAATTGCTGAATAATTCATTCATAATTTCATTGTATGTATAGTAAATGTTCAAAACTTCAAATAAATGTTTCAATTAAAAAAATTTAGATGAAATGAGTTAAAAATGCATCATAGAAAATAATAATACACCAGTTCATTTTAGAAGCCTTTGTAGTCCATTAAAATAGAAAAAAGTCTATAAAAAAAATTAGAAAAACAATTCATTTAATCATGTACTTTTATTTTTTGGAAAAACTTGTTTAAAATTTGGCTTGCTTTTTAAATAAGTTTAATAAGTCAAATAGTTTTGGTCACAAATTGTTGGACGATGGTCATTGTTTGGCTGTATTACATTTAGCTGTAGGCATAATAACGAGTAATTTTCCCCATCTACTTCGTTTATATATTAAACATTTTTAAGAAGTCACTCATATTTAGTAGAAACAAAGTATCAAAAAGTGTGGTTTATAATTTGTAGTCAAATAGCATCGCCCAGCAATTTGTAACCATCATATATATGAAACAAATTTGCAATATTTAACTAAAACCATTGGTACATTAAGCTGTGTGATAATTCTATAAATAATAAAAAATGTTTTTTGTGACGTATAAGACAAAATATACTCTACTGCAAACTACTTTCAAGATTACTTAGAAATTGCAATCTTAAATTCCTACCCAAGCACATTTCAAAAAATTTCTACTCCCCAACTCCAAATAGGGTCCAAAAAACAATACTTTGAATAAAACTGAGTGATTTTATCCTCAACATGAGCCAGCACACAACCGACTTTCTTTACCCATTGCTCTTTACATACTGTACACAAAATCTCACAGTAGATCTCGTTTAGTCTAAATGTTTTAAATAATGTGACCATATGTATGCCGCATCCAATGCGTGGAAATAAAAACAACTCATACGATATCGCTGAGCGATAAAGTTTCAAAACCCACAGCGCGTATATCTCCTACATTATTGCGGGCTCTCATGCGCAGAATTTTGTCTCCCCTCCCCCTCCCTCTAGGGGATTCGACCCTCCTATATCTTCTCCTCCCCCACCAAAAAATGCTCCATCATTTTTGCGTAGTCGAAAATCGGCCCCCTACACAAGGGCAGATCCGTCGTTTGAAGTACATAACCACTGGAATCGCATTTTCTCTAGGACGTGCCTTACAAAGATGAAAAAAGAATCTGAAAAAGTGAGGAAAAAAAGATTTTTTCAAGAGCTTTCCGTTTAAAATGCAAATATAGGATTGGATTTCTGGTTATTTTCATACGGCGAGTCTTACTTTTTTTCCGGGGTTCTGGGTGGTTACTCCAGAGCTCCTTTTTATACTTTTGGTCCGTCTGCCCCTCTTTTGGTGATATCAATGCTTTTTCTGTTGTTTCCCAAGCTGAAGTTTATAACATAGCATTTGTTTCCGAGGCGTAGTTGAAAATAATAGAAAGTGTTTATGGAAATGTATTGTTTTTGAGATTTTCTAGAATGAAGATATTTTATTTGTGCATACACAATACAAAATAAACTGTGAAATTGTTTCATTTCTGTTCACAGGAAAATGTTACAAAATCTAAGAGGAATTATTAAATGCAAGTAATTAATTATTAAAATTTTTATTGTAATATTACTGGTATTTAACTTTTTTTTTCATAAGAAATTATTTTTGAAAATTTTGTTTTACTTTTTATATTTTAGTGCAGAATTTGATAAATAAAAATCAATTAATTATAATTTTATTTTCGCATGATTTTGGTTTGTTTAAACTTTTATTGTTTCTTCGAGATCAATATTTTAATTAATATTCTATTTTAATAGCCTTTTATTATCTTCTATAGTACAACATAATAAAAATAATAACTTGAAAATAAACGTTTACTATTATCATACATCTTAAACATTTAAGTTAGTTAATAGATATTTAAGGTAAAGATAATTAAATAATTAATTGCAAAGATTTATCTGCATTTATAGAACGTATCCGGGTACTATAACCAATATAATGATTTGTATCATCTGTAAAATATATATATATATATATATATATATATATATATATATATATATATATATATATATATATATATATATATATATATAATATAAAAATATATATATATATATATATATATATATATATATATATATATATATATATATATATATATATATATATATATATATATATATATATATATATATATATATATATATATATATATATATAATATATATATATATATATATATATATATATATATATATAATATATATATATATATATATATATATATATATATATATATAATATAAAAATATATATATATATAATATATATATATATATATATATATATATATATATATATATATATATATATATATA